>JAQSEB010000157.1:0-537897 GCA_030063045.1 Pratylenchus scribneri
CAATGGAATATCTATCGATTAATATAAATATCATTTTATAATATTATATTTGTTACGGCCGAATCCGGGAATCGTCCATAGGAAATGGACGTCCCAAATGAGGAATCCGCATTTGGGACACCCCAAACCATCCAATCCTGGGAATGGAGAGCGGGTCAGCTAATTATATGAAAAATGGAATTGAATAAATTAATTAATTAAACATTTGATTAAAAATTACTAAAAAGTGAGGAATAAAATATTTTTAGAAAAAATTAAATAAAATTAATAATTTACTAAATATTTTATTAAAAAATGATAAAAAATAAATATTTAATAAAAATATAAGTGGATTAAAATCAGAATAGATGGAAATAAAATCAGAACTGGCCTCAATTAAATCAGTACAGGCCTATAAAAATAGTACAGGCCTAAAAAATCAGTACAGCAGGCCTATAAAAATCAGAACAGGCATATAAAAATTAGAAAAAACATATAAAAATCAAAACAGATGGAAAATTAATTTAAAATTAATTAAATTAAATAAAAATTTAAATATGTTATTGACAATTATTTTATTAACAGATTCAAGATGCCATTGACATTATCAATTTTCTCTCTAGCACTAAAAATGCACAATAGCATCCAAAATTTATTAATAAAATAATTATAAATAAAAAATTCATTTAATAATTTATATTTAGTATAATTATTTTTAAATTAATTTTCCATCTCTTCTGATTTGGTTTCCATGCGTTTTAATTTATTTAAGCCATTCCAGATTTATTTAAGCCATTTCTATTTTTTTATTTAATATTTATTTATTTTTATCTTTTTTAATAAAATATTTAATAAATTGTTAATTTTTTCTTTAAATATAGGTAGCTCAAATTTGGACAATATTGTAGATTTTTGACTATTAAAAATTTTAAAAATAAGTTTATTAATTGATTTTTATATAAATTGATAGAATTTTTTGCTCTATTCAATGATAAATAAAATATTCTATGATATTCATTTAGCGCTGAGCTATTTGCTTTCGCCACTAACCGGCCGCGTCACTAAACGTCCCGCTCCTCCGATCCAATAAGACTCATAATCCCGGGTCTTTAATTTTTTTATCTTTAGTCATAAATTTTTCATTTTTGCCGGAATATTTTTGTTTTTAATTAGGGTCGCAAAATTTGGGGTCAAAAAATTTAACTATATGAATTTTTCTTATAGCTAAATTTTAGAAAAATTGTTTTAAATTCTGGGAAAATAATATTATATCAGCACACTACATATCTACATAATATATACGCAATATCATAAAAAAAATTTTCATCATACATTTTCAATTGATTCCGGCTTTATTACATTCTGGTCATTAATATTAATAAATCGAATGCAAGTTTTTGATTCGATTTCCTCAACGGCAGCCGGAAAATTTACTCGCATAAATAAATCAAAAAAGGGAATATTGTCAGTTTTGGTCATAATTCCATCTGAAAAAAATTTAATTTTTGGTATAATCATTTCTAAATTTTTTCCCCTATTTTAATATTAAAATATTGGTTTGTTTTATCTTTTCACTTTAATCTATAGTTTTTATACATACATTTTTGGTTTTAATTTTAATACTTTAAGATTTACGTGACGAACAAAAGGAGTACTGCGGAGTTATGTGGTCAAATAAGTATAACCGATTTAAATTCAATTAATATTATTAACTTGATATAAAATAAATATTTAAAAATTTTACCTTCGGATGTCACAAATTCATATGGAATATATAGCGTTCCATTCCAACTATTATATTTTGGCCATTTTCTATAAAATGCTGCTGATGAAATTGCTTGACGCTTATTCCGCAAATCTAAAAATAAAATTAACCAATGTTTCTAACTTAATTCAAGCGTGAATGAATTTATTTTTCTAATTAAGATTTGCAAATTTTTTATTATAGAAATATATTTATCAGTTATTTTTTTCTAATTTTATTATTTTTGCAAATGCTCCCCGGATTGTCAAATATAAAAGCTCATTAATTGCTTCAGTAAAATGTACGTAATGTAAAATAAATAAAAAATTTCAAAAGAAGACCTAACAATCAAAAATTAATCTAAATTAAAATTTTATTATCAATTATTAGCAAATTATAAAGGAAAGATAAAGAAAAATTTCAATGATTTACCTTTTTTATAAACATTCATCACGTCACCATCTAAATTCAAATATAAATGTCATTAATACAGCATAAAAATATATATTTAAATTTGTGAATAAAAGATTCTAAACTTCTAGAATATTTTGAATATTTCTTGACCATAATAGGTAAAATATTTAATTTTTTCAAAGCATTGAAAAAAATTTCAAAGGAAATTTTATGTACTTATTTTTTATAAAAATTGCTATACATATGCAGAAAATTTCAAAAATAAATTTTTTAATTTTCTGCTAAGCTTTGGACTGAGACTCGGCCAAATTCAAAGACATAGAATGTTTCGTGCGAACATAGCCTAATCATTAATTATTATCTCGATAGGTGCCATTTCCATAATTAACCTAATCTAAACTATTTGATTTGTATAAAAACTTACAAAACATGAATTCAGCAATGCCTAACATTTCATTGATTTCATTTTCATTCATATTTTTGCCTTCCATTGAGATTTGCTTCACTTTTTTTGTAATCTATAGAAAAATAAATTTTGATATAATAAAATTGTTTAGATTTAATCTCATTAATTTTTATACTTACGCGGCCTTATTTAATATATAATTAATATTAGAATGAATTGATTTATGTAAATGGAGGATATATGTATTTGTTAATTAGTAATCATTATATATACCCATATTATTTTATTAAATTTTGATAAGTCACCTTTTGCCGACCCGCCATTTTCTGATGAATCGGTTTGGTGCTGATGGCGGTAAAGTTGATGTGGCATTGTTTATGGCATTTTAATATACATAAAATTAGCTAAAAATGACATCAAAAAATTCGCCCAATGTTGAATATTCACTGAGATATGGCCAAAAATCCACGGTTTAATTAAAATGTGTTTTTGGTCTGTTTTTAGGCCATAACTCGGTGAATACGCAATATTGGCCAAAGTGTTTGCTATCATTTTGTAGCTAATTTTATGTTTAATAAAATAAAATTAGCAAGTCAACATTAACTAAACCGCTAGCGGCACCATTCCATTTCGTCCGTAAACTGGCGGATCCGCAAAAATCGTGATACGTTTTTAAGATTCTAAATTGATTATCACAAAATATTATAGAAATATTATAAACAATAATTTTTTACTCAATTTTTTTGAATATATTATATGAAATTTTGGATTATTAATTGATTTTGAAAAGATTTCTTTCAATTTGTTCAATATTTCTAAATTATTTTATTTTTGACACGTTATTCTCATTTTCACTAAGAAAACTTAATAAAATATTAAAAATAATTTTGATAAATATTAAATAAAATTACAATAGCAGTTGCATTATCATTTTCCTCGTTCTCCGTTTCAACCTCATTTGTTGGTGCCTTTAAGGGTATTTAATTACAATTTATATTATTTAAGAAAGTTACAAAAGAAGTAGAGAAATCATAAAAATCCGAATCAACACCTTCTCTTTCAGCAGTTCCATTTGTAGATATCTTTTATAAAATTAAATTATTGGATATTAGAATTTTATTTTCTACTTAATTATATATTATTTTTATTTTACAAAACATAATTATTTTTAAGATTTGTTTTTATGAAAAATTTATGTTAGAAATTATACTGTATATTAAAAATTAAAATATATGAAATAAAATTTTCAATATTTTTTTGGTTACTTATAAAATATTCACAAAAATTTAAATCATTAGAGAAATTGTTGTCATTTTTATATTGATTTTAATCAAATTTTATCTTTAAATTCCAATAAATATAAATTGATTATTAAAATTATACCATGCTCTTCAAGTGTTGTAAAAGCGTATAGGAGAAACGGTATTCATCATCGAGAAAATGATTATAATAATATCCCTTAAAAGATTAGCTTCCTCGTATAATAATTAATAAATATAAAATACATACAAATGAAATTGAAAATCCGCACTCATCTCCTTTTTTAATAATAATTTTATTTGAAAATCCTGTAACTTCATTAAATAAATCCTTGTAGAATGAAGACAATGTTGAATGTTCATTGATGTGATAATCGGATGCTAATACCTGGATCAGAATAAAATTATATAAAAAATTTAAATTTTAAATCATTATAACTCATTAATATACTTTATATCAAAATGAAAATTCGGAAAAATTATAAATGCTTAGATAAAATAATTGTTAGAAATGTCAGAATAATTATAAGAAATGTCAAAATAATTATTAGAAATGTCAGAATAATTATTAGAAATGTCAGAATAATTATAAGAAATGTTAGAATAATTATTATAAATGTCAAAAAAACTATTAGAAATGTCAGAATAATTATAAGAAATGTCAGAATAATTATTAGAAATATCAGAATAATTATTATAAATGTCAGAAAAACTATTAGAAATGTCAGAATAATTATTAGAAATGTTAGAATAATTATTAGAAAATAGAAATGTCAGAATAATTATAAGAAATGTCAGAAAAATTATTAGAAAATCAGAATAATTATAAGAAATGTCAGAATAATTATTAGAAATGTCAGAATAATTATCAGAAATGTCAGAATAATTATAAGAAATGTCAGAAAAATTATTAGAAAATCAGAATAATTATAAGAAATGTCAGAATAATTATTAGAAATGTCAGAATAATTATTAGAAAATCAGAATAATTATCAGAAATGTCAGAATAATTATAAGAAATGTCAGAAAAATTATTAGAAAATCAGAATAATTATAAGAAATGTCAGAATAATTATTAGAAATGTCAGAATAATTATCAGAAATGTCAGAATAATTATAAGAAATGTCAGAAAAATTATTAGAAAATCAGAATAATTATAAGAAATGTCAGAATAATTATTAGAAATGTCAGAATAATTATCAGAAATGTCAGAATAATTAGCTAAAATATCAGATTAATCATCAGAAATTTCAGAATAATTAGCTAAAATATCAGATTAATCATCAGAAATTTCAGAATTAATTTGTTAAATTTATTCATATTATTAAATATTTTATTTCCAAATTATTTATTAATTTATAATATAATTTGTAATTAATTATTTATTAATTCCGTCTATTCTAATATTGATTTTGACTTATCTGATAATTATTCTGACATTTCTGATAATTATTATCTATCTTGATAATTATTTTGATATTTCTGATAATTTTTCTATCATTTTGATAGTTGTTCTCAAATTTCTGATAATTATTCTGACATTACTAATAATTATTCTGATATTTCTTATAATTTTTCTGATTTCTGATATGTATTCTTTCTATTCTAAAAATCATTATGATATTTATGATAATTATTCTGATTTTGTGATAATAATTCTGACATTTCTGATATCTTTTTAGACTATTCTGATTTAATTTCAATTTATCTAATTTTCAGTCAAAATTGAATTAATTTCAATTTTACCTAAGCATTTACAATTCTGTCGCCGACATATCTATATATATATATATATATTATATATATATTTTCTAATAAAATAAATTTTTAAAATTGTTTAAAAAATAAAAATTGTTTGGCTATATTGTAATATTGATTAAAAGATATTTGCCTAGCAAAATAAATATTCGAATTCTTTTGATATTAAAACAAATAAAAAACCTTTCTAAATAATGTATTGTCTGTTATAACTGAATGGGTCTGTGTTATTGGATCACACAATTCAATACGAAAACAGCCATCAATTGTTCTATCAAAATATAAACTAAAAAAATAAAAATCGATTTTACTATTTTTATTTCAATATTTTACGAATGACGAGTAATCGATAATTCCAATATGATTCCTTTTCCGAGAGTTTTTACAAAAATTCCATGATTTAATTGGCAATGAATTTGTGAATTGACATTTGGTATGTAGCCATTTAGGTAACACAATGTTAAACTGATAAAAAAAATTAATTTAATCCAGATATTATTTGGGCTGGATCGAGTAATTAGTGAAAAATTAATTTTTATAAAAATATCCATGTTAGTAAAATTCATAATTTATTTATTAGAATTTAAAAATTATAATTAAAATTTTTTTAAAATATCCATGTAAATAAAATTCATAATTTATTTTTTAGAATTTTTTTTTTTACATTTCTAATTAAAATTGTAATACTATTAGTGAAGGACAGAGTGCCTAACGATATGAATTATCTATGAATCCGATATTCGATATCGAGCATATTCAATAAAAATTAAACGGGCAGTGTTTTTCCAATTGAATTATTTTTTTAAAATAAAAAATTCATTATGATAAAAGCCATAGTGGTACTAATGATGATCCATATTATGCCGTGTTATTTATAATCATTTTATTATTTTGTATAAAAATAAAATTAAGAATTACGTAAAAATAGAGCGCTAAAAATTTTATTCTCAAAATAATTTAATTTGTCAATTGGAATCGAAAAATTTGTCGCAAATATAAAATTGAACATGATATTAAAAATATTTCAATCATTTTTATGGATAGTGCTTTTTTGTCTTTTTCAATTTTTTGCTATCCCCCAGGAGCTAAGCCTTAGATAGCCTTAAACTAAACCTAATAAATAAGTATTAATTTTAAAAATAATAGTATTTTTAATGTGGCGATCAATTACATAAATGTTCTTTTCTGATTGTCTATCCACCTAAAAATTATGTTACGATTACTAACCGAATTAGCCTCAATCCATCATATTCTCAATTATATACTATTTATTTGCCCGATTTTATGACCCCTGCAATAAATGTAAATATCCAAATTAAAAAAATTATTTTTCATATGTAGGAACTATATATAAAACGATAATTTCTCCCAAAATTCGATCCAGCCTTGATATTTTTATTCAATATATATTACCCATTTTCACATAAGGCATTATCTTTAATACAGAATAGAAAAGAATAGCCTTGGAGAATTCCGCTTTTGCATGCATCTTGAATTACTGTTGTTACATTAGGAAGCAGCACATTGATATGATTAATTGTTGCATTGTTGGCGATGAAACTATTTTTAAAATTCATTATTTTTATATTTAGTGTTGTCTGTTGTGCAATGACCATTTTTTAAATTATTCAATAAAATTAAACATATGGAAAAAATATATGGATTTCTCAGTAGAATTACTTCTTATGGTTAGCAAATTTATTACCATTGTATACTTTAAAGTTATACGTTAGGATAATTAGTTAATGCAAAAATTATGACCAAAAGCGGCAAATTATGTCAAATCAGATATTTTCAATAATTATGTTTTATCAATTTATTTTAATTTCAAAAAGCTCTAGAAAAAAGTGCTTAAGGTATATGCAAAAGTTGACATTTGTCGACTTTATGTGTGTGCAGGTATACAAAAAAAACAAAAGAAGAATTCAACAGTAAATCATCCTGATGACCATCAATTAAATGATCAAGAATAGTAAAAAAAGAAATTATAACATGTAACTCTAATCTAATCCAAGCGCCAGAATAATTAAGGGATTAGACCAATGAACAGATTTTTAAAATTTGAAATATTAAAATAAAATTTTAACATATTTTTCACTATTATTATCATCAATCGCTGAAAGGCGGAAGGCTGTACACAAAATTTCTATTACACTTTTCTGTGAAATTAAATCAAAATTTGAATTATTTCTTTAAATTGAAATCTAATGAGATAAATTTTTACTATAAAAAATGCACAATGCACAATCAATTTTAAAAAAATAAAAACCTAATTGGCGTTAAATCCTGTTTGTTTTGTTGCACAGAAATTGCAATTAATGTTATGAAATAAAAGAATTTGAATATGAATTCAGAATTTGATAGATGCATCTGTAAAAAATGTTGAAATTTGTTTTATTTCAATATTAATTTGTATAATTATTAATTTGTTTTAAATTATCTTTTATGGAAGGTATATTAAGCAGAGGAAAGTGGAAAATTAAAATCTTTGGAAGGAAAAAAATTAGAAATTAAATGCTATTTACTAACGGTAATGCTTTATTGAATCAAAAATTAAAATTTTAAAAATTAAGAAAAAATCATTTATAATTTATTTGTTTCTTTCCTAGTACTAATATGCAACTTTCTTCTACAATGCTAAATTCTAAATTTTTTTATTTACAATATCCTCTTCTTTTAAAAAATTTTTTACCATAATTATCACAAAAAATAGGAATGAAAAATAAATGCAAATTTTCGGGGAATAATAAACCGAATATATTCTAATATGTATAACAATATTCTTTTCTCTATAAAATAGACTTAATAAAACTCAAGATAAAAGAGTGAATGCTTTAAATCAGTCTTAAAAGTTACATTTAGATTTAATGGGCTATTACTCTGAATAAAAAAATTTTATGTGAATTGAATGTTTGTGAGTTGCTTTGCATTGAAAATTGTAAAATAATACAAAAATACTCTTTTTGAGATTATTGAAGGAAGTTTTTAAAAGGAAAGAAGGGATAGTTTTGAGTTAAAAATTTTCGAGGCATTGAAGTCAAAAACGAGTTTTTTTAATGGAAAAAATTTTGAAGAAAAATTTTTGGGGAGGGTAGAAAATTATCAATTTATGCTATTCCAAAATAGTATCTAATATTTTAAACAAATATTTATAAAAATTTATAGAAATAAAGTTTTATATTAGGTAATATTAGTGATTAATTTATTTAAAGAATTTTATTTGATAAAGGTAAAAGGAAACTTTAATTTTTTTGGAATGAAATCTTTATTCTTAACAAAAAATTTAACGGAATAAGGAACGACTAATAAAATTTTTCCATCCATCGCATTTTAAAGAATAAATTCTATTGTACAATTTTTTAGAAAAGAAAAGCCATTAGTTATGAATTTCATTTCAAAAAATTCGATGATTATTCGTGAAATGACAAAAAATAAATAGGAAAAATCTGCCTATCTTGAATCATTCCTAACTAGGATTAAAAACCAATGAGCAAGGAAAATGTATATTCCCTGAAATTTGGTATTTTCCCGAAAATATTTTTTTTTGAAAATATTCGTCAAAATTTATTTTTTTTTACAAAAATTGCGTTAATTTTATATCAAAAATATCTGTCTGCAAATTTTTGATTTACTGAATAAAATACTAAACAAATTAAATTTCGGGGAATAAAAAAATTTATTTAAAACGAATACAGAAGAAGCCATATCCAAAGAAAAAGCCAAAGGCAATTCCAGAAGATGATGAGCCCCAATCACGTCCCATAATCGAAGAATTGGTAGAGGATGTGCCCCTTCCACAAATAATGCCTCCTCAACCAAAATTGTCAATTACTCCCCAGCCCGAACGACCAATGGAACTGGATTTCCCACTAGTCAATCGGCCCAATTATCGTAAGAAAGGATATGATCCGAATCTATTGGAATTTTTGACCCCCGGTGTGAGATATGAAAGATTGAAAAGAAAAGCAACAGATTTTGATGAATATGCAGGGAGTAAGAAAGCCAGATTCCACGATCCAATATTGGCTTTACCAGCCCCACCGCCAAGGAGAGGACCAAAGAGAAAGCTATTGGATGTGCCCGAATCGAGCAAGAAACCAAAACTTGCCCTACCATCCAGTGTCAAAAAGGCGATAAAAGGCAAAAGGCGACATTCCAATTTGCGTTCATCAGCAGCAAATAGGAAGAAGACGATAAAAGGAAAACCTCCAATAAAAGCCATCCTAGACAAATTCCCGACTTCCGATTTGCGTTCGTCAGCAGCTTCTGGTCCATGGGCCCAGAATAATCGGAATAAGGCAATCGAAGACAAACCCGGATTAAAGGCAATCGAAGGTAAACCACCATTATTAGCGATAATGCCACCACCAAGAAAGGGAACGAAAAGAAAACAAGCAGATGAAGAGTCTACGGTAACAAAGAAGATAAAATGGGCGGAGAGAAAGCCAATCAGAATCGATACCTTGAAATGGGCGGAGAGAAAGCCAACCAGAATCGATACATTGAAATGGGCACAAAGAAAACCTACAAAATTCGATACAAAGAAATGGGCCAGTCGAAAACCCACACTTAGGGAATTGTTGTAAAATGTTTATTTAAACTCGATAAATCTTATCATAATCTATTCTAATGGAAGAAAAATTGTCCGAAATCTATAATGATCCCACAAATCCAGCCGGCTTTGCCGGTGTCAAACCCTTACTAGAGGCGGCCAAGAAAAAGGATGGAAATATTAACAAAAAAGACATAGACCACTTTCTACAGGGTCACCGTACCTATACCCTACATCGTCCCCGTAGAGTACATTTCAAAAGGGCAAAGACTGTAGCCTCTGGGTACATGACTGATGTACAGGTAGATTTGGCTGATATGAAGTCTCTATCCCGTACGAATAAAGGTTACAAATATATTCTAGTGGGGATTGATGTCCTATCTAAACGACTCTTTGCTACCCCTGTAAAAACCAAAAAAGCCGATGATATGTTGGAAGCATTTAAAAATTTACTCGAGCAAATGCCCCAAAATCCATGGCGAATATATTCGGATCTGGGAACGGAATTTTGTAATGGAACATTAACAAAATTTTTCGAAAGTGAACAAATACAAAAGTTGAAGGCAAGCTCCCCATACCAAAAAGCTTCGCTTGCTGAACGAGCTATAAGGAACATGAAACAACGACTCTACAGATATATGGGGCATAAATCAAAGGCTATATGGATAGATGTTTTACCCCAAATTGTAGATGCCATAAATCATTCAAAGAGTCGAACTCATGGAATGAGACCGGTGGACGTTACCCACGAAAATGCCCAACAAGTATGGGAAAAGCTGTATGGAGGAGAATACGATATCGCGAAAAAGATGAAACCAAAATTTAAGGAAGGTGATTTTGTACGAATGAGTCGGGGGAAAGGAAAATTCGAAAAGAGCTATACACAGAATTGGGATGATGAAATACTCGAGATTGACGAAGTGAAGAGACAAGGAAAACCGATTCAATACAAAGTCAAAGATGAAAAGGGAGATAAATTCAAAGGCAATTTTTATGGGGAAGAATTGTCCAAAGTGAGGAAGGAAGCCGATACAGAATATAAGATCGAGAAGGTGCTAAGAAAAAAGACATTACCAGATGGAACAAAACAAATATTAGTTCGATTTAAAGGATATCCTAATGAAACATACTGGATTAATGAAGTTAATATGGCTTGAATAAAAATGTTACATTGTACTGGCACTATATAAGTCTTTGAAAATCTCGGATAAATCTATCATAAAAAATGTCAAACACAATCATTGTGCATTTACCTAGTAATTCACCAGATTATCCGGATAATAGTCCAAACAAATACCGTGTTCATTTAGGTCGTACACTTCATTTCCCCGGAGACTGGGTATGCGGTCTCCATAGTATTCTATATCCCTATACTTGGCCTACACTCGGAACGCTGGAAGACCAATATATTCGGATTCATTATGATGATGATAAAGTTTTACAATTGGATGTGGAAAAAGGGTCTCATGCAAAGATTGAACAACTAGTCGATTTCCTAGAGGCCACGATTACCGAGAATAAGAAGAAAATGATTGATATACTTGAAAATTCTCCATCTCCAACGAAAAGACGAAGGAGGGATGTGAAGCAAAGTACGGGATCTGATTCCCCAAAAGAGTATCCTGAACCAGAAGGATATGTAACTCCACCTCCCACAGGAAGACCAAATACAGGATCTGACTCCCCAAAAGAAGACAATATTGAGCCAGAAGAATACGTAACTCCGCCTCCAGGAGCTAAAGAGGTCAAAAAAGAAGAAAATGATGATTCTAAACCATCTACTACGACCGTAGTTACAACTAGACCCCAAAATACAACCACAACTACCACTATGGCTCCCACCACGACTGTAGCTACAACTAGAGCCACTACTACAACTACGACTACCACTATGGCTCCCAATACAACCGTAGCCACTACCAGACCCCAAAATACATACACAACTACCACTATGGCTCCCTCCATGACCGCAGCTACAACTATAGCCACTACTACAACTACCACTATAGCTCCCACCACGACTGTAACCACAACTAGAGCCACTACTACAACTACGACTACCACTATGGCTCCCACGACAACTGCATCTAAAACTAAAGCCTCTAATACGACCATGACTAGAACTCAAGCTCCCATTACGAGCGTAGCCACAACCAGAGCTAATAGTACGACCACAACCACAACTCAAGCTCCCACTACGACCGCGGCTACAACCAAAGCCTCTAATACGACCAAGACAACTCAAGCTCCCAATACGACCGCGGATACAACCAGATCCCCAAATACAACCACGACTACCACTATAGCTCCATCCACGACCACGGCTACAACTGTGGCTCCATCCACGACCGCGGCTACAACCAAAGCTAATAATACGACCATAACCACAACTCAAGCTCCCACTACGACCGCGGCTACAACCAAAGCTAATAATACGACCATAACCACAATTCAAGCTCCCACTACGACCGCGGCTACAATCAAAGCTAATAATACGACCACGATCACAATTCAAGCTCCCACTACGACCGCGGCCACAACTAGAGCCAATACTACGACCATAATTACCCCCCAGGCCCCAATAACGACCACAACTAAAGCAACAACTACAATCATGACTACTTCTCTCGCTCCCCAAAATCCCAAGCCAGCCGAGTTGCCGGAAGGGAAAAAACCGTCAACCGGAATTAACATATTTACAGAGGCATTTACGGGATCGGAAGAAAAGGAGCAAGCCCAAAAAGAAGAAACAAAACCTAAAGAAGAAGAAAAATCTTCGTCTGGGATTAATCGATTTACAGAGGCATTTACGGGATCGGAAGAAATGGAGCAAGCCCAAAAAGAAGAAACAAAACCGAATGAGGAGCAATCTTCGATTGGGATTAATCGATTCACAGAGGCATTTATGGGATCTGAAGAAAAAGAAGAGGATAAGGAAACCCAAAAAGAAGAATCAAAACCTAAAGAGGAAAAATCTTCGATAGGGATAAATCGATTTACAGAGGCATTTCAGGAATCTAGAGAAAAGGAGGGGGAGCAAACCCAAAAAGAAGAAACAAAACCGAATGAGGAGCAATCTTCGATTGGGATTAATCGATTTAAAGAGGCATTTAAGGGATTTGAAGAAAAGGAGCAAGCCCAAAAAGAAGAATCAAAACCTAAAGAGGAAAAATCTTCGACAGGGATTAATCGATTCACAGATGCATTTACGGGCTCTGATGAAAAGGAAGAGGTATCCAAACAAGAACCGACGGCACCAACATCATGGGGAATTAATAGATTCAAACAGGCATTTTCAATCAATACCTATGAGAGAGAATCCTCCCCGAAAGAGGAAACAGAAATACAGCCTACCGTAACATATTCAGGGATAAATCGATTTAAACAGGCATTTACGACAATTACTTCCCCTCCCGAAACCGAAGAAAAGAAAAAGAAACTAACAGGGATCGACAGGTTCGTAGAACCGTTTAAACCTAAACCTGTAGAAGAAGAAGAAAAAGGTGAACAAAAGCCGGGAAAAATTGGAGGACTTGAATATTTCAAACGAAAAATGTTGGGAGAGAATGACAAATTGCTCTCCGATCTATTGTCCGAAATTACGAGCCAACAAAGGGTGGATGAAATGGAGGCATATTTGGTCAAAACATTTGGCTCTATCCAGCAATATGTGAATATCGATCGGATCAAAAAGGTGCTGGACTCGATAACATTTCGTTATCATCCAAAGTTTGACCGATTCATTCTCGATTTGGAGGACCCGGACATTAGTCATATAGAATTATCGGAACAACTAGCATACATGCTTGGCTTCGAATCCCGATACAATATTCGGCATAATCAGATGGCCAAGTATACTGTTGATTTACTTGGAGGATTTTCAAGCTTTGCTGTCTATGCCAAAGGGCTTACAGCAAACATGATCATTGGCAATTCACTCAGTTCCCTTTTACGTGTGGTAAGTGTAAGCGGAGCAAGGCAAGGAGAATATAACGAGAAAATCTACGATTCACCTCTCTTCAGCCAAGTATTACCAAGAGAAGTCAGTGAAATTGAAGTGGAAATACAAACGATGGATAATAATAGATTGGTCCCATTTCAACATGGAAATGTTATGATTGTATTAATTTTTAAAAAAGTGATAAACTTTTAATTTTTATCTATTCAATTTTTGATCCCTAAAACCCAAATCAAAAATAGGGGCTAAGACTAGGTCAAAGGATGGGACCCTCTTGAACCCCGATGGCTGTCTATAAAAGACCATAGAGGCCACCATAATTGAGTAAACCAAAAATGGTACACGAATTATTTGACACATCCGCAATTTATTATGATGATTATGATCTACAGTCGGGATCGGGATTGGGGGTAGGATTACCAGAATATTATCGTGGAGGTTCAGTCTACCAGCGAGGATATGGTATTCAAACCGGAGCGGGCATTGGCGATATTTTCAAAGGACTATGGCGATTTTTTAGACCTCTACTACAACGAGTCGGAACGACTGTAGGTGAAGAGGCATTGAACACTGGTCAAAGGGTATTGGAAAAGCTGAAAGAGGGTAAACCAATAAAAGAGGCCGTAATTGCGGAAGGTAAACACGGAATTGATAACGTACTCGAGCAAGGCGGATTGCCTAAACAGTTTGGGACGGGGAATAGACGGCCTCACAGGTCTATAAAAAGGCAACGAATCATCGAAACTGTATCCAATCCTCAGAATATTGTCCCATCGACAATTAACGAACCCATTGTGCATTCGAAAAAACGTCTTAGTGCCGATATATTCGGCTTATATTAATTAATAAATGACTTATTATAAAATTGATAAAGAATCTGTAAATTCTATAACCAGTGCTCTTGATTTATTCCAAATTCCCCCTACAAATGTGTCAGTTTCATCGGCCAAAGTATTTGAAATTTTGACCAGTAATCCGCTGAACGATCCCCCTTACCATTTTAAAATTCATTCGTCCGATAATTACATTGATCCTACAAAAATTTTTCTCTTTTCCGAATTTCGTATCTTAAAAATAGTTGAAGGAGTCGAAACAGTTTTGGCAGATACGGATAAAGTGGCCCCAATCCAGCTCCTCGGAAACACATTTATCAAAGATTTACGTGTGAGGATACAAGGCCAAGATGTATTCACTTCCAATTCCCTAATGGCCTATAAATCATATCTTACCCATGAATTGTCCTATTCAACTGAGGCCAAAAAGTCACACCTAACGGCTGCAGGCTATACCAACGACGAAGCAGACGATAGCCTAGAAAGGGGACCAAGTTTCGAGGCCAGAATTGCACGATACAGTAAAAGTAAGAAAGTCCAGCTTATGAGTAAATTGGATGCGGATATTTTCAATCAGCAGCTCTACCTGATCAGTCATTTGGGTATGGACATTACAATAACCCCAAACGATGGGAATTTCCTATTGATCAGTCAAACTCCGGGTGTACGATATAAATTGGAACTCCTCGATCTGAGACTTTATGTCAAAAAAGTCAGTCTTTTGGATGGTCTGGCTTTGGATATTTCAAGAAAATTGGACACTGGCAAGCCGGTACGATATCCCATCCGAAAATCAATGATGAAATCCATGTTCATTAGTGCGGGACGTTTTGAATTTAGTGCCAACCTATTTGAAGACCAAATACCCCGAAGGATCATAATGGGACTAGTGAAAAATTCCAACTATGTCGGTGACGTGAGCAAAAGTCCATTCAACTTTCAGCACTACAATGTCCGAGAAATTAGCATTATCGCCAACGGTAGAGTGTACCCACAAACCCCGTTTATTTTGGACTACGATAACGGAAGATATGTTAGGGCATTCCATGAGACACAAGAGGCCATTGGCCTCGTAAACACATCCGGAGGAAACGGTATAAGCTATGAACGATTTGGAACAACCCACTGTATTTACGTCTTTAATCTAACAAACAGTGGGGATGACCAGGGGGGAGTATTCGATCTACTAAGGAATGGATCAATAGCGGTCAGTATTAAATTCAGCAAGGCGGTGGAAAACAATGGAATAATGTTAGTGGCATTTGCCGAAGTCGACTCAATTGTAATGATCGATAAATACAGACACGTTACAACTGATACTACCATTTGAAAAATTGTATTTTTTAAAATATGGATAAAATATTATTTCATTATTTTTTGTAGACTCTGGGGAGTGGGACTATATAAGTATAGGGAAATATGGGGAGTCATGTTAAAAAATAAAAATGTTTCAAACAATCATACTTATTCTTTTGGTCTCCAGACCATTGACCCCTTTACTCTCCGATGAACCAGTCACTGGTAAACAATGGGATGAGTGGCTGATCCAGCAAGGATTGAGGACAACAATGACGACCCCAGATCAAGCATTAGAAAGTGAAAATCCTCTAATCAATGCGCCTGTAGTTTTGGGGAATAATCCTCTTTGTAGAGAGACACCCGACTCGGGGGATATATATGGGCATATAAGCTGCATTCTAACATATGTCCTATATATTTTGGTCATTGCTAGTATCGTAATCTATCTATGGAAGAAATGGAAAACGGCTCATGAAATACGACAAAATGACAGTCCAATAAATCTGGATTTAATCGTTGACACATTAAAAACGAATGGATTCCCTTCAAATAACCAAAATACTCGAGGCAAATCCCGTAACTAATCGGTGGTTTAAAGGATGTTTCCCGAGTGATATGCTATCAATACCCGTAAATTTTCCAGCTTCCCTTGTCATCAACATGGACCCCATTCAAAAATCGGGGAGCCACTGGGTTGCTGTATTCGCCCCCAGCGAGAATGAAGTGTGGTATTTTGATAGTCTAAAGAAAGACGTGCCGCTCCCCATTGATAAATTTCTAAAATCATTTCCCCAATTTAAGACTAACAAGTACCCTTATCAATCTATATTTGTCCCCAGTTGTGGCCTTCATGCCATTGTATTCATCTATTACATGTCCCTAGGATACTCATTTGATCGATATATAAATTTATTAAATTCAATGTCAAATACTGATTTATTTGTAAAAACCATTGTGAATAAATTAATATAAAGAAAAACATTTGGTAAACGGTAACGATTAGAAGATACAAATTGGTAAACGGTAAACAATGGAAGATGTACTTTTAAGGGGGAAATGAGCATCGTTAAGGATTGGAAGATGCAATTCTGTAAACGACAAGACTTGGAAGATGTAATTTCAAAATTGTTACTTTAGAAGATACAAATATGATAATTGATATGATTTAGAAGATGTACTCTTAAGGGGAAAATAAGCCTAGTTAAGGAATAGAAGATGAAATTCGGTAATTGGGAGATATTTTTGGTCATTTTTGCCCTTTTTGGAGTATGCGTAAGCATGTTGGGCATGTGTATTTCGGGGGGGGGGGGTGCATGCATATGGATATGGTAGTACATCTACTCTGACCAGCTGAATGCATCCATATCATCGTCATCATCAATGGATAGGTATTTATCTGGGTCATTGCTGTCGGTATCATCATCGCCATCGTCGCTAAACGGGAAACGGGTCAGCTCATCATCTTCTGGTATGTATTCCGTCCAGCCTTCATGCTCTTCGCAACGGGTGAAGAAGGGGAGGTCGTAATGAAATTCGCCGCACGCATCACATGGCTCCCTGAAGCTCAGTGGTTCCTTCTCATGGACATGATTACAATCTGGGGATAATTTCTTATCAATGGACCTTTCCTTGAACATGTTCCCCAGATAGCCAGTCAACTCATGTACTTCTGGTTCATCGAGTTTCAAAAGTTCCAATGGGTAGAATCGATCTTCGCCACGTGGAACTAATTCCACCGCACATGGGAGATAGGGGTATTGGAGACGAATACGGTGTCTGGAGTAATAATGTTGGGCAATGGTACAGTTGAATGTACGGGAGAGACGACCGTATGCCATGGTTTGGTCAGCTCCCCGATGAGTGAGACCATCAAAACTAAAGGTTTTTTCAAAATGTAATTTGTCCAGGTAAATGGTCTTTACAATTCGACCTTGGAGAGCTTCCAAGACCTGGGCGCGAAATTGAGGGTGGAATAATCGGTCCCTAAGTTGCTGTCGAGTACAGCTTAAAATGCGTGCGCATTCGTCAACGAGGGAAGTGAGCATTTTTTCGAGAATGATTTTTGTATATGACGAAATGATAAAAATTAATCGTTTATATAGATCTTTCCAATTAGACCTTAATTTAGTATTAATGGGCTTGTCCGGGATTGAAAAATAGATTTATATTTCGAAATCTTCATGACGTAATCTAGATACGTCATTGACCTTGGATTTCGTAATCTAGATTTCGAAATTGATGAGAGTGAGGTCGATTCCCGACCTATTTGGCAAATCATTTGAAAAATAAACTCGAAAAAACGATGATTCCTATTCCTTCTCTCCGCGATGTCCGTCTTTCCACTGACCAAAATGTTCTTTTTGAGCATCTCTCTTGGGTTATTGAAGAGTATTTGGACTTTACAGTGCCAGAAAACTGTTCGGTCTTTTATTCGGGCAATAATAAGGTACATGCTGAAAGGTTTGCCAACTCCACTGGTAAATTCATTGTCCAGCATACACCTGGGGGCATGTACCTAGACAAATTGGATTTGTTCAACCAAAATATCACTTATGCTCGCGCCCCATTGAAATGGCATAAAGCCGTGGAAATTTGGGACATGGCATCTGCCCAATTCGCCAAGCAGGCAAAGGGGAAGATCTTCACCTTTATCCAATCGATACCGCCCATACAGGATGGCCAACTCCGTACATGGTATCGGATTGAGCTCCCCATTCTACTCTATCAGAATACAATATCGGGGATCAACTTTATGAATAACGATGGAGCACTGAATGCGGTCTACTCCAAAATGCCAGAAATCGAATACCTATTTGAAGAATTGGAAGTTTAAGATTTTTCCCTCCCCAATCCCCATTCCCAAATATGGACATTTTTTAGTTTTACATTTTTATTTCGTTTAATAAAATTTAAATAATTGTATCAATTTATATAAAATAAAAGTGATATTTTTTGTATCGATTAAATTCTCTTTCCTCTAATTTCTTTTCCTCACTCTTTCATTGGGAAGTTCCTCTATTTCGATAGACCTTTGTATGGGGGAGTCAAAAGGGTAGTGGCCGAGATGTTTCCATAAACACACTGTCTACAGAGTTCGAATTTGATGAGCCAATTGTCCCCCTTCTCCGTGATCTTATCCTTTGAATGGTACATCTTCTTTTGGCAATCGCTACATAAATGGTAAATTAGCACATTTTTTCCCTTGAAGAGTTTCCAAGTGGAAATGGGCTTGGTGAAAGTTGAGGTATCCGGAACGCGTTCGTCAACAGCCGGCCGGATATCGGATTTTGGGGAATCGGTTTCAGGAGATTCAATTTTTTGAGAATTTTCCATTTTGATAAAAAATGGTCAAATGATGAAAAATGAACAAAATCTCTCGGTTTTTATACTCTTATTTTTAGACTCCTCCCCCTCATAAATCATTTTACTTCTTGTATTGTCATCATTATAGTTTACACTATTTTTATTCTATTTTTTTCCAAATAAAAGTTATAATAAAATAATAAATTGGAATATAAGCATATGGCCCTGAATCTAAATCCCTATGGACTATGGATCCCTATTTTGGGAAGTATTAAATTAGGAGTTAGGACTATGGGATTTTGTTCCATGACTAGGACTAGGTTTAGAGACTAAGACAAAAACTTCGGTAAAGTTAACTAATTTATTTTACTCTTTTTAAAGTTTTTGCATTAGGATATTCTTATATTTTTTTTTTACTCAATTTTATCCAATAATAAAAAAAATAATAAAATAAATATGATAATGTGGGATAGTAGGAAATGCTATATAATGAATGGATGTAAAATACATAATCATGGGGAGAGTAAAAAATATAAACAAATTGAAGAATTTTTATTAAATATCATACACGGTTTCTTGGCAAAATTGAGCGATCCACAACGCATATTTCAATGCTCATCAATATTCCTTTAGGTCCAATATCCTTGTCCAATTGATCTCCTGCTGCCAAACGGAAACTGTCGATAACTAGGTCCATGCATTCCGGGGAATAAAGTACCATGGGAGTCCAGACAGGTTTCTTAAATAATTCACTTGTGATCAAAAATCCTATTCGATAATTGTTTGATTGTAAATCTTTTGTAGTTGCAAATTTTGCGGATGCAGCTTCGACTGCATTTATCAAACAATGATAAAAAATATCAAACAAGAAGTAATCTATGTTCAATGGCTTTTTAGGTAGTCGTTTGATAAGAAATTGCGAGTTAAATTTTGTAGTCTTAAAAGTTTCAATGTGGTGAACATTAACGGAATCGAGGATTTTCTCAAAATATTCTGAGACAAGGAAAGAGGGCTGATAATCATTCATGATTTCTAGAAGAATTTATTTTTTTGAAGAATGATCTTTTCGAGAAAAATTTGATTCTTTTATACTCGATAAAGTGGGTATGGCTTTGGTTAGATGATAAGACACGTGATCAGGAGAATGAGAGACTATGGGGATGGAAGAGTTGGTAGAGAAAGCAAAGATATATGCACCCAATAAGCATTGTATCTAATCTAATCGATGACATATGACTCAGTTCTTAAATCCATATAGACTAAAATCGTCAAGTCTGGAAAAACTCTAGGGGTCCTTTCCTTTTTACATTTCCCCAATTCTCAGTTTATGATAATTATCTACACATTTTTAGTAATATCTTTTCGAGATATCAATTTTCAATATTTTTCACCCTATATAAATCATTTTGCCCATATTATAAAAACATAAATAACCTAGTAGGAAAGGTATTATACCAAGAAGACATCATAATAGTTGACGTTTTCATCAAATGTAACCTTTTTTTTGAGAAGAATGTAACCTTTTTTTTAGGAAGAATGAAAAGAGGCAGGGTTCCTCCCCAAGTAAAGTATGGATTATTCCCATTTTCCCCAGTACATTGGTATTAATTATTCATTTATTCAAAAAGATAAAAATAGAAAAAAATACAATATAAAAGTGATAAATTGGAAAAGACTACAATAAAAAATGGGGAGTAGTGAAATTATAATGAATATCCAAAATCACGGATAACAAAAGTTTGGGGATCGATAATACCCTTTCCAACAAAGGGTCGATAAATTTTGACCATTTCTTGGGATAAAACAAGCCCATCGACAATAGAGGGACGGAGAAAATATGGATAAATGATATTGATCTTTTGAATTTTTCCATCTCTTCCGTATTTCAAAACCATCTCTTTGAATTTCTCGTACTGTAGGCCATCCCGGTGTTCGGCATCGTATGTGATTGTAATCCCACGGATCTTGAGGGCATATTCAAATGGTGCATCGGGGTCATCTTTGCGTCGAAGTTTCAGTCCATACTGCTTGGCTCCCCCAAAAGTGGCCTCGACAATCTCATGGTCGGGGCATTCATCTGTAAAATCTCCAATATGAGGACCCAGCTCCAGTGGACAGTCATTTTCCGGAGCCGCAAAGATTAAACTGTCCGTATCGACGTACAAAAGTGTGCAGCCTGGGGAGCGAACCACTTTTTGCATGTACTTGAGGAGGGTGAGCCTTGCACAGCTGGTTGTCCAGGCGGAAATGGTCACATTCGAGGTGCTGTGCTCTTTGACAAAATCCTCTTTCATGGTGTAATTGATCAAAAGGACACCCGGTGCAATTTCATGGGGAGCCATGAGGTTAATGTCTTTTCGATCAAGTAGATCCCCATATTCGGAGGGTTGTTCCGTAATGATCGTTTTGACCATTTCCCTATTCTTCAGACTGAAACGACCCCAGAGCGAGTTGAGGCACAACTTGACCAATGCCCTACGCCCCTTGTTGGTTTTCATCTTTTCGGGATCGATGACTATCCCAAATTTTTCCTCACATGCTTTTATGAATGCAATCTGGGCTTCCTTGTCATTGGCTATCCTCTTTTCGAACCCAGATGCATAAATCTTTTCCCCCAGAAACTCACGCATATATCCTCGAAACAGCTCCTTGGACACTTTCTTTGGATCATCATCATAGCTCAGCACTCTGATCACCTCCGTGACCCTGTACCCTTCTTTTAGCGCAGCATTCAATTCGATCGATGTACAGTTGGATGTCCAGCTACGCTCCTTGTCAGTGTGTTTGCATTGGTAGTCGGCGATAACGTCCCCATTTGGATGCTCAATTGCGCACTTGGCACAGAGGGGGAAAAGTAGACGGGGATCGCCATCAATTTTCATGGGGAGCACCGGAACATCACAATGTCGGGGTGGTACAACTTGGACCTTCATCAATGCCACTTTGAACGGGTTATGCTCTGGTCTCGTCCAATTGACTTGCTCATTAATAATTTTCACATCAGGGTGGCCTATGGGGTAACCGATAAAATCGTCATCCAACATCATATTGACCCATGGATACAATGAGGTAACATCATAGTAAAAAATCTTTTCCCCCGGTTTTACCTCATAATGCAGGCGCATTGGTCCAGTCCGGCCGCCATAGAAACAGTCTCGAATGCGAATTGGTCCATAATCGGGGTATTCATCAAACCTTCTCTTCATTTCAGGATTCTCCTTGAGCATTTTGTCAATTTCACATTCCCATATAATCTTGAGGTTTGGCACAGCCTGTCTAATCTCTTCCGTTCGTCGATTGTCTGCTTCTCGTGTGAATCCCGCGGTCTTAAGGTTGGGGAGCGGGGTCTGGTCGTCCGGAAAACATTTAGAACACCCATGCCAGGCGCATCCGTGCACTTCGATACCCAATTGTTCTTCTTCTACCCATCCATCGAGACTGTAACGACCAACAGACTTCTGGCCACCTGGGGAGTAGGCATTTTGCACCTCGACATTGTTCTCCTCCCCATACCATAAAAGGTATTTGTAAGCCTTGTCAGATTCATTCGTTGCTCCATTGTAGCTTCGTTCTGGTACCAATGCCAAATGATCATACGGGAGATGATTTGCCTTGAATATTTTGGCACAGGTTGAGGCTATGGTCAGGGCTTCACGCAGGGGATCGAGACCCATATGTGGTTTGTCAAGAAAGGCAGCTCTGTCGACGAGTCCATCTTCATCAGCCGGTCGTTTGGTAAGGTCCATAAATTCGTGTCGAAACCGAACGAGTGCTGCCATCAGAATGTCCGTGTCATTGACGCAATATTCGGCCAACTTCTCCTCTAGCCTAAATGGAACATGCTTATTGGCCTCAAAATGTTCATCGAAATGCTTGCGTTTCTTTGGCATCATGCCTCCGGCCATAAAGTCCGCCTTCGTTGGATAAATGTCTTTCCCATAATTATCGGGGATATTTGCCAAATGGGGAAAGTACGGCTTATCCGGAATGTCTAGATCAAAGGTGGAGACCAGGCCGGCCAATGAGCTGGGGATAAAATTGAAAGAATCCCGGAAAAACAATTTTAAGTCCTTGACTTTCAATTCGATCATTTTGTTCCCCTTTTTGATAATCTCGGGTGTATGTTTGAGGCCAATCCCAAAGAATAGTTTGTATATGAAAATCATATCAAACCGACCTCCAAAATGTGAATAGATGTACGTCTCATGTCCATGATCCACTTCCTTTATCAGCCAGTTGACAAAGTCCTCGAGCAATGTTTCAGTCACCCGTTGATCGTCTACGGCCGTTTGGGTATAGGCGCACTCATTAAAGGTGATTTTCCTATTCGGTCCACATATGGCACATTGATGCTCCCCTTTGAGTGAGTTTTGCCACTCCCCATTATCCATGCATATGGTGCACGCAACTTTGGCGGAGAGGAAGTTTGGCCGATGTTTTCGCCGCTTTTCATCATGCTTCTCATGCTGTGTCGTTTCCAAATCAAAGGCAATGTAGCGGCATGGTTTTTTGTCATAAAGTTTGTACGGCATAATGTAGCATCCCCTTTCTTTTGTATGGAAGTCGTTGCAGCGTCCGCAATATGTCTCCCCACACACATGGCCGGGCTTCCTAACTTTTTTGTAAACATTTGCATTCCAAACGATCCCGCATTTTAGACATTGTTTTGACTGATGACAGAAACCTGATTTTTTATGATGATTGTAGCAATCCTGGTTGTAAAAGGTTTTTTCGCATCCATGGCAAAACTTGTGAAACATTGTCTTTTCACATGGAAATTCCGGACCAACACGACTGCATTTGATGCAACGTTGTTTGCATGAAGTTTGATGAGTGGCCGCGTCCCTGTAACACTTTTCACAAACCAAGCAATATGGCTGGCCAAACAAATTGCCCGATTTATGAATGCCATCAAAGTGCCCCCGCATTTTGCCATTATGCTCCCCCTTTGTATGGTACAAAATGATTGGGGTGGTATAGGTGTCGGGCCCGTCGGATAGAATCGGTTTGAAATGGCCTATTGAACTGAAAATGAATATTCTGAAAGTGTATTTGCCGGCATAGATTCGATTCCAATATTCCCGGACTTTGGGGACCCATTCTATGGCATCATAATCATTTTGATCAAGGGGAGCACCAACCTGGTGCATCAATTCTTCCACTTCATTTTTGAAAACCCCTTTCATCCCATGCAAACCTTTTCTGTAGCGGTGAAACTTTACTCGATCCCATTCACGCACATGATAAACCATGGTCGCTTGCAGGGCATAGAATAAGCAGTGATTGTCCGATTCATTCTCGATTTTGATGAGGCAATTGTCGGCAATCCGATGGGGAACTCCCTTGCCTTTGGCCGATCCACGGATTTGCTTGCGCCTGGGGAGCCCGTCCCGATCCGCCATGGTCACTTCAACTGTAAATGGACTTCCCCAAAGGCTCACTCCCTCTTTCCATTTTGATTGTGCCACTTTTAAAAACATATTTAAAACCGATTCGATCGTATTGGCGGTGATCGGCTCCAATGGCGTCCAAATGGGGCCCCTCTCGAGTAGTTCGCTGGTGATGGTGAACCCCATCCTGTCTGGAGCCTTCCCAAATTGGGCAAACAAGGCTTTGGATGCCTCGTCTGCGCAAAATTTGAAGACACCGGACAGGAGCCCTTCCGGGTCTTCGGGGAGTTTGGTAATTAGGAATTTGTTTTTGAATTTTGTCGTTCGGAACGATTTAATATGTTCCGTGTCGTCCGAATTGGGGAGTTGTTGAATATATTCGGCGGCATCATTAGCATATTCCTCCCCATTGCCATATTGGTAGACGAATACTTTGGGTAGTTTTTGGGGATGTGGATTTTTTCGTCGTCTAGGCAATGTGGAATTTGGGGACATAATTTGCTCGCTTTGATCGAGCAAATTATCGATGAAAAATTTGGGTTTTTTGGGGAGTGAGGACATTTCGCTTTTGGGTAATTTGTAGCTTTTGAATGGGGAGTGAGGTTTTTGGTTAGCTTTTATAGTGAAAGATTTCGCAATAGTAGATTTTTTGGGGATCGATAAATGTTTTGGATGACGTGGCGAAAGACTATTGGTTCATTTAATTTACTAAAATGATATTTGGTCCAAAAATGACAATTTGTCCCAATTTAATTTACTAAAAATGACAATTGATCCAAAAAATGACAATTGGACCATTTAATTTACTAAAAACCCAAAAAGTTTATGGTCTCGGGAAATATGCCTTATAATTATTCATTAATTTTAATCGTTTTTATAAACAAATTTTTGCTTTGTATAATATTTTTTATTATAATATTTTTGGGGAGGGGAGGATGAATTTTATTGGAATATTTTTGGGGAGAGATGGGATTAAAATGAATTAATTTTGTAGTTGAAGAATTAATTTTGTAGAAATAATTTGATTGAAGATTTTGTAAACCAATATTAGGAATCGAATTCTTGGTAAAGATTGTTTTATTTTATTTTAAAAATAAAAAATCTTTAAGACCAAAATTCAACACCTCATAATTGGTTTAATATTTATTCTGTAGTCATTGAATTTATTTGTAGTCGCCGAATATTTGAACAATAGTAATAAAATATTTTTTATTATAGGAATGGGGAACGATGAATGGATCGACGAATTTTGGAGGAAATGAAAATGGGGAAATTCTTATGGTGAATTGGATGGACGATGGGGATTTGGCTTGGGGTCGAAGTATAGACCCTCAATTGTTAGAAGGGATGGAAATGAAGAGGGAGTATGGAAGGGGACTGTGGATGGACGAGGCAGGGTGGGGAGATGGAAGTTGGTGAAAGGCAGCCGATGGGTGTTTAGATGGATGGAGATCGATTGGGGGGGGGGGGTGGATGGAAGAGATAGAGTGGAGCGGTGAAGATTAAGTTGGGGAGGTGAGGACCAACCAACTAGGGAGAGGGCCGGAGGTCAGGCAGGGATTTGAAGGATTAGTTTTGATTATAATTTTTACCATATTTTTATTTCAATTAAAAATTACATTTTTAATAATTTCCATCTCTCTCCTTTTATTCTTTATTTATTTGGTATGGGACTTGACGGAGTAAATTCTTTCCTCTTAATCTTAATCAAATAAGATTTGTAATACAGTATTTTTACTAATAATTATAAATAGTAAAAATAATTCTCATCTATTTTTAAGAGACGATCCAAATTTTGAGTAAATTTTATGGGGAGACGCTCTATTCAATTGAAAGATTTTGGGCTTTCATCGATTGGGGCCAGGCAAAGAGGGGAAGAAAGAACAACCAACTTTCGATTGCTGCTGGCAATCGAAAGGAACAACTGTTCAACTCGCTGCGCAAAAAGGAAGAGTGTGGACATTAGTTAGTACAGTCAGCTGAGATTTAATGACAAAATATGGCTATAGGGGGAGTGGTTCGGGAGGACATTTGTTGGCACTTGGTAGTGGACAGAGATGGATTGGGAAGAGGGTGGATGGATGGAGGGGATAGATCCCAGAGTAGATAGGGATAGATCCATGACGGAATATTGGCTGGAGATAGAAATGGATGGGGGAGGCAGCAGATAGCTGTTAGAGGTGGAGGGGTACGATAGATGGAACGGAGAGGGAGGGAAGCACTCAATGGCTGTTGGCAGCCGATGGAGATGGATTGGGGGAAAGAATGGGCGGTGTCAGTTGGCAGCCGATGGAGACGGATTGGGGGAAAGAGTGGGCGATGTCAGTTGGCAGGCGATGGAGATGGATTGGGGGAAAGAATGGGCGATGTCAGTTGGTAGCCGATGGAGATGGATTGGGGGAGAGTGGATGGGGATAGAGCGAATAGCCTAAGAGAAAACGAGTGTCCAATAGGAGAAGGGTAGGAAGTAGGGTATGGCACAGTGGATGCGCAATTAAGGGAGGGATAGAGATAGATGGGGAGAGTGGGTGAATAAAGAGTGGCTGACGGCTTTTTTTTGGCAGTGGATCGATGACACAATAATGGTTGGAGTCTATATTATAGTCAATATTGGGAGGTTAGCGAATGTAGGGGAAAAGAAGGCAAAGGGGAAACCTATGACAGTTGGGGAGAAGTGGGTGGGTAAGGGAGTGAATAGACTAAGGGGAAGCGTGCGACAAAGAGGATCGAAGATGGGAAGGAGGCTGGGCAATGGAGGGATGGCTATTTTGGTGAAATGGGGAATGGGATTTACGATTTATTAAAGGAAAAATTGATTTTTTAGAAAATTAAAATTTTATTCAAAATTATTAAAATGACCATTTATGGCAATTAGAAAGGATATATGTTGGCTTCAGCCAACCATTAGATTTGGGGAGAGAATTCTTATAGATTTTTGGGGATAAATCCGAAGGATATTGGCTTTAGATCTTTTAGTTAGATCTTTTTTGATCCTTGATCGTTGATCTTTGAGATTTGGGGAGCTCCTTTGAAACGCTCACCTACGGAATGACTACTGCGGCCACCTGCCAGATTGCAGTCTTTATTTGGAGGAGAACAAATATTATATAATATTGGGGACAGACGCCAGAGAATTATTGGCTAAGGCCAAAGGCCAACTTAACATTTCTCCCTAGGAAATGTGAAATTGGGGAAAATTGAACACAACAATTTCACTTTACCTTTCCATTCTTTCTGTTCTGCTGATAATAAAAATTTGCTGTGCTTCTATTGGAATGGAAAGAGGAATTTTTATCGATTTTTAATCAAAATGGTCCTAGTCCAAGCAAACAATTTATTTGAAAAGTTAAAAAAATTCAATGCTGAACTTTACAGCCAGAAAGAAGAATTATTTAATTTTTTTAAAAATGAATTTTTCATGTAAAAATTCAACAAGGAAAAAATTTTTTAAATATATCTTTAAAATTAAATTTTTAATTTTCAAATGTCGTTATTATTTTCATTTTTGCATTCATCCTCATCATATTTCTGATATCAACTAATTATTTCCATTTTCACATATGAATCGTACATTGGCCCTTGAAAATTTTGTTGATGTTGATTGTGAATATCTCGTTCTTTGCCAAAAATGTTTCCATCACTGCTTTTATAGCTAAAAATGCCATTTAATAAATTCAAAATTCACTCTGTAGCCAAAGCCAAAATTGATATAACTTATCCCCTTGGTTTGGTCTCATATTTACCAATTACATTGGTCAATAAATGATTAGTCCCGAGGAAATATGGATGGGTATGGGTACTTGTTTGTTATCTATGGGCAAAATCAAAAAATTTTTTCGCGATTCAAATTTTATTGTTCATATTTAATTGTAAAACGATGGAAACCTGATTTTAGTTTTTAGGTGATTTTATGATTGCCAATTTTTAACTCTCCAGTTTCCAGCTTAGAAAAATTCATTTAATTTATTGTTAAGTAAATGATTGTCTTCATTTTTGCTTAATTTATCGTTCTTCAATGTTGAGGAAGAAAAAATTAATTCTTATTGCCTAAAAGGCGAGATTTCCACAAAGAAATAAAAATTATTTGTATCATCAATCTACTTTTATTGTAAAATCATAAACATGCCAATTATCATTATAATTTAATAAAATCTAATAAAATTTTTATATATTTTTCATAAAAATATCCTTTATTTTATTTATTCATTTATTGAATAAAAAACTCAGAATTCAAAAAATAGGGAATAAATAAATCATTTTTTTATCGAATTGTTTAATCAAATTGTTCATTATTAAAAAATCAAAAATTCTTCAATTATTGCCGCAAAACATTTAATTCTCTTCTGGCTGGGGGATTTCAATCTTGTTTCTTTATTAAAAATTCGTCGAGCGTTAATTGGCCTGCAGGTAATAGACTTGTGCCAAAAATGGGTGGCGGAGATTGTGAGGAAGAATGTTCTGATGATGATGATGAAGAATGATGATTTGATTGAGTATTATCAAAATGTTGTGATTGTTGTTGAGTGTAATGCTGTGATGAATATTGAAATAGTAATTCAGTGGAATCTGGTGATGATGAAGGATACACATATTCGTTTTCGTATGATGATGATGAATAGCGTCTTCTGGACAAATTGGCAGTAATTTCATCTGGCTTTAATAAAAATAAATTATTATTATAAATGGGTGATGGATGGTTGTTATTTAATTTGTTGAAAAAACATTGAAAAAAATAATGGTTTAATGGTTTTTCTCATAAATCTACAAACTCTATATCCAAATGATTAATCGTATTTAGCGCTTTGATTGGTATAAAATTTGTCATGGTTTGATAAAAAAATTAATACGTATTAAACTGTGTAAACCATTTTATTGTTTTAGATCAAAATCAATTTATAATTTTGGTAGATTAAGCTAAATCATTATCAAACAGTATTTTTTTTCACCTTTTGGCCAATTTTATATATCTAAAATTTTAATTTTTTATTAAAAGATTTTACTTCTTTAAAGTCAAAATCGGCTTCAAAAATCTCTTCATGGCGTTCAAGTCGAAAAATTCCGAATGCGCGTAACAAAAGGCGACTGCCCAATTTGACAAAAGCCGAATTGCTCCAATTAAATACACCCAATTTTGCCTTCTTTTCCTCAGTCAATTCATCTTTTTTGTTTGTTAAATCAATTGGACCTAAATTGGAAAACATACTAATATTAAATTTAATATTAATTGAGGATATGATCAAATTTGGCGTCAAACTTGGAACTGTTTATAACAGCTCATCAAAAACTGAACCAATTTTGTTTATTTTTGTAATAATAACTAATAGAATTAAGCTATCCATATAGAATATTAATTTTATTTAAAAAATATCGCAGAATTGATATAATTATGGCAACAAAATAAGAGAAAATTTCGTTAGCCCATAGTATAGCCTATTTTAAAGGTTTTTTTCGGGTACAACTCCAATAATTTTTTACCAATTTAAATAAAATAATATAATTTAATTAGCCATAAGTCTGCTATTTAATTTGATATTAAAATCATTAAAATTAGTTCAGTACCTGCTGATAAGTTATTTAGACAAGTTTACCCGGCACCAAGTTGGGCTATTCCCTATTACTTAATTTATTATATTTATTGTACATACCCAAAATTGTGTTCTTCCAATATTCCATAATTCGCTGATTATAATGACTTTCATTGTCAATATTATTAAAAGATTTGCGCACGAAATTATTTTTGCCCATTCGTGCACGAATCATGCATTCCCTTCTAAACAATGCTTCTTGCTCGTCAATATACGTATAAATTAGGTGGATGATTACGCCTCGGCCTGCTTGCCAAATTTGTCGTATACGATTTCGTTTGAAGGAGACACCCTGGAAATTTTATGTTTACTATTTATTTATTTATAGATTTTTTTCATTGGATTGAATTTTGTTTATAACTTTAAGATTTCCATTTAATCATTTTATTATTTATTGTTGGCAATGGTAAATTAAATAGCTGTCTTCTTTTCTTTTATTATTAAAATTTTAATTTTTAATTAATAATTAAGGTTACTATTTGTAGACACTAAAGTTTTCTTATCAAAAATAGCAATTTTTTGCTAATTAAAATTGCTAATCACATTTTTAAAAATTTCTATTCAGCTCTAGCTATCTTAACCTAATCCTTAGAGACCCAAAGCTTCGTTAAAGCCACAATAAGTATATAGCATAAAAATTTATTAAATTTTCCAAAATGAGTCAGAAACAATTATCCGATACGGTACTTATTGGCTATCCGGGTACAGATTTAAAAAAATTTCGAATTTATTATTTTATTAATTCATATTTGATTGTAAAACGATGAAAAAACATTATTTTAGGATTAAAATCTTATGACCAATTTTTTGGTTAACATTGGCTGATTTTTGTAGGTGAAAAAATGAAAAATCTGCACCCGGATAATACTAAACTAAAAAATCGAGTTTTATTACTTCAGTTATAGATAGCTTTCTAATTTTCTATCAATTTCTTAAATAAATTTGAACTATTTGAAAAAAGAATAGCCCAACTAATGAAATAGCATTTCCGAATCATTCTTTAAAATAATCTGATGTTCGCCTGTAGAATTTGATGGAGAATATGATGGAATTAAAAAATTCTAAAAGATTCAAAACATAGAACATAAAATGTTTCAAACCCTTAAATACCCTATATATGAATATAATATATTAAAAATTCAAAAAAAAAATCAATATGGAGGAATTAAATAAAAATAAATTGACATTCGCCTGTAGAATTTGATGGAGAATATGATGGAATTAAAAAATTCTAAAAGATTCAAAACATAGAACATAAAATGTTTCAAACCCTTAAATACCCTATATATGAATATAATATATTAAAAATTCAAAAAAAAAATCAATATGGAGGAATTAAATAAAAATAAATTGACGTTCGCCTGTAGAATTTGATGGAGAATATGATGGAATTAAAAAATTCTAAAAGATTCAAAACATAGAACATAAAATGTTTCAAACCCTTAAATACCCTATATATGAATATAATATATTAAAAATTCAAAAAAAATCAATATGGAGGAATTTTAAGAAAATAAACTGACGTTCACCTGTAGAATTTGATGGAGAATATGATGGAATTAAAAAAATTCTAAAAGATTCAAAACATAGAACATAAAATGTTTCAAACCCTTAAATACCCTATATATGAATATAATATATTAAAAATTCAAAAAAAATCAATATGGAGGAATTTTAAGAAAATAAACTGACGTTCACCTGTAGAATTTGATGGAGAATATGATGGAATTAAAAAAATTCTAAAAGATTCAAAACATAGAACATAAAATGTTTCAAACCCTTAAATACCCTATATATGAATATAATATATTAAAAATTCAAAAAAAAAATCAATATGGAGGAATTTTAAGAAAATAAACTGACGTTCACCTGTAGAATTTGATGGAGAATATGATGGAATTAAAAAAATTCTAAAAGATTCAAAACATAGAACATAAAATGTTTCAAACCCTTAAATACCCTATATATGAATATAATATATTAAAAATTCAAAAAAAAAATCAATATGGAGGAATTAAATAAAAATAAATTGACGTTCGCCTGTAGAATTTGATGGAGAATATGATGGAATTAAAAAATTCTAAAAGATTCAAAACATAGAACATAAAATGTTTCAAACCCTTAAATACCCTATATATGAATATAATATATTAAAAATTCAAAAAAAAAATCAATATGGAGGAATTAAATAAAAATAAATTGACATTCGCCTGTAGAATTTGATGGAGAATATGATGGAATTAAAAAATTCTAAAAGATTCAAAACATAGAACATAAAATGTTTCAAACCCTTAAATACCCTATATATGAATATAATATATTAAAAATTCAAAAAAAAAATCAATATGGAGGAATTAAATAAAAATAAATTGACATTCGCCTGTAGAATTTGATGGAGAATATGATGGAATTAAAAAATTCTAAAAGATTCAAAACATAGAACATAAAATGTTTCAAACCCTTAAATACCCTATATATGAATATAATATATTAAAAATTCAAAAAAAAAAATCAATATGGAGGAATTAAATAAAAATAAATTGACGTTCGCCTATAGAATTTGATGGAGAATATGATGGAATTAAAAAATTCTAAAAGATTCAAAACATAGAACATAAAATGTTTCAAACCCTTAAATACCCTATATATGAATATAATATATTAAAAATTCAAAAAAAAAATCAATATGGAGGAATTTTAAGAAAATAAACTGACGTTCACCTGTAGAATTTGATGGAGAATATGATGGAATTAAAAAAATTCTAAAAGATTCAAAACATAGAACATAAAATGTTTCAAACCCTTAAATACCCTATATATGAATATAATATATTAAAAATTCAAAAAAAATCAATATGGAGGAATTTTAAGAAAATAAACTGACGTTCACCTGTAGAATTTGATGGAGAATATGATGGAATTAAAAAAATTCTAAAAGATTCGAAACATAGAACATAAAATGTTTCAAACCCTTAAATACCCTATATATGAATATAATATATTAAAAATTCAAAAAAAAAATCAATATGGAGGAATTAAATAAAAATAAATTGACGTTCGCCTGTAGAATTTGATGGAGAATATGATGGAATTAAAAAAAAAAGATTCAAAACATAGAACATAAAATGTTTCAAACCCTTAAATACCCTATATATGAATATAATATATTAAAAATTCAAAAAAAATCAATATGAATGAATTAAATAAAAATAAATTGACGTTCGCCTGTAGAATTTGATGGAGAATATGATGGAATTAAAAAAATCCAAAAAGTTCAAAACCTAGGCCATAAAATGTTTCAAACCCTTAAATACCCTATATATGAATATAATATATTAAAAATTCAAAAAAAATCAATATGAATGAATTAAATAAAAATAAATTGACGTTCGCCTGTAGAATTTGATGGAGAATATGATGGAATTAAAAAAATCCAAAAAGTTCAAAACCTAGGCCATAAAATGTTTCAAACCCTTAAATACCCTATATATGAATATAATATATTAAAAATTCAAAAAAAATCAATATGAATGAATTAAATAAAAATAAATTGACATTCGCCTGTAGAATTTGATGGAGAATATGATGGAATTAAAAAAATCCAAAAAGTTCAAAACCTAGGCCATAAAATGTTTCAAACCCTTAAATACCCTATATATGAATATAATATATTAAAAATTCAAAAAAAAAATCAATATGGATGAATTAAATAAAAATAAATTGACATTCGTCTGTAGAATTTGATGGAGAATATGATGGAATTAAAAAAATTCCAAAAAGTTCAAAACCTAGGCCATAAAATGTTTCAAACCCTTAAATACCCTATATATGAATATAATATATTAAAAATTCAAAAAAAATTAATATGGAGGAATTTTAAAAAAATAAACTTACGTTCGCCTGTAGAATTTAATGGAGAATATGATGGAATTAAAAAAATTCCAAAAAGTTCAAAAACTAGGCCATAAAATGTTACAAACCCTTAAATACCTTATATATGAATATAATATATTAAAAATTCAAAAAAAATCAATATGGATGAATTAAATAAAAATAAATTGATGTTCGCCTGTAGAATTTGATGGAGAATATGATGGAATTAAAAAAATTCCAAAAAGTTCAAAACCTAGGCCATAAAATGTTTCAAACCCTTAAATACCCTATATATGAATATAATATATTAAAAATTCAAAAAAAATCAATATGGAGGAATTTTAAAAAAATAAACTTACGTTCGCCTGTAGAATTTAATGGAGAATATGATGGAATTAAAAAAATTCCAAAAAGTTCAAAAACTAGGCCATAAAATGTTACAAACCCTTAAATACCCTATATATGAATATAATATATTAAAAATTCAAAAAAATCAATATGGATGAATTAAAAAAAAATAAATTGACGTTCGCCTGTAGAATTTGATGGAGAATATGATGGAATTAAAAAAATTCCAAAAAGTTCAAAACCTAGGCCATAAAATGTTTCAAAACCTTAAATACCCTATATATGAATATAATATATTAAAAATTCAAAAAAATCAATATGGATGAATTAAAAAAAAATAAATTGACGTTCGCCTGTAGAATTTGATGGAGAATATGATGGAATTAAAAAAATTCTAAAAGATTCAAAACCTAGGCCATAAAATGTTTCAAAACCTTAAATACCCTATATATGAATATAATATATAAAAAATTCAAAAAAAAATCAATATGGAGGAATTTTAAGAAAATAAATGACGTTCGCCTGTAGAATTTGATGGAGAATATGATGGAATTAAAAAAATTCTAAAAGATTCAAAACCTAGGCCATAAAATGTTTCAAACCCTTAAATACCCTATATATGAATATAATATATTAAAAATTCAAAAAAATCAATATGGATGAATTAAAAAAAAATAAATTGACGTTCGCCTGTAGAATTTGATGGAGAATATGATGGAATTAAAAAAATTCCAAAAAGTTCAAAACCTAGGCCATAAAATGTTTCAAACACTTAAATACCCTATATATGAATATAATATATAAAAAATTCAAAAAAAAATCAATATGGAGGAATTTTAAGAAAATAAATGACGTTCGCCTGTAGAATTTGATGGAGAATATGATGGAATTAAAAAAATTCCAAAAAGTTCAAAACCTAGGCCATAAAATGTTACAAACCCTTAAATACCCTATATATGAATATAATATATTAAAAATTCAAAAAAATCAATATGGATGAATTAAAAAAAAATAAATTGACGTTCACCTATAGAATTTGATGGAGAATATTGTGGAATTAAAAAAATTCCAAAAAGTTCAAAACCTAGGCCATAAAATGTTTCAAACCCTTAAATACCCTATATATGAATATAATATATGTAATAAATTGATTAATTGACATAATTTTAAATTGATATTTGGCATTTATTCCCCTTTTGGACCAATTGACTCTCCAATTTTCATCTCATAAATTTTCCAATTCCACACACACATCCCAATTCAATTCAATTGTTAATTTTAATTTTATCATAAATTGATTTCGTTAATTTAATTTTGGAAAATAAATAAATTGACTTTAAATAAATTGAATTTAATTTATTTCGTTGCACATCCACTGCGCACGTTGTATTTGGTAGCACCGAATCAAGGCCTCCCTCAATTTGCTGTTTTTCTTCAATAGAGTAAAGCTCTATCGACACTTCAAAATATTTGCCACAGTTATGAGTCGAGAGCGGGATAGCAAAGGAAGGTTTGTGAGCAGTACAAAGAATCCGGAAGTTGAGGACGGCGAAAACAGCATCGAAAATGCCGAACAAAATAATCCGGAGGAAATTGACGCAGCAAATGAGAACCTTGAAAATCCTGCCGATAATAACAATGGAAATAATTTGTTGGGTGAAATGAGATCTCTTTTTGCAAGATTTGAACAGACTCAAAATGAGCGGTCATCGGCGTTGCAGTACCGCTTCGAACAATTTGAACAATTGCAGGAAAATAGGATGGAAATGATGAAAAGAGATTTGAGGACAGAAATTAATGAGAAATTGGAAAATTTTGAATCGAGATTATCGAGAAATATCGGAAATGATTTTGGAGACTTTGAATTATTCTCAAATGGAATTGGAAAGAATATTGGAAAGGAGAAAAGAAATAACGGGAATAATCGGACTCATAATAATACTCAAAATTTTGGCAACTTTAGCAAATCTCGCCCTTCGGAACAATTTGTTGGCCAAACAAGTGGAACGCAGAATAATGATGGTCCCAAAGAAATAGTCGGAGCACTTAGAGACATGGTCTTAGGGATGGAAAAGCGAACCTCTGAGCTTATAAGAGCGAATGAGTGCCAACAATTCGCCCAAATCTCAGCAACCATCAAAGATTTGGCAGGAAATGAGGGAAGGACCCAACTCCTAAATTATTTTGCCAATTTGGAGACCATCACCGAAGGATGGAATAGCCAAAGGCGTGCCCAATTACTTGCTACTCACTTGGTCGGACAATGCCGAGTCATATTTGATGGTTTGGGCGGAGGGGAGCGAAATGATTATAATCAGATTAAAAATGCAATACTACGAAGTGGAGGCGGAAATAGTGCCCTTCGCTATGCGGCTCAATCCAAACTTCATTCTGGTTTAAGACCGGAAAATAAAGAAAACCTGAGAGAATACGGGCTCAAAATTTTGGCATTGACCAGGGATTCACTTTTGTCAAATGTGCCGGATTCAGCTGTGGAAGATTTGGCCAAAGCATATTTTCTGAATTCCATGACAAATCAACAAATAAAAAATGCACTTTCAATGGTGCATGACAATATGAAGTTTCACATTTTGATTGACAAAGCGGAAGAACTCCGAGAAAGATCAATAATTAATTTTGGAATGACAAATAAAAACCTGAATTATATATCCCAAAATTGGCCATCAAATAATATTCCACTGCAAAATTGGTCGTCAAATAATAATCAAAATTTTAGTAGTTTTGCGCCACGAATTAATTCCGCAGAAAAGTCAAGTGGACCAGAGCCACAAAAATCTACTGGTGCCAACTCAACCCCCCTGGGAATTAATCGGGCTAAAGTTGGAAATAATAATTGGAATAATTCGCCGAATAATCAAAAGTCGTTTGGGCAGTCGAAACAGGTCAAATTTGCCAGCACCCAAGTTGTGATGGGAAATGAAGAAAATGATAAAAATGGAATTTTGCAGCATGTTGAAAATTTATTTGAAGAACCACTTGAAGAAAATGATGAGCAGTTCCTAGAAAATGATGAAAGTGAAATTTACTTGGGAACAAATGTGATAAGTATGAAGGCAGAATTTCCTAAATGGGAAATACGAGATTTTCTTGTGCCACTAAAAATTAAATCTGGCATTGGTTTGGACTATGCTTTAATCGATTCCTCAGGGAAAGCTCAAACTATTCATATTGGCCGGCCTAAAGGACCAATTTGTTTATGCAAAGCCAAAATTTTTGACCAAAAAATGGATATTCTTATCGATTCCGGGGCAACTATTAATGTTATTTCCACTGGCTTTTTGGAAAATCTTAAGGAAAAGGGAGAAGTAAATCCACATCAGCCCATTTTCTCAAAAAGTACTTTGGCCAACAATAATGATATGGGATTTGTTGCTGGAATTACACTACCAGTGGAAATTGGTGCCAAAAAGTACTATTGTGAATTCCAAATTACGGATGAGACCTCCTTCCCAATAATTCTTGGAACAGCTTCATTATCTAATTTGGGTTTTAAATTGATTGACCCAGTTACCGGAAAAGATTTACTTAAAAATGAAAATTCCAAACCTCCAAAACAAAATTCACACGCATTGGTCACATGTTTTGGCACTCAAACCATACAGCCATTGGGAAAAAGAATAATTGAGATTAAATCAAATGTTTCAAATGGAGAATACCTTTTAGAAATTGCAAAGCTGGAAGACATGTTGATCACAATGGTTGATGGAAAAGCCAAAATTGTTGTGGAAAATAAGCAAATAATGCCAATAAAATGGGAGAATAATTCATTCATTGGAAAAATTGAAGAAATTAAATTGGAAAATTTGTGTTGCGGATTGGGGATTGAGGAAAATATGGAATCGAAGAATGAACAACCTGAAAGAATAAAATCGATTATGAATATGCTAAAAATTGGAAAATTAAATCAAAGTGAAAAAATGCAATTGGAAGGTTTAATTAAGGAATTCGCAACACTATTTGCATTGGATGATACTGAGCTTGGGCAAACCGAATTGGCTATGCTCAAAATTGAGTTGGTGGAAAACAAAATTGTGAAATTACCAGTTCGTCCTATACCATTTGCCTATCGTGAAAAAGTGGCTAATATGGTTCAAGATTATTTGAATAGGGGTGTAATTCGCCCTTCAAATTCGCCATTTTCTGCTCCAATTGTTTTGGTTAAAAAGAAGGATGGGACGCTCAGAATGTGCATTGATTATCGCCAATTAAATAATATTATTCGGAAGGATGCCTACCCAATACCCAATATTGATGCAATGCTTTTAAGCTTGGGGAACAAAAAATATTTTTCTTCTTTGGATCTACTCTCAGGATACTGGCAAATAAAAATGGACCCAAAAAGCATCGAAAAAACTGCTTTTAATGCAATGAATGGCCATTATGAATTCATCGTAATGCCCTTTGGGCTTACGAACGCACCAGCCTCTTTTGAACGGTTCATGGAAAGAATACTGGACGGAATAATTGGGGATTTCGTATTTGTGTATCTTGATGATATTTTAATTGCATCGGAAAATTGGGAAGAACACCTAATGCATTTAAAAGAAGTTCTCAATCGAATTGCAAAAAGTGGATTAAAATTAAAACCAAGCAAATGCGAGTTAGTTGCTGAAGAAATTGATTTTTTGGGCCATACTTTAACTCGTGAAGGCCTTAAAATGAACACCAAAAAAGTTGAATCAATTAAGAAATTCCCAATCCCAACAAAATTGAAAGAATTGCAAAGTTTTTTGGGTCTGGCTGGATATTATAGAAAATTCATAAAGGACTTTGCAATAATTGCAAAACCTCTCTATTCAATGCTCAAAAAGAATAATTCATTCACATGGAACGAAGAATGCCAAAAAGCATTTAAAATTTTGATCGAAAAAATCACAGATGATGTAACATTGTGTTTTCCCGATTTTAAAGCAGCCATGGAAGACGAAAAAAGGGCATTTATTATTCAGACCGATGCTAGCAAATTAGGAATTGCGGGAATTCTGGGACAATTGGATGGAAAAGGAAAGTCTAGGCCTATTTATTTCGTTTCAAGAATTTGTAAAGGTGCAGAATCCCGCTATGGCATTAGTGAATTGGAGGCTTTGGCACTTAAATTTGCCGTTAAAAAATTTGCCCCTTTCATAATTGGCATAAAAACTATAATCGAAACAGATCATTCGCCTCTGGTGCAAATGTTTTCCAATCCAAAAGATTGTGGCAGCCCTAGGGTGAACCGTTGGGCGATGGAAAAAATGTCCAAATTTGATTTAATAATTAAATATAAACCTGGAAAATCGAACGTGAATGCCGACGCACCCAGCAGAGCTTTTGCCGATGAAAATTCACAAGAAACCATTTTAAATACAATTGAAAATAATAAACCTGAGAATGATCAGTTTGAGTGCCTTGGCCATAATTCTAAAAATTCACATGAACCGTTGGCCAAAATTGAGTCATTTTGTTTGGCAAACATTGATGGAAATATTACAGAAAAGAAAGAAGAATGGAGAATTGCACAGTTAAATGGAGAATTTGGCCCAATATTTCGCTATATTGAGAATAGAGAAATTCCAAAGGAAATGGAACAATTCCAACAAATTATGAATAATTTGAACCAATTCTCAGTCCAAAATGAATTGCTTTACTTTATCGACCCTCAAACAAATGAGTTTCGCTTAGTGGTTCCTATCGAATTTCAAGAATTACTCTTTCACGAAAAACATTCTGGCACTTTTGGCACACATTCATCAGCCATCAAAATGTTTCTTTTAATGAAAAAAACCTATTTTTGGACAAATATGCGGGCAGATATTGAGCGGTGGGTTCGTGCCTGTCCCGTTTGTGCATGTTGCCGAGAGCCACGGAAAAATACACCTCCATTATTGCCATTTGAAATTAACCAACCATGGGAATTGATTTGCATGGACATTTTGCAATTGGGTCTTACCACAGCTGGAAATAAATATGTGCTGGTGTGTATTGATCATTTTTCAAAATTCTTAATTTGCCATCCATTGAAATCTAAATCTGCTGAGGAAACAGCAAGAATATTTGTGGAACATGTAATTTTGAAGTTCGGCCCTCCCAAAAAATTACATTCGGATAAAGGAAAGGAATTTGTTAATGCAATTATTAAACAAACCTGCAAAATCCTTCAAATCCAGCAGTCCACAACGTCTGGGTACAACCCGAGATCGAATGGCATCACTGAGCGGGTCAATAGGGACATCATTTCAATGTTACGAAAAACTTGCATTATCCCACAAGATTGGGACGAAAAATTGCCATATGTAGTTTTCTGTCATAATATTGCGATCCATCAATCGACAGGAGAAAGTCCCTTTTACATTCTTTTTGGAAAGGACCCTTTCATCCCATCCAATGTGGACCCGAATATTTTGCCGACCAAATATAATGTCGATAATTATGACGATTATAAGCAAATTATGGCAGAAAATTTGGGAAATATCATTTTAAAAGTCAACAATGAATTGATTGATGCGAGGAATAATTTCAAGAAAAATTATGACAAAAATAAAAAAGTCATACATGAAAAATTTCAAGTGGGACAAAGAGTCATGGTGAAAAAAATCGATCTGGGCAAAAAGTTGGAGTTTAAATTCGTTGGGCCATATAGAATAATAGCATTGGAAAATAATAAAGCGGAGGTCGAACCCATTTTTAAATCGAAAGAATTAAAAAGAGAATGGGTGTTGATTGATAGAGTGGCCAAAGTTGCACCGGAGTGCAACAATTTCTTTGGGAAGCGGGAAGAGTTGATTAGACGCAGTGCTGCCATTGGCAATGCACAAAATACACAAATAATTTCAATAATTGCTTCCTTTTCAATCTTTATGCAAAATTGGCAAAAATGGTCATGAGAATTGCAAAGAATTAATGGTTTCCAACATTTTGCCATTTTCCAATTTGCCTACCAAAATTTCCAACATCAAAATCCAATCATTGGCTGGTCAACTTGCACTCTGTGTGCTTGATTCCACTCAAAATGACAATTTATATGAAGCAGCCAAGAAAGCAGACGATCCCATTTTTAACTCAAAATTCATGTTCGACCCTCTGATAAAGTCAGAGTTGACCAAAGAATGCATTCGTCGATTGCAATATTGTGAATTGGCCAAAAACTATCTTGCAAAATTCTCAAAAGCCGAAATTCCCATCCGTGCACTTGGGAAATGTGGGAATTTGGTCAATTGCAAACAAATTGAGGGCAATAAAATTGTTCATTTGAATGGAAAGAATTCTGATTTATTGGGCCCTGCATGGGAAATGGCATTTCATTCTTCCAATATCGATAAATTGGCACTCAGCGATTCATTTTTTGGTTATTGCCCCACCGGGTTCCCCATGCCCGAGTTTGCGGATAATTTCAAAATGCATAATTACGACAAATTGGACCAAATTACCAATCAATTCCGCCGAGCTATTTGCACTGGCCTGAATCAAGCAATTCTCATTTATCTGCCTATGGCCACAAATGAAACAAGCAAAGCCCTCAATGATTTATTCACAATTTTGGACTGCTTCCCGCACATTACAATCTATTTCATTCCGCCGCCCCCGGCGAAAAATGACCATTTCGATGCCATAATTGATCAATTGTTGGCCTACAAATCAGTCCATATTTTCACAAACCTCCATTTCCGCGGCCGAACATTGATGAGTATTGGATGGTTTGGCCAATCAATCAATAATTATCATTCATAAAATGGGGGTTGGACCAAATCTGGCTTATGCTATGTGGGGCGATTTCTCAGTGATTGTTTGGGACTCAAATGGGCTTTCAAAGGAGCAATTTGCAAAAATCCACCAGCCCCCATTGTTGCCAATTCAATCCGTGGTCGTCCATCCATTGTTGAACGTGTTACAATTGAGCCAAATCACAATTCCCATGAGAAGAAAAATGGACAGAAAAGGAAGAATGAAGGGGATAAACGAAGTGAGGAAAAGAAGGAAAAGCATCGACGACATTAAATCGCATGGAAGCGATTTTGCCATTGAGGGGGAATGTAATAAATTGATTAATTGACATAATTTTAAATTGATATTTGGCATTTATTCCCCTTTTGGACCAATTGACTCTCCAATTTTCATCTCATAAATTTTCCAATTCCACACACACATCCCAATTCAATTCAATTGTTAATTTTAATTTTATCATAAATTGATTTCGTTAATTTAATTTTGGAAAATAAATAAATTGACTTTAAATAAATTGAATTTAATTTATTTCGTTGCACATCCACTGCGCACGTTGTATTTATATTAAAAATTCAAAAAAATCAATATGGATGAATTAAAAAAAAATAAATTGACGTTCGCCTGTAGAATTTGATGGAGAATATGATGGAATTAAAAAAATTCCAAAAAGTTCAAAACCTAGGCCTTAAAATGTTTCAAACCCTTAAATACCCTATATATGAATATAATATATTAAAAATTCAAAAAAAATCAATATGGAGGAATTTTAAAAAAATAAATGACGTTCGCCTGTAGAATTTAATGGAGAATATGATGGAATTAAAAAAATTCCAAAAAGTTCAAAACCTAGGCCATAAAATGTTTCAAACCCTTAAATACCCTATATATGAATATAATATATTAAAAATTCAAAAAAAATCAATATGGATGAATTAAATAAAAATAAATTGACATTCGTCTGTAGAATTTGATGGAGAATATGATGGAATTAAAAAAATTCCAAAAAGTTCAAAAACTAGGCCATAAAATGTTACAAACCCTTAAATACCCTATATATGAATATAATATATTAAAAATTCAAAAAAAATCAATATGGAGGAATTTTAAAAAAATAAACTTACGTTCGCCTGTAGAATTTAATGGAGAATATGATGGAATTAAAAAAATTCCAAAAAGTTCAAAAACTAGGCCATAAAATGTTACAAACCCTTAAATACCCTATATATGAATATAATATATTAAAAATTCAAAAAAAATCAATATGGAGGAATTTAAAAAAATAAACTTACGTTCGCCTGTAGAATTTAATGGAGAATATGATGGAATTAAAAAAATTCCAAAAAGTTCAAAACCTAGGCCATAAAATGTTACAAACCCTTAAATACCCTATATATGAATATAATATATTAAAAATTCAAAAAAAATCAATATGGAGGAATTTTAAAAAAATAAACTTACGTTCGCCTGTAGAATTTAATGGAGAATATGATGGAATTAAAAAAATTCCAAAAAGTTCAAAACCTAGGCCATAAAATGTTTCAAACCCTTAAATACCCTATATATGAATATAATATATTAAAAATTCAAAAAAAATCAATATGGATGAATTAAATAAAAATAAATTGACATTCGTCTGTAGAATTTGATGGAGAATATGATGGAATTAAAAAAATTCCAAAAAGTTCAAAACCTAGGCCATAAAATGTTTCAAAACCTTAAATACCCTATATATGAATATAATATATTAAAAATTCAAAAAAAATCAATATGGATGAATTAAATAAAAATAAATTGACATTCGTCTGTAGAATTTGATGGAGAATATGATGGAATTAAAATAATTCTAAAAGATTCAAAACCTAGGCCATAAAATGTTTCAAACCCTTAAATACCCTATATATGAATATAATATATTAAAAATTCAAAAAAAATCAATATGGAAGAATTAAATAAAAATAAATTGACGTTCTTCTGTAGAATTTGATGGAGAATATGATGGAATTAAAATAATTCTAAAAGATTCAAAACCTAGGCCATAAAATGTTTCAAACCCTTAAATACCCTATATATGAATATAATATATTAAAAATTCAAAAAAAATCAATATGGATGAATTAAATAAAAATAAATTGACATTCGTCTGTAGAATTTGATGGAGAATATGATGGAATTAAAAAAATTCCAAAAAGTTCAAAACCTAGGCCATAAAATGTTTCAAAACCTTAAATACCCTATATATGAATATAATATATAAAAAATTCAAAAAAAAATCAATATGGAGGAATTTTAAGAAAATAAATGACGTTCGCCTGTAGAATTTGATGGAGAATATGATGGAATTAAAAAAATTCCAAAAAGTTCAAAACCTAGGCCATAAAATGTTTCAAACACTTAAATACCCTATATATGAATATAATATATAAAAAATTCAAAAAAAAATCAATATGGAGGAATTTTAAGAAAATAAATGACGTTCGCCTGTAGAATTTGATGGAGAATATGATGGAATTAAAAAAATTCCAAAAAGTTCAAAACCTAGGCCATAAAATGTTACAAACCCTTAAATACCCTATATATGAATATAATATATTAAAAATTCAAAAAAAATCAATATGGAGGAATTTTAAAAAAATAAACTTACGTTCGCCTGTAGAATTTAATGGAGAATATGATGGAATTAAAAAAATTCCAAAAAGTTCAAAAACTAGGCCATAAAATGTTACAAACCCTTAAATACCCTATATATGAATATAATATATTAAAAATTCAAAAAAATCAATATGGATGAATTAAAAAAAAATAAATTGACGTTCGCCTGTAGAATTTGATGGAGAATATGATGGAATTAAAAAAATTCCAAAAAGTTCAAAACCTAGGCCATAAAATGTTTCAAAACCTTAAATACCCTATATATGAATATAATATATTAAAAATTCAAAAAAATCAATATGGATGAATTAAAAAAAAATAAATTGACGTTCGCCTGTAGAATTTGATGGAGAATATGATGGAATTAAAAAAATTCCAAAAAGTTCAAAACCTAGGCCTTAAAATGTTTCAAACCCTTAAATACCCTAAATATGAATATAATATATTAAAAATTCAAAAAAATCAATATGGATGAATTAAAAAAAAATAAATTGACGTTCGCCTGTAGAATTTGATGGAGAATATGATGGAATTAAAAAAATTCCAAAAAGTTCAAAACCTAGGCCTTAAAATGTTTCAAACCCTTAAATACCCTATATATGAATATAATATATTAAAAATTCAAAAAAATCAATATGGATGAATTAAAAAAAAATAAATTGACGTTCGCCTGTAGAATTTGATGGAGAATATGATGGAATTAAAAAAATTCTAAAAGATTCAAAACCTAGGCCATAAAATGTTTCAAAACCTTAAATACCCTATATATGAATATAATATATAAAAAATTCAAAAAATCAATATGGAGGAATTTTAAGAAAATAAATGACGTTCGCCTGTAGAATTTGATGGAGAATATGATGGAATTAAAAAAATTCTAAAAGATTCAAAACCTAGGCCATAAAATGTTTCAAACCCTTAAATACCCTATATATGAATATAATATATTAAAAATTCAAAAAAATCAATATGGATGAATTAAAAAAAAATAAATTGACGTTCGCCTGTAGAATTTGATGGAGAATATGATGGAATTAAAAAAATTCCAAAAAGTTCAAAACCTAGGCCATAAAATGTTTCAAACACTTAAATACCCTATATATGAATATAATATATAAAAAATTCAAAAAAAAATCAATATGGAGGAATTTTAAGAAAATAAATGACGTTCGCCTGTAGAATTTGATGGAGAATATGATGGAATTAAAAAAATTCCAAAAAGTTCAAAACCTAGGCCATAAAATGTTACAAACCCTTAAATACCCTATATATGAATATAATATATTAAAAATTCAAAAAAATCAATATGGATGAATTAAAAAAAAATAAATTGACGTTCGCCTGTAGAATTTGATGGAGAATATGATGGAATTAAAAAAATTCCAAAAAGTTCAAAACCTAGGCCTTATAATGTTTCAAACCCTTAAATACCCTATATATGAATATAATATATTAAAAATTCAAAAAAATCAATATGGATGAATTAAAAAAAAATAAATTGACGTTCGCCTGTAGAATTTGATGGAGAATATGATGGAATTAAAAAAATTCCAAAAAGTTCAAAACCTAGGCCTTAAAATGTTTCAAACCCTTAAATACCCTATATATGAATATAATATATTAAAAATTCAAAAAAAAATCAATATGGAGGAATTTTAAGAAAATAAACTGACGTTCACCTATAGAATTTGATGGAGAATATTGTGGAATTAAAAAAATTCCAAAAAGTTCAAAACCTAGGCCATAAAATGTTTCAAACCCTTAAATACCCTATATATGAATATAATATATGTAATAAATTGATTAATTGACATAATTTTAAATTGATATTTGGCATTTATTCCCCTTTTGGACCAATTGACTCTCCAATTTTCATCTCATAAATTTTCCAATTCCACACACACATCCCAATTCAATTCAATTGTTAATTTTAATTTTATCATAAATTGATTTCGTTAATTTAATTTTGGAAAATAAATAAATTGACTTTAAATAAATTGAATTTAATTTATTTCGTTGCACATCCACTGCGCACGTTGTATTTGGTAGCACCGAATCAAGGCCTCCCTCAATTTGCTGTTTTTCTTCAATAGAGTAAAGCTCTATCGACACTTCAAAATATTTGCCACAGTTATGAGTCGAGAGCGGGATAGCAAAGGAAGGTTTGTGAGCAGTACAAAGAATCCGGAAGTTGAGGACGGCGAAAACAGCATCGAAAATGCCGAACAAAATAATCCGGAGGAAATTGACGCAGCAAATGAGAACCTTGAAAATCCTGCCGATAATAACAATGGAAATAATTTGTTGGGTGAAATGAGATCTCTTTTTGCAAGATTTGAACAGACTCAAAATGAGCGGTCATCGGCGTTGCAGTACCGCTTCGAACAATTTGAACAATTGCAGGAAAATAGGATGGAAATGATGAAAAGAGATTTGAGGACAGAAATTAATGAGAAATTGGAAAATTTTGAATCGAGATTATCGAGAAATATCGGAAATGATTTTGGAGACTTTGAATTATTCTCAAATGGAATTGGAAAGAATATTGGAAAGGAGAAAAGAAATAACGGGAATAATCGGACTCATAATAATACTCAAAATTTTGGCAACTTTAGCAAATCTCGCCCTTCGGAACAATTTGTTGGCCAAACAAGTGGAACGCAGAATAATGATGGTCCCAAAGAAATAGTCGGAGCACTTAGAGACATGGTCTTAGGGATGGAAAAGCGAACCTCTGAGCTTATAAGAGCGAATGAGTGCCAACAATTCGCCCAAATCTCAGCAACCATCAAAGATTTGGCAGGAAATGAGGGAAGGACCCAACTCCTAAATTATTTTGCCAATTTGGAGACCATCACCGAAGGATGGAATAGCCAAAGGCGTGCCCAATTACTTGCTACTCACTTGGTCGGACAATGCCGAGTCATATTTGATGGTTTGGGCGGAGGGGAGCGAAATGATTATAATCAGATTAAAAATGCAATACTACGAAGTGGAGGCGGAAATAGTGCCCTTCGCTATGCGGCTCAATCCAAACTTCATTCTGGTTTAAGACCGGAAAATAAAGAAAACCTGAGAGAATACGGGCTCAAAATTTTGGCATTGACCAGGGATTCACTTTTGTCAAATGTGCCGGATTCAGCTGTGGAAGATTTGGCCAAAGCATATTTTCTGAATTCCATGACAAATCAACAAATAAAAAATGCACTTTCAATGGTGCATGACAATATGAAGTTTCACATTTTGATTGACAAAGCGGAAGAACTCCGAGAAAGATCAATAATTAATTTTGGAATGACAAATAAAAACCTGAATTATATATCCCAAAATTGGCCATCAAATAATATTCCACTGCAAAATTGGTCGTCAAATAATAATCAAAATTTTAGTAGTTTTGCGCCACGAATTAATTCCGCAGAAAAGTCAAGTGGACCAGAGCCACAAAAATCTACTGGTGCCAACTCAACCCCCCTGGGAATTAATCGGGCTAAAGTTGGAAATAATAATTGGAATAATTCGCCGAATAATCAAAAGTCGTTTGGGCAGTCGAAACAGGTCAAATTTGCCAGCACCCAAGTTGTGATGGGAAATGAAGAAAATGATAAAAATGGAATTTTGCAGCATGTTGAAAATTTATTTGAAGAACCACTTGAAGAAAATGATGAGCAGTTCCTAGAAAATGATGAAAGTGAAATTTACTTGGGAACAAATGTGATAAGTATGAAGGCAGAATTTCCTAAATGGGAAATACGAGATTTTCTTGTGCCACTAAAAATTAAATCTGGCATTGGTTTGGACTATGCTTTAATCGATTCCTCAGGGAAAGCTCAAACTATTCATATTGGCCGGCCTAAAGGACCAATTTGTTTATGCAAATCCAAAATTTTTGACCAAAAAATGGATATTCTTATCGATTCCGGGGCAACTATTAATGTTATTTCCACTGGCTTTTTGGAAAATCTTAAGGAAAAGGGAGAAGTAAATCCACATCAGCCCATTTTCTCAAAAAGTACTTTGGCCAACAATAATGATATGGGATTTGTTGCTGGAATTACACTACCAGTGGAAATTGGTGCCAAAAAGTACTATTGTGAATTCCAAATTACGGATGAGACCTCCTTCCCAATAATTCTTGGAACAGCTTCATTATCTAATTTGGGTTTTAAATTGATTGACCCAGTTACCGGAAAAGATTTACTTAAAAATGAAAATTCCAAACCTCCAAAACAAAATTCACACGCATTGGTCACATGTTTTGGCACTCAAACCATACAGCCATTGGGAAAAAGAATAATTGAGATTAAATCAAATGTTTCAAATGGAGAATACCTTTTAGAAATTGCAAAGCTGGAAGACATGTTGATCACAATGGTTGATGGAAAAGCCAAAATTGTTGTGGAAAATAAGCAAATAATGCCAATAAAATGGGAGAATAATTCATTCATTGGAAAAATTGAAGAAATTAAATTGGAAAATTTGTGTTGCGGATTGGGGATTGAGGAAAATATGGAATCGAAGAATGAACAACCTGAAAGAATAAAATCGATTATGAATATGCTAAAAATTGGAAAATTAAATCAAAGTGAAAAAATGCAATTGGAAGGTTTAATTAAGGAATTCGCAACACTATTTGCATTGGATGATACTGAGCTTGGGCAAACCGAATTGGCTATGCTCAAAATTGAGTTGGTGGAAAACAAAATTGTGAAATTACCAGTTCGTCCTATACCATTTGCCTATCGTGAAAAAGTGGCTAATATGGTTCAAGATTATTTGAATAGGGGTGTAATTCGCCCTTCAAATTCGCCATTTTCTGCTCCAATTGTTTTGGTTAAAAAGAAGGATGGGACGCTCAGAATGTGCATTGATTATCGCCAATTAAATAATATTATTCGGAAGGATGCCTACCCAATACCCAATATTGATGCAATGCTTTTAAGCTTGGGGAACAAAAAATATTTTTCTTCTTTGGATCTACTCTCAGGATACTGGCAAATAAAAATGGACCCAAAAAGCATCGAAAAAACTGCTTTTAATGCAATGAATGGCCATTATGAATTCATCGTAATGCCCTTTGGGCTTACGAACGCACCAGCCTCTTTTGAACGGTTCATGGAAAGAATACTGGACGGAATAATTGGGGATTTCGTATTTGTGTATCTTGATGATATTTTAATTGCATCGGAAAATTGGGAAGAACACCTAATGCATTTAAAAGAAGTTCTCAATCGAATTGCAAAAAGTGGATTAAAATTAAAACCAAGCAAATGCGAGTTAGTTGCTGAAGAAATTGATTTTTTGGGCCATACTTTAACTCGTGAAGGCCTTAAAATGAACACCAAAAAAGTTGAATCAATTAAGAAATTCCCAATCCCAACAAAATTGAAAGAATTGCAAAGTTTTTTGGGTCTGGCTGGATATTATAGAAAATTCATAAAGGACTTTGCAATAATTGCAAAACCTCTCTATTCAATGCTCAAAAAGAATAATTCATTCACATGGAACGAAGAATGCCAAAAAGCATTTAAAATTTTGATCGAAAAAATCACAGATGATGTAACATTGTGTTTTCCCGATTTTAAAGCAGCCATGGAAGACGAAAAAAGGGCATTTATTATTCAGACCGATGCTAGCAAATTAGGAATTGCGGGAATTCTGGGACAATTGGATGGAAAAGGAAAGTCTAGGCCTATTTATTTCGTTTCAAGAATTTGTAAAGGTGCAGAATCCCGCTATGGCATTAGTGAATTGGAGGCTTTGGCACTTAAATTTGCCGTTAAAAAATTTGCCCCTTTCATAATTGGCATAAAAACTATAATCGAAACAGATCATTCGCCTCTGGTGCAAATGTTTTCCAATCCAAAAGATTGTGGCAGCCCTAGGGTGAACCGTTGGGCGATGGAAAAAATGTCCAAATTTGATTTAATAATTAAATATAAACCTGGAAAATCGAACGTGAATGCCGACGCACCCAGCAGAGCTTTTGCCGATGAAAATTCACAAGAAACCATTTTAAATACAATTGAAAATAATAAACCTGAGAATGATCAGTTTGAGTGCCTTGGCCATAATTCTAAAAATTCACATGAACCGTTGGCCAAAATTGAGTCATTTTGTTTGGCAAACATTGATGGAAATATTACAGAAAAGAAAGAAGAATGGAGAATTGCACAGTTAAATGGAGAATTTGGCCCAATATTTCGCTATATTGAGAATAGAGAAATTCCAAAGGAAATGGAACAATTCCAACAAATTATGAATAATTTGAACCAATTCTCGGTCCAAAATGAATTGCTTTACTTTATCGACCCTCAAACAAATGAGTTTCGCTTAGTGGTTCCTATCGAATTTCAAGAATTACTCTTTCACGAAAAACATTCTGGCACTTTTGGCACACATTCATCAGCCATCAAAATGTTTCTTTTAATGAAAAAAACCTATTTTTGGACAAATATGCGGGCAGATATTGAGCGGTGGGTTCGTGCCTGTCCCGTTTGTGCATGTTGCCGAGAGCCACGGAAAAATACACCTCCATTATTGCCATTTGAAATTAACCAACCATGGGAATTGATTTGCATGGACATTTTGCAATTGGGTCTTACCACAGCTGGAAATAAATATGTGCTGGTGTGTATTGATCATTTTTCAAAATTCTTAATTTGCCATCCATTGAAATCTAAATCTGCTGAGGAAACAGCAAGAATATTTGTGGAACATGTAATTTTGAAGTTCGGCCCTCCCAAAAAATTACATTCGGATAAAGGAAAGGAATTTGTTAATGCAATTATTAAACAAACCTGCAAAATCCTTCAAATCCAGCAGTCCACAACGTCTGGGTACAACCCGAGATCGAATGGCATCACTGAGCGGGTCAATAGGGACATCATTTCAATGTTACGAAAAACTTGCATTATCCCACAAGATTGGGACGAAAAATTGCCATATGTAGTTTTCTGTCATAATATTGCGATCCATCAATCGACAGGAGAAAGTCCCTTTTACATTCTTTTTGGAAAGGACCCTTTCATCCCATCCAATGTGGACCCGAATATTTTGCCGACCAAATATAATGTCGATAATTATGACGATTATAAGCAAATTATGGCAGAAAATTTGGGAAATATCATTTTAAAAGTCAACAATGAATTGATTGATGCGAGGAATAATTTCAAGAAAAATTATGACAAAAATAAAAAAGTCATACATGAAAAATTTCAAGTGGGACAAAGAGTCATGGTGAAAAAAATCGATCTGGGCAAAAAGTTGGAGTTTAAATTCGTTGGGCCATATAGAATAATAGCATTGGAAAATAATAAAGCGGAGGTCGAACCCATTTTTAAATCGAAAGAATTAAAAAGAGAATGGGTGTTGATTGATAGAGTGGCCAAAGTTGCACCGGAGTGCAACAATTTCTTTGGGAAGCGGGAAGAGTTGATTAGACGCAGTGCTGCCATTGGCAATGCACAAAATACACAAATAATTTCAATAATTGCTTCCTTTTCAATCTTTATGCAAAATTGGCAAAAATGGTCATGAGAATTGCAAAGAATTAATGGTTTCCAACATTTTGCCATTTTCCAATTTGCCTACCAAAATTTCCAACATCAAAATCCAATCATTGGCTGGTCAACTTGCACTCTGTGTGCTTGATTCCACTCAAAATGACAATTTATATGAAGCAGCCAAGAAAGCAGACGATCCCATTTTTAACTCAAAATTCATGTTCGACCCTCTGATAAAGTCAGAGTTGACCAAAGAATGCATTCGTCGATTGCAATATTGTGAATTGGCCAAAAACTATCTTGCAAAATTCTCAAAAGCCGAAATTCCCATCCGTGCACTTGGGAAATGTGGGAATTTGGTCAATTGCAAACAAATTGAGGGCAATAAAATTGTTCATTTGAATGGAAAGAATTCTGATTTATTGGGCCCTGCATGGGAAATGGCATTTCATTCTTCCAATATCGATAAATTGGCACTCAGCGATTCATTTTTTGGTTATTGCCCCACCGGGTTCCCCATGCCCGAGTTTGCGGATAATTTCAAAATGCATAATTACGACAAATTGGACCAAATTACCAATCAATTCCGCCGAGCTATTTGCACTGGCCTGAATCAAGCAATTCTCATTTATCTGCCTATGGCCACAAATGAAACAAGCAAAGCCCTCAATGATTTATTCACAATTTTGGACTGCTTCCCGCACATTACAATCTATTTCATTCCGCCGCCCCCGGCGAAAAATGACCATTTCGATGCCATAATTGATCAATTGTTGGCCTACAAATCAGTCCATATTTTCACAAACCTCCATTTCCGCGGCCGAACATTGATGAGTATTGGATGGTTTGGCCAATCAATCAATAATTATCATTCACAAAATGGGGGTTGGACCAAATCTGGCTTATGCTATGTGGGGCGATTTCTCAGTGATTGTTTGGGACTCAAATGGGCTTTCAAAGGAGCAATTTGCAAAAATCCACCAGCCCCCATTGTTGCCAATTCAATCCGTGGTCGTCCATCCATTGTTGAACGTGTTACAATTGAGCCAAATCACAATTCCCATGAGAAGAAAAATGGACAGAAAAGGAAGAATGAAGGGGATAAACGAAGTGAGGAAAAGAAGGAAAAGCATCGACGACATTAAATCGCATGGAAGCGATTTTGCCATTGAGGGGGAATGTAATAAATTGATTAATTGACATAATTTTAAATTGATATTTGGCATTTATTCCCCTTTTGGACCAATTGACTCTCCAATTTTCATCTCATAAATTTTCCAATTCCACACACACATCCCAATTCAATTCAATTGTTAATTTTAATTTTATCATAAATTGATTTCGTTAATTTAATTTTGGAAAATAAATAAATTGACTTTAAATAAATTGAATTTAATTTATTTCGTTGCACATCCACTGCGCACGTTGTATTTATATTAAAAATTCAAAAAAATCAATATGGATGAATTAAAAAAAAATAAATTGACGTTCGCCTGTAGAATTTGATGGAGAATATGATGGAATTAAAAAAATTCCAAAAAGTTCAAAACCTAGGCCTTAAAATGTTTCAAACCCTTAAATACCCTATATATGAATATAATATATTAAAAATTCAAAAAAATCAATATGGAGGAATTTTAAGAAAATAAACTGACGTTCACCTATAGAATTTGATGGAGAATATTGTGGAATTAAAAAAATTCCAAAAAGTTCAAAACCTAGGCCATAAAATGTTTCAAACCCTTAAATACCTTATATATGAATATAATATATTAAAAATTCAAAAAAAAAATCAATATGGAGGAATTTTAAGAAAATAAACTGACGTTCCTAATTGTACCATTTTTTATCTGACTAATTTGAGTGTGGAATCCATTTATACTCGTTGCTATAGTTGTTTGCAACTTAAATTCATTAAAATGGAATTTCGAAGCAAAATGAATCTTTTTAGACCAATGAAGTTGATTGGATGAGAAACTGGATAATTTAGGATAAAAATCGCTAAATATGATTGTCGTTAATAGAGCGCATATAAGGTAATTAGCAGAAACAGTATTTTAATTCTCATCCCTACAGCAGCAGATGAATGAATTATAAGCGATATTAATTCTTTTTAATTGAAAATATTTTAAAAAAGGAATTTTATTGGAAATGATAAAAATGAATTAATTTTTACGAATATTTATATGAATTTTATTCCATCAATTGATCAAAATCCGGCATTCGCTTTTCAAATTCTCCCTCCTCCTCCAATCCCAAATAGCCAAAATCATTAAAAAACGATTTAAATTGGGATTGGCCTATCAAATTCTCCCTCCTCCTCCAATCCCAAATAGCCAAAATCATTAAAAAACGATTTAAATTGGGATTGGCCTATCAAATTCTCCCTCCTCCTCCATTCTCAAATAGCTAAAATCATTAAAAAACGAATTTAAATTGGGATTGGCCTATCAAATTCTCCCTCCTCCTCCATTCCCAAATAGCCAAAATCATTAAAAAAACGAATTTAAATTGGGATTGGCCTATCAAATTCTCCCTCCTCCTCCATTCCCAAATAGCCAAAATCATTAAAAAAACGAATTTAAATTGGGATTGGCCTATCAAATTCTCCCTCCTCCTCCATTCCCAAATAGCCAAAATCATTAAAAAACGAATTTCAATTCGGATTGGCCTATCAAATTCTACCTCCTCCTCCATTCCCAAATAGCCAAAATCACAAAGTGAAGATGAAAAACCGAAAATACTCGAAATTTTTGATGATTATCAAGCTCCGTTATTTGATCTGGTCACAAGGGTAAAATATTGGAAATGGCCAAAATATATTTCATTTTATTATTGTTAAAGAAATTTACAAAATCCATCAAATTAGCCAATTTTTGATTATTGTACATACAAATTATATTAATCAATTTGCTGATGATGGAGAAAAATTGGAAGAAATTTTGACCAATAAAAATACTGTTGGAGAAATACTTGAATCATACTTGAGAAATGACGCGACACAAATGACCCATGTTCGGCACAAAAAGGACGACGAAACAGCAAAAATACAATGGAAGAAGCAATTTGAGCGCAAATCGAAAACAACAATTTGCATACGATACGAAGAATGGAATTATCGCCCATTTTTCTAATAAAAAAATGATGAAAAGTTTATTTTATTAAAAAAAATTATAAGAAAATTTAAAAAAACAAAATTTTTATTAAATAATCTAATTTAATTTGCTAGACAAATAATATGTTTATATTTCGGATGATTTTTAAAAAGCCAATTAATCAACGTAAAGGTTAAGGCCTAATAAGCTTATTAGTTATTAGATTTTGAACTTGTTATTTCGATTGTATTTTTAAAAATGTCAATTTTTCATCATGGATAAATATGTTTCTGAATAGTATAATGTTGAATAATCCTTATTCAAATTGGAGTGGTCATGATGTTTTATAATGCGCAGTAGAAGTTGGGGAAGAGGGAAGAGAATTATCAATAAAAATTTCTATGAATTTATATCTTTTTGCTTCATTAACGAGAATGTCCGCACAGGGGTCGGTTCGAAATTTCGATTTCGATTGTCGAAATTTCGATGTTTTAGTTTCGAACCCACCCCTGGTCCTGCATGAGAAAAAATGCGATCAAAATACGGTAAATTTATTCAAAAAATTGAATCAAGTTAGAACCTTGAGGTCAAGGAAAAGTGTTTGCCTTTGACCTAAGATTTCACCAATTTGACTTGATCTTTGAATTGTTCTGGGGCTTTGATTTTCTTGACTTGACCTTAGGGTTAAAATCGAGGTCAACCATGAGATCAAGCTCTAACTTGAACTTTACCAATCTCTATGGAAGATGAATGACCAACAAATTTCAAACGATACTCAAAATTTACATATTTGAACAATTAAATTTTTAAAAGAAATTTCTTATCCCTGCTGGGAAAGGGAAAACAAAACAAGTTCATCCTAATCCCCTCCCGAGCAGGAAAGGTTATCCTTATCAAGATTAAAAATCAGACGCTCTCCCAAGGAGAAGCGCGTGCAAATTTTCCTTTCGTTTCGATTTTTAGCATCATACCCAGCAGCGAATATCTAAGTCAATTATTTATGCCATTATTAATTTTTTTTTCAAACAAATCAATTAAAAATGTCCTCCGTTTTGTGGCCTATCTCAATTGTAGTAGAACCAATGTTACTTATCCAGATTAAGTCCCCTAATTTTGTTAAACTAGGGGGAAAAGTGAAGGGGGCTCCAATATGGGTATCAGGATTTAGGTTAGGGTCATTAGGAGTCATTATCATCATGGATAGGATATCATCTCAGGTAACCCCTAATGATCCTAACCCTAATCCTGCTGATGACCCATAGAGGGTCCTTCACTTTTTCCTTCTTGGAAAAAGGGACTTCAACTGGATAAGTATACCTAATAATTTTACCTTCTCCCGACCAGAGCTGTGCTTTTAATAATTCTTAGCTCCGGCTCCGGCTCCGGCTCCGAGCTCCGGCCCTTATAATTTTTAGCTCCGGCTCCAGCTCCGAGCTCCGCCCCATAAAATTTTTAGCTCCGGCTCCAGCTCCGGGCTCCGTAGCGGAGCCGGAGCTGGAGCCGGAGCTTAAGTCGGAGCTAGGCACAGCTCTGCTCCCGACAAATTTATTAATTCAATTTTTGACACCCTTTTAGCTTAAAATACAAATGCGAATTCGAATAAATAAATTTTGGAATAGAAGAGATTTTGCATTGGGTTTTTTCATTGGATGGATTTTTACAGTCCTATCGTTCTACATCATTTTTATATCAAAGGTAACAAATCAATCATAATTAACAATCCATTCGCCGCTCTACTGTAGAAATAATTTATAATAAATCATCAAATGGTCCAATTTCTGCCAGAAATGTTTTATTTCCTTATTTAATTTTTTGCATTATTGGATCTAATTTGGCAGAAATGTCAATTTTTAGTAACTTTAATGCTTGTCCAAAAACTGATAAATAGCGAGCAAAGGGAATTTAAAGCAATTTATATCATTTTTTTTAGTTTTATATGTTCCAAACGAATTTACAACATATAAAAAGAAATATTACAAATGGCCATTTTACCTTAAACTTAATTAAATGCTAGCCATTTTCTAAATTATGGCCAATAATAAAAAATTTAAACCAAATTAATTGTGAAAATTACCAAATTGATGTGAAATTATTTTGTATTTCTGTCATGCACAGCAATATTAATTTTTTTATTATTTAATTTATTTTTAGGATCCAATGAGCCCATCTGAGCTAATAAAGAGGCCTGAGGCTAAAGTCTTATTGGCTAAAGGCTATTATCATTTTGCTTACACTGTACCGCCGCCATTTCCACGACATTTTAAAATGCTCAAAAATAAATTTAATGAGAAATTTATTTACAATTTTCAGGGTAATAATTATTCTAATTTATTTTAATTAAATTAATAAATTAATAATGAAATTAAAAATTAATTACTAATTACATTTTTTAAATTTTAAATTAATTTTTATTTAAAATTTTTAATTATTTATTGTATAATATTTTTTTATTATTAATTTATTATTTAATTTTTATAAATTTTTTTATTTAAATTTTTTGTGATTTAATTTTTTTAATTTTCTAGCAAAAAATTCATTTGCCGAAACTCTCAAAAAAAGAGTGAAAGTTTTTTGTTTCATTAATACGGAAGGCAAATTCCACAAAACCAGGGCAAGACATGTGCGGGCAACATGGGCCAGTCATTGTAATCAATTCATATTTTTCTCCTCTCGTTCTGATCCATCGCTGCCAGCAATTAATTTAAATATTGAATTGGGCCGTGAACATCTTTGGATGAAAACAAAATCCATGCTTCATTACTTGGAAAATCACATCAATTTTGTGAGTGAGTTTTTAAAAAGCTATATTAAGTTATTATTAATTATAAGTTTTAAAATAATGTTTACATTACACAATGGGTGCCAATTTTTTATTGATAACTTAAAAAATTATCAGTTTTTTAAAATGTTTTTGGGCTTCATTAATTTTTCTTGAAATACAAAGACCGCAAATTTTTTCGTCATTTTTAAAGACATAAAAGAAAATTAGTAAAATGATATGGATTCTTTAAAATTGTTCATTCCCTGAATCTTGTACCCATCAAAAATGTTTCCTTATAATTAAAAGACTAAAGTTAGATGATTACAACCCTCGAATATGCTTTGCATTTAATCGTATAAAATATATTAAAAAATTTTAAAATTTTTAAACAATCTTCCGAAAAATAAATTTAATTTTAAAAAGCTTAACCGGTTTTTTATTTGATTAATTTTAAAACCATTCAATTAGAAAGGTTTATTTGATTTTTAAATGATTAATTTTTAGAACAAAATTTTGATCAAAACCAAATTGATATGAATTTAAAAAATTATTTTTCCTCGCGATTTTTCATTAAATTTTTATAATTTATAAATAAATAATGTAAAATAAAACATTTAAAAAATTAAAAAATTTCTAATAATTTAAAAATAATCAAAAATAATTTAAAAAAAAAATAATTTTTTTATCAAAAGGATGACTTCGATTGGTTCTATCGTGCCGACGATGACACCTATGCAATTATGGAGAATTTACGACTAATGTTACTTCCATATTCCCCAAATGACAATTACTATTTTGGCTTCCACGCAAATGCATCCAAAATTGAGCATCGAAATGATTCATTTGTGGCATCGGGTGCCGGCTTTTTGTTGAGTCGTTCAGCGTTGAAAAAGCTGATGCGCGATGGACTGAATGATGAGTCAAAATGTGAACAAGGCGATCATGTTTTTGATGATCAAAAGCTGTCGGATTGTTTGGCCAATTTGGGCATTTCCGTTACGGATTCTCGTGATCGATTGGGCCGACATAGATTCATGGCAGTGCCACCCGATAGAGTTCTTGTGCCAGTTCAATTGGCAAAAATGGACAGCAATTGGATCCATTATTGGACACAATATCCACTCAAACAGGTGAGAGAACTCAAACAAATTTATCTTCAAAAAATCTTTGAAAAAATTATTTTTGTAAAATATTATAAATATTGTCGAAAAAAAATATTTTATTCATATTATATCAATTTAGTACTTAAACTTAGTCATAATTAATAGGATAAATTTAGAAATTTCAATAAAAATATTTTGGCAAAAAAACTTTTCTTGAATACAAATATTTTTGGCCATTTACTTCTGGCCTAATTTGGTGGTTATATTTAGATTAATGCCTATGGCTTAAAATCAGGCTGTAGGAATTAAATAGCTACAGGATTTTGCTTTGGGGACTCAAAAATGTAAATTCTTTAAAGAAATTGTTTGTCAGGTTATATATGTATTTATTGCCAAAATAAATGATTTCCTTTAACATTTAGCATAAAAATTTAGGTTTAATTGCACTCTTTTAGAGATTAGCAATTTATATAATCTCAAATTATTTTTAGAAATTTAGTTAATGTTAAAATTAATTTTCAAATTTGATAGTAACTTATTAAAATAATAATCTATTGACCCAAATAAATTTAACATCTAATAAATGAGCTGGGTTATTATTTATAATCAATAATGTACAAATTTTTTCATAAATTGTTTTAACAGAAAAAATTTTTAAATTTAAAAAAAAATATTTTTCATTTGGAAAATTTAATTAAAAATGTCAAAAAATTTTTTTTATTATTAGGGCCCAGAATGTTGTAGTGATTATGCAGTTGCCTTCCACTATGTTGAACCATCAATGATGTATTTGATGGAATATTTAATATATCATTTTAAAGCATTTGGCATTGAATCGAATTCATCGGGAATCTCAATCAAAGATGCAATTCAATTCGCAAAAACAATTCAAATTAATGCAAAGTAATTTTAAATAATATTTTTATGTTTTTTTAAATTTCTATTTTATTGTGAATAATATGGGTTGTTAGCTGATATTTGCGGACCCGACACTTATGGATGAAACGGCAAAAAAATTGCCCAGAAACACAATTTTAGTTAAACCAATTGTTTTTTAACCATAACTCGGTGAATATTTAATTTCGATAACATTTTGTAGCTAATTTTATGCCTATTAGAATGCTATAAAATCGTCACAACTGATTTATTCCCATCGGCACCTCTGAGAGAGTTTCGTTCGCAAGTGTCGGGGGCCGCAAATGTCGTAATACGATAATATGTGGATAAAAAATCTTAAATGCTTTTCTTTAAAATATTAAGAAACGATTTTCGATAGAAAAATTCAGAAATCAAAAATTGTGCCCTGAATTTAGCGGCTTTATCAAAAGCAATCAAAAAAATAACAATGACAGAATAAAATTTAGGGATATATATGTATATTTAAAGCTAATCAGCAGCAACTCCCGGATAATGGGTAATTGGCTACAAATTTTATTCTTAAAAGATTGATAAAAATTCTAATAATGAAAAAAAATTTCAATAGATATGCCTATTTTTCGTAAATTTTTTCTTTTTATTCGCATCAATTACCCGTCATTTAAATATGGCTTAAACGCAGTGATGTCAAACTGTTTTGCCTCACCTCTCCTCCTATACTTTTCATCATTTCTTAAGATAATACAAGACGAATGACGAGAAATAACTCCGCATCTTTCATCGTCATCTCATCAGTGAGAAAAACGAGGAAAATCATCGTCTTTTCGTCATTGCCTTTTTCTCTCTTCTTTTGTCTGCGCATGACTCTTGGTGGATTTGAATGGGTTTATTTGCATAAACCTCATTTTTCTAACATAAATGTTGTAATATGTGGGAAAGGAAAGCAACCATTCCCCTTCCCCAAATATCATTTTAGCACAAATTTGACTGAACCACAATGGTTGATGAGAATGAATTATATTGCGCGGATTTGCGAAGGGAAAATTATCAACTTTTTTATTCCAAATTATCCTTTTGAAATTTAACAATTTTTTGTGTTTCAATTTAAATAAGGGGTTGGGGGGAGGGGCAATGCATTCAAATCAAATCATCCATTTTGATTTGATAGGTTGTATCAATTTCGGCAAATTTAATAATCAAAAAAAAAAGCATTCATTCTCATTCTTATTCCATCTTCATTTTGTTGTTGCCATTGTCCCCATCCTTCCCCTCCATTCATCTACTTCTTTTTCACCTCTGATGCATTTGCCTCGCCCTCGACTTGTTGGTCAGTTTCAGCAGCAAAACGCATGGCCCTAATTGTGAGTCTCACTTTGAATATAGGTCATCCCTTTTGGACAAACTTGGTGGCAGGGTGAAAGGAAATGGCAAAAAAGGAGGAGAAGCACAAGACCAATTGCCATATTAATTAAGGGCAAAATATACGTAGAAAAGGCGAAGAAATAAAAAGTTTATTTAGGGGAATTTTATGGTAAAATTGGCAAATTCAATCCATTTTTATATTGCCCCCATTGCCCAATGAATTTACGCAATTGATTGGATAATTTTTGCTCTTTATTATAGTTTATTAAGGATACTATTTATTTTGCAGAAAAAATTATTGAAATTGCAGAAAAGACTATTTATTTTGCAGAAAAGGATATCCTGTCTTATAAATAGTGAAAATGCAGAAAAAACATTGAAATTGCAGAAAAGACTATTTATTTTGCAGAAATAATTGAAATTTTTTACCGAGCATTATAATCGGTCTAAACCGGTTTCCCAATCTACCCAAACTAGTTTAAAATATTTTTTATGATTAATTAATTAATTCTAATAAAGTAAAAAAATCATAAAATAATTCAATTTTTATCGACTTTGCAATATAAAATAATAATAAACCCATGAATGATCAAAATGTTATACCAGTGAAATAAATGAAAAGACTGAATAAATAATGGATGATTGAGCAATATATGATGATTGATGAATAGAAGTCAAAAATTGAGCATTATAATGTCGAATAAAATAATAAATTAAATGATTGAAAAATTTTTTAATTATGCATCAATGCCGTCCCTCCATGCACTTTCTTCGGTCGACCACGTTTGCGTTTCTTCTCTATCAATTCGGCTGTCACTTCGGGTGGATATTCTGCCAAATCATCGCAACACATCCACATGACTGCATGCTCACATGCCTTCTTTCTGGCTCCCTCAATTGCACTTGTAGCAATCTTAATATTTGAAAATTAGCAAATTATTTTTTATTTTTATCTAAATAACCTTGCCAAAATTCACATGGTTCAACAATGTGGAATTTTGTCCTCAATGTTCTATATGTTGGCCAATCGTCAAAGTGCAATCCCTCCACATTCCTGATTGAATTGTAGGCCTCGAGCAGTTTTTCTTCACTATTTAGTTCAGCCTTGCCTGCAGCCGATGCAAAAACAAAAATGTCATCTTCAGCCTCGCAGTAGGGGCGGTCTTCTTTCTCTAATTGAAAAGCCTTTTTGAAAATTTCGATTCCAATTTTTGGACGCATTGCTGGTGCCTATATGATGGATGTTTAAAAATGTAAATAATTGGTAAAAATTTAACCTGCAAATCCGGATTAATGCTCCATTTTCCAATTGCTGAAGATGCCACATCAAAAAATTCTCGGATGGGCAGTTTCCGGCGAAACGTTTCTCTGTCCTTGAAAATTCGATTTGCGCTCTCGAGGCCATTGTTGGTGGAAGCAAATTCGGAATAGCCAGAATACCATCCCGCATTTTATTCTCTTCTGATATTCATATTTTTTATGTAGTGTCCACAAATCAGCATTGGCAGTGATCCAATTTTTGTAATCCTCTTCCCGTTGAAACCGTGCAATTTCTTCGTATAATTTTCTTTTTCTGGTTGATTTAATGTTATTTTCCATTTCTGCAAAGTTGTGATATGTTTAATGAAAATAATATCAAAATAAGAGATTTTAATTCTTTTAATCATAAAAAATATTTTAAACTAGTTTGGGTAGATTGGGAAACCGGTTTAGACCGATTATAATGCTCGGTAAAAAATTTCAATTATTTCTGCAAAATAAATAGTCTTTTCTGCAATTTCAATGTTTTTTCTGCATTTTCACTATTTATAAGACAGGATATCCTTTTCTGCAATTTCAAAAATTTTTTCTGCAAAATAAATATTATCCGTTTATTAATCCAATTCAAATATATAAATTTTTTTATATTCTGAACAAATAATAGCATTTGAGTTTCGTCTTTCGTCGATACAATGGGAAGCTTAATTTATTTAAATTTGCATAGCTTGGATGTACGGGTGTGATCATTCGTAACCTTAATTCGCTCCAATTCATCTCACAAGTAAGTGCAAATTTCTGGAAAATTATCAATACTCTGCTGATTGGGATTGGGACAAAGGGTGAAGAGGAATTGGGAATGTCGCAGGGATTTTAACTCATTTCCCACTTTGTGCTGTTTTAATTTTACCCATGTTGGCAAGCATTATTGAATTAATTTAATTATAAATTTGTTTTATTTTTAATTTTAAAGGTATAAAATGAACATAAAAAGGAAAGAATCTATTAGTTTTAAAATTGTTGGCCATTTCTGTGGCTGTCTATTTATTTTGGCTTGCTTTGTCTCTTCTTTCCCAAAAAATTGACTCCGAAATTGGGGTCTCGCAACTCTCTTCTCAAATCTATGAAAATCGGTTCAGTCCCTAATACTGGCAGAGGTCCGTTAAGGCTGACTGCTGCTGTGATTGATTTTGATTTTTTATGATTGTTATTTTTGAAAAATTTATTCGCAAAAAAATTTTTAATCTTAATTCCATATAGTTAAAAGTTAATATTAAAATTTCATTAATACCATATAACCTCTTTTAATTCCCCATGGGGAATTATTTTTCAATTCCTCAAAAATTGGGAAAATTTGGGGTCTAACTCATTTATTTGTGGCATTTTTGAACAAATTATGGCGGATTTTGTAGAGCTTTAAGGAACTAAGAAAATGTAATGAAAAATTTTTTAATTTCGCCCTTCCAGCAGGAGCTATAAGTCTACAAAATCGGGACTATGGAATTATTAGAGGTTATACGGTAATTAATGAAGCCTTTTTTTGAATAAAATAATGTTTTTTTTTCCACTAAAGCAATTGGTTCGAAAACATTTATTCATCTTTCAAAAAAGGCAATTTATTTTTGGATTGTTGAATTATTGAAGCAAACATAATATAGTCAAAATTGATGGATGGGATTGATGGAATAAAAAATGAAGGGCAAAATTTAAATAATAATATAAAAGATGGAAATGAGGTTAATATATGGTCAAAACAAATAATCAAATAAATGTTCATAATTAAGCAAATCAGCCAAAATTAATTCTTTTTCTTGTCTTTTGGTTTGGGATAACGTTTCTGCAAATCATCTCGAAAGTTTTCCACAAACTTTTGGCCATCCTTTTTCTGCCTATCACATTTCTCAATGATCACTTGAACCGCAGAATCGATATCAACCTCATCTTCATCTTGGTCCTCATCAGGGAAAAGTTTGTTTGAGTAGACTGCCACTCCGATGACAACAATATGATCAATGTGTTTTTGTTCTTCATTAATGCATGAATCGGACAAATAGCCCCGGTAGGCAATTTGGCCCATTGCTTCTTCCGCTGGCTCGGCATCCCATTTTAATTCCATGACCAAGCCAAATTTTTTCGCACAACTCACCACAGCAATGTCCGGTCGCCTGTAGAAGAAAGGAGGGGGTAGATTATTAGAAAATACCGTAAATTTAAAATGCAAGAGATTTTTAGCATGTTTTGGAAAGGTTACACTATTTTTTGGCACTAAAATTATTTTAAATGCAACAAAAAGTATTTTTTTTTTGACAATAAAATAGTTTTTGATTTCTAGTAAATCAGAAACAGGTTTTAGACCCCATAAACCTTATGCCAATTTGTAGAACTCATCGAGACGCATCGAATGGTAGATAAAATATCAGATTTTGGCACAATATTAAAGAGTTTAAAAAACCAAAAACTGGAAAAATGGTTTAAACGGTTTAATACCATTTTTTGACAATACCATGACAATTTATATATCAATCGATGCGTCTCGTCTCGATCAGATCTACTAAATGATATAGGATTTGTGAGGTCTAAAACTAGTTTCTGATTTACTAGAAATCGAAAACTGTTTAAGTGCCAAAAAATAATTTTGATGCCAAAAAGCCAAATATTTTCCTTATTTCTTTTCACCAAAAATGATTCGATAAAAAAATAATCAGAGGATTATTAACAGGATATCCATACTTAATGAATTTTATAGTTGTAATTCATTTAAAAAATTATCCTGCTTACTTTGCAACATTCCTCTATTTATAAAATAAAGTTATATCAAATATTTTATTTAATTTAGTCTCAAATTTCCCAAAAAAAATTTTTTACCTTTGACTGTTTTTTCCTCCAAGTAACATGGCCTTGTCCAGCCTGTTTCGGTCCCAATATCGAATCAAAAGTGCGGAACAACCAATGATGGTTTGGGCCACCACTTCATTTGTATCACCAATTTTCTTTATGACTCCTTTTGTCCGAAATGCCTTGAAAATTGTTTCCGCCAATATTTCTTTTGCATTTTCCTCACATTCCTTGAGCAAAATTGAAAGCAAAACTGTGGAAATTTTGCCAGCCACTTCTTTTATGTCAAATCCCCATTTCTGTTGGTAGCTGGAAGTTGAATAAATAAATATTTTTTTTTAATAGATAAAGAAATAGTTTCTCATTATTTTTATATAATTTCAAAATATTTATTTTAGATAAATAAATTAAAATTTGTATTTAAATAAAATTTTAAAAAATTTTTAATATATTTATTTTATACCATTTTTGGAGTTTCAAATCCGTGAGCAACATTTTGTATTCTTCATTTGGGATTGTCAGTTCATTTCCGCGGCGGATAAGGTAGCCGGATACATTTAAAAAACGCATGAATATATCGGCCAGATTTGGACAATTGAAGGGCGAATCATTTGGGGAATGAATATATGTGAGGAGGGAGGAAACATCGCTGGCCTAAAAATTTTATATACAAATGTATTAAAGAAAAGCAGAAAGTAAATATGATATTATAATATCGAATTTATCAAAAAATTATTATCTTCTTTAATTCAAGTATTAATATTCTATTCAAAAACTATTATATATCCAATTCGAATGAGCTCGTAAATATAAATCGAAAAGAATATTATATTTTATGTTTTAATTAAAATATTATTAAGTATTTTCTTTTTTTATTGAAAACTATGTATTTAGAAAGTCAAAAAAGTTTAAAGCCAATCAATAATCAATCGTTACAACTTAAAGCGATCTTTCGTTTGGATATAAGATTTTATGGAATTATTAATTAAGAATTTATTATACCCTAATTATGAAAATAAATTTAAAATAAAAATATTATTTTTTCACATACCGTGATTTTTGAATTTGCGGATGAGCATATCCACTTTCCCTTCTTAAATAAACGATTTATTTCTTTGGTGAAAGCATCAATTGTGAAGAGTTTATGGAATTGTAGAAAAAAATTTGAGGGCACAAGGTGGATGCGGAGGGCTTTATCCTTGTCGGCTCTACACCATTGTGCCTCATCCAGCATTTGCATCGCCGAATTGATTGAAAATAATGGGACTGAACAAAGGGTGAGCCCTGTAAAAAGGTTGGAAGTCATAAATTATTTGATAAATCCTTTCGGAACCTAAAGTTGTTACCGATTAATTGACAAAAGTTTAGTTCTTTTTGGATGCTCACCCAATGATAATTTTCTCAAAGTAGAAAAAAATAAATTTTGAAATTATTTAATTTCTTTTTTCTTAATAAAAAATCAATTTGGAACATGAAATTTACCCAAAACATTAATTTTTCAAAAAATATTTACCATTATAATATCTCGCTGATTCCTTCTCAATTCCGTCTGAGACATTGTAGGATTTGCAAAATTGTTTCATTTCAGTTTGAGTAAATCCAAAATATTGTGCCAAATCAATCTCAGATTGTTCTGATAAATCACGGTCGAGCGAAAATATTGTGAAATCAAACGATTTGTTCAAACTTAAAAAATTATAATAAAATAAAATATAAATAATTTTTATAAAGATTTAATTTTTTTTATATAGTAATAAAAAAGATTTTATCGTATTTTAAAGCGATAATAAGCTTTTTTTCCAAAAATAAAACAATTTTATATCCTTAAATTTTATTTAAGAAATACATAAAAAATTAAGAAATTTTCGAAAGAATTCTACTCTGAATTTTTTAAAAGTTGTATATTCCATCGTAATTTTTAATTTCCGAATTTCATATTTTTTTAATTAGTTATGGAAAATAAAATTAATATATTTATAATTTATTTTATATTTAAAATTTGCAAAAAACTAAAATTGATAACTTACGCAATTTCGAAATTTCCCATAAAAACGAACATTTCAACATTTTTTGCCTCAACAAAACAGTCCAAAAATGTTTGAGTTTTACTGATCACTAACTCCAATTCTCGACCATAATTGGCGCACTTTGTTGGATCGTAGCCAAAATTGACTAACGCAGAATCCGCATTATCAATTAGCACAATAACTTTTTCCTTGCCATCGGCATTTCCAATTTTTGTTGAGCGAAAATGAAGCAATTCGATGAAGAAATCAACAGCTTAAAAGAGGGAAAATTATTAAAAGAAAAATTATGATATGGGTGACAATTTTTAGTCGAAAACTAGAGAGTATTTGAACTGAATATTAGACCATTGAAATCGAGTTCTAAACATTTATTATGATTGTTTGTTCAAATTTTTCTCTTTTTTTGGGAAATTTCAAATGACCACAATTGTTTTATCTGTGCCCAGAAGATTGGGCAGTTTAATCATAATAGGTCAAGTTATAAGATCATTAATGATTAAAATTTTTCTCTAACTAGGTAATTTGGCTTAAATTTACTCCTTTTGAACCATTTTGGCTATGTTTTTTTTCTTTAACGAGGCAATTTTTTCACTATATGAAAGAAAATTTGGAAATTGATGAAGAAAAAGTATTGAAAATCGATATTTTAAATTATCTTGTTTATTTTTTTGGCTTTATGAAAAATTATTTTTTTTTGTTTTTGGAACATTTTCAAAAAACAAAAAAAAAGGGAAATCGGTTTTAAAACTGACTTTGTCCTACTCTACTTAACTAATTTAGTTAAGCTTTTAAGGAAAAAAAATACTTACCAGAAGGCCAGTCTTCAATTTTCATTTCATCATGCAAATATTTATCGAATTGTCGAATATATTTTTCCAATTTTCTTTTTGTGTTCTTGTCCATTTCATCCAACGATAATTGTTCATCCTTAAATTTTAAAGTATATATGATGAGTATTTTTTAAATAATTATAATATAAATTAATTTTCAAGCTATTGCTTTATTTATTTTATTTTTATAAATAATGTTCCTATAATTTAAAAAATAATTAAACAAATCATCTTGAAATTTAATCAATTAAAATATTACTTTTTATCCGATTTATGATATTTTATATAAATTAATGTAAAATATTACCATCCAATCTCTAATTTTATCTCCTTCTTCGTTGAAGAACAAATTTTTGATGAATTGATTGTATACTTTTTCGACAGATTTTGCAGAAAATTGCCCAATATTTTTAAGCGAGAGCAATAATGTGGGAAATTTATGCATGTAATCAGCAACAAAGGAATTTTCCTCCATAATAGCAAATTTTTTGCTGTAAAATTTTTAAAATTATTTCGATAATAATAAAAATTATGGACAGTATTTAATTTGCCGAAAAAATATTGAAAATGCTGAAAAGACTATTGAAAATGCATTAAAACTTATAATGGTTCAACTGTTTTTTCTTATACCCCCAAACTCTATAACCAATTAATAGATCACATCAAGCCGCGTTGATTGGTATATAATTTGTCATGGTTTAGTCAAATTTAAAGGGTATTAACCGTTTAAACCAAAAATGATTTTTAGTTTAAACAAAGTTAGATATGTTAAACTAGGATAAATTATATATCAATCCGCCGTCTTGTCGAGATCTATCGAATGGGTATAGTGTTTGGGGCATGGCTATCAGAATACCCTTCCCGAGTGGGCATTTGTGCACCTTTATTGAGATTTTGACCTTCAAATATCACCTTTTTAAAATTTTAATTTTTTTCCCATTTTTGATATTTCTGGTTAAAATTTTTCTCTGCGGTGCCATTTTTAGCTTAATTTTTTTTACTTACGGGAGTATTTTTTTACAAAATTTTTCTTATGGAGCATTTTTCGTTAAAATTTTTCGCTACTTGGACAATTTTTGGTCAATTTTTATGTGATTTTTATTACTTTTAAAAATGTCCACAAAAATGCCCCATTTCTTAACGAAAATTCCCCTAAAAAAATATCCCCCTTTTTTACTGAGAATTTCACTAAAATGCCACCTCAAATGAAAAACCATCTGACAACTTTGTTTTGCGGGGGTCTAATGCAAAGCGTTGAACCCGTTATAAGCTTTTCTGCAGATGTTTTTTCGGTAAATTAAATATTATTACTGATCAAATTATTTCAAAAAATTAATAACATCCCTTTTCTAATTTATAATATTTTATTATGTATTTACTGGGAAATTTAGTTTACCTTCCCGCAAATTCCATGTCGAATAATTTAATTTCCTTCTTGGCTTCTTCGTTCCCGATGAATATTTTGCTTTCCTTCTTGTCTATATTAACAAACTGTTCCAACATTGTTAAAAGCATAGTTTTGCCAGAGCCCGACGGCAATGCAAAAAATACGCCCCGCTTTTTGCGACATAATTCGAACAGAAATTTGATAAACATTGACTTGTCGGCCAAAATGTTGCTTTTTTCGACCATTTCAGCAAAGGTCGGACGCCGAGAAATGAATGAAAGTGGCCGCCCGATGATTAGCACTCGATCTTCCAGTTTCTTTTTCAACACTGTCTCGTCAGATGATGATATAATTTGCTGAAATTGCCAAAATATTTTAATAATTTATAAAGATCTAATGCAATTTTTTAAAGGTAAATTATCGATATTACAATTTTTGAGTGTTACATTTCACTAACAAAAAATCTTTTAAACTTATTAATTAAAACCTCATTTTGTCATTTATAATATTAAATAAATGATGATTTATTAAAATTAATTTTCATCAAACAATACCTAAAATACCATTCATTTTTTTAATAATAATTTGTTAAAACCGGTTTAGTTATAAAACCAAATCTTTTAGACAAAAAATGCTCTCTCTGGTTTAGCCCCCTATTTTTAAGTTTAATTTGAAATTGGGAAATATTGAAAATGGCGAAAAGAATAAAACGATTTATAACTGTTTATAAATTTGTCCGAAACCCATAAATCATATACCCATTCGATAGTTCTTGATGAGATGAATCTTTTGATAACGATTTGGTTTAGCTTTAACCAATTTCTTTAATTTTTGGTTCAAAACAAAGTTAGCATTGGCTAAACCATGACAAATTATGGGTGCTAGGTCGATTCCACAATGGTGTAAATATAAAGTTTTTGGTTTCTAATAAATCAGAAACTGGTTTTATACCCCACAAACATATACCATTTTGTAGATCTCATCAAGACGCATTGATTGGTATAGAATTTGTCATGGTTTGGCATAAAATTAAAGAGTTTAATAACAAGAGACTGGAAAAATGGTTTGAACGATTTAATACCCTTTAATTTTGGGCCAAACCGTGACAAATTATATACCAATCGATGCGTCTCGATGAGATCTACAAAATGGTATAAGGTTTGTGGGGTCTAAAACTTATTGCCGATTTATTAGAAGCCAAAAACTTTATATTTGCACCATTGTGGAATCGCCCATATTTGCACCGCCCTTTGTCTATTGTGGAATCGACCTCGGACGCATATTATAAACCAATCGACGCTGCTTGAAGAGATCTATCGAATGCGCATATGGTTTGGGAGTCTAGGACAAACCACTATACCGTTATAAGTAGGGAACGGATAGTTATGCAAATACATATTTTTTTCCTGGACTTGTATCGCTGTAATATGAATATAAAAAGTGTTTATAACTATGTTTGAACGTAAAAAATGGTTTTTAAACTGCATATTTTTGCATATTTTCAACTTTTTGTGCATATTTGCATATTTTGCATTTTTTCCGCATATTATGCATATTTTGTCATTTTTAGGGAAATTTTCAATCAAAAATGCAATAAAAATGAAAATTTTAGAACTGAGATTTAATAAATTGGATTAAATTTGTCAAAAAAATCTTGAAAAGATAAAAAAATTTGCATTTTTGGTTTTCAATTGATAAAAATAGCCAATCTTGGCAGCTGAAAATTTTTGGCTGAATAGCGGAGAGAGTAGTCTTTCGAATGCAAACTTACGTGGGGTCTAAAGTTCGAATCCTGTCACATCCAAATATTTTTTTTGGACGAAAAAACCTATTTAAAGCTATTTTAGGCATTTTTCTCTGAAAATGTAGTAAAATTGGTTTTGAAAAATTTAAAAAAATTGCTAAAAAGGCAGAAAAATTCAATTTTATTTGCATATTTTGTAATTTTTGTGCATATTTTATACGTATATTTCACTATTTTTAAATGCATAACTATCCGTTCCCTAGTTATAAGCTTTTCGCCATTTTCAATAATATACTCGCCAAATTAAATATTATCCATTTTTTGGTCTATAATAGATCGAAATTTGCATATTGGTGGATAAGATCGTTTATTTTTTTTTCCAAATTATCATTAATTTTGTAAAAAAATTATTTTAAACATTCAAACCACCATATTTTCCAGTGATTGTTGCTGGCCTTCAATGTTTGACGGCACATTCACATTTGTTACATCAGCCAGAACATGAGATATTGTATTTTCTGGTCGCCTTTTCCTCTTATCACGCATCACTACGTTTCCTGCTACTCCTACTGAATACAGAGATTTTTTATAATTATTTATTTATATCTTTTATTTTTTATTAAAAAGTAACAAATAAATCCAATTATTAAAAAGGGTGCAAATTTCCTAAGATTAATAAGTTGCGCCGAGAAGATGCATTTTTTTGCCGATTATAAGTTATAACATTTTTGTGCTTGATCCTAGACACCCAAACCATTAGCCATTTTATAGAGCTCATCGAGACGCGTTGAATGATGTTTAGTTTGTCAGCTTTTGTTCAAAATTAAAAGAGTTATAAATCAAAAACCAAAATATGGTTTAGACCGTTTAATACATTTAATTTTGGCCAAAACCTGATAAACTAAACATTATCCAACGCGTCTCGATGAGCTCTATAAAATGGGTATAAGGTTTGGGGGTCTAGGTTCTAACAAAAATAGTTATAATCACCGATCTCCGACAAAATAAAGCATTTTATTCGGCAAGATCATTTAAATCTCTCAGCAATTATCTCTTTTTAAAAATATAAATCTCCGATTTTTGAGAATACTATCAGAGAATTAAATTGCGTTCATATAGTGCAAAATTTTGGTTAGATAATTTTAAATTTTTAATTAGAAACCTAAACTTTTCGGACTATGATTCTCCGAGCCTTCTTGGCCATTTGATTCGCTGTTTTTACTTTCCATTACGCTTTGGCTGCCAAGTTGCTGCTGCTGATTTGAATTATCCTCCATATTAATTTTATTATTAGAATATTTCATTTATATACAATTTTGAGTTCCTTAAAGGGAATAGAAAGCTTGAAAATGGATAAATCAACAATGAAGGCATGGAATGGGGGATGGATTTGGTAAACTGCGAAGGTTTTTTTTTAGGCCCATAGCTTATTAGTTAAAGGAAGTTAAGGTACTCCTGCAGATTGGGGTCTGGAAGAGAAAGGGGGATGGTGGGGGAGGTGACAAGTTCCCTTCAATCAAATTTCCCATCAAAGTGATGGAGGGAATGGAATCAACGATGGGAAGGGAATCTGAATTGGATAAAAGAATTTTTTTTCTAAATTATTTTATTTGAAATATACAGCCCAATCGAAATAAATTTATTCATGAAATATTCAGTCCAATTAAAAGAAATTAATTAAAATTATTCGCAAGGATAAATTTCACGAACATGAGACCAAAAATTATAGAAAACAATATCACGTGAACCAAAACGTTTTCGCCAAATATATTCAGGGAAACAGGATTTATATAAAGATGAGGATGTGCCATACATTTTCTTTTGGGTCATTTTCACTTTTTGCCATTGGGATTCTATAGATTAGGTATGAATAGAGGCATCATCGGGTGAAACAAAATTAAGTGAATGATTTATACGTTGATGTGAATAGAGGGGATTAGGATTTCCCGGGTCACGAATAGCAGAGATGCCTGTAGGATTTCGATTTGGTGGAGGATTTGGATTTGAATAAATTTATTTCGATTGGGCATATTTCAAATAAAATAATTTAGAAAAAAATTCTTTTATCAAATTCAGATTCCCTTCCCATCGTTGATTCCATTCCCTCCATCACTTTGATGGGAAATTTGATTGAAGGGAACTTGTCACCTCCCCCACCATCCCCCTTTCTCTTCCAGACCCCAATCTGCAGGAGTACCGAAGTTAAAAATTCTTTGAAATCTTTATAGTTCCTAAAGAATGCTCAAACATTTTTATTATAAAATTTTTGAACGCCATCCATAAACTCGAATTTTTTGAGAAAAAGCAATTTTTGAAAATTCTAATTTTTGATAAAATACTCTGGAAATTTTGGATTAGACTAGAAAAAGCTTTTATAAATAAATTTCAATGAATGGATGCATATTAATGAAATTTATTTCGACTAGCTAATTAATTTTTGAAAAGTGGTTAAAGGATTTGAAATATAACATTTGCTGTTAAATTTAATCGATTTGAGTCGATTTCCATTTTGATTCATTTCATTATAGATTTTGTTAACGGGTTGGTTCAAGACAAAAATAAATTAAAAATTATTAATAAAATTGAAAGGTTCTGTTAGATCCAAAAATTTAAAAAAAAAAACTTAAATTGAAGGAGGATAGTGACCGGCGCTCCTTTCTTTATACGGATTATATGGGTCTCTTCAGAGCCATAATGATGAAGATCTATCTCTCGCCGGGTAGAAAACACATAAAACACACATGTATTTTGCTGAAGGCAGAGAGTGCACCCAAGCACAGCAAAATACATGTGTGTTTTATGTGTTTTCTACCCGGCGAGAGATAGACCTTCATCATTATGGCTCTGAAGAGACCCATATAATCCGTATAAAGAAAGGAGCGCCGGTCACTAGAGGAAACGAAACAACAATGTGCTGTTGCTGAAGGTCACTGGACGGACTGTGCAGTAAAAATCGATAAATGGACACATTGGGAAAAAAATGTTGACTCAATTGCCCCCAAGGCACAAGTGTCTATCTTTATGTGAGAGGATGGTTTTTATTTTATTTGACGAAAGAAGTCAGAGAAAAAGAAATATAATGTCCCCTAGCCTGTGATGTCCGCTAATCAAACCAGAGGGTGCGGAACGGAAAACCGTCAATTTTGACGGTTTTCGTCAAAATGGATCAAATGCCTCATTGACCTCTAATAAATCAGGGACCGGTTTTAGACCCTATAAACCTTATACCAATTTGTAGATCTCATCCAGACGCATCGATGGTATAAGGTTTATAGAGACTAAAACCGGTCCCTGATTTATTAGAGGTCAATGAGACATTTGATCCATTTTGACGAAAACCGTCAAAATTGACGGTTTTCCGCACCCTGAATCAAACTCGTCTCGTCCTTTCGTCTTCATCCGCTTTTTGGTCTCATCTCTTCAGAAAAAAAGATGAAGACAAACGAAGAGAGCAAAATGCAGTGACGAAAAGACGAAGACGAGAGATGAAAGGAAAAAGCAATGGCGAAAAGGCGGAGATGCGATGATTTTCTTTGTTTTTCTGTTATAAGATGAAAAAACGATGAAAGAATAGTTATTTCTCGTCATACATCTTATCTTAACTTTAATAATTAGTAAATAATAATAAGAGATGAAAACGAGGAAGAGAGATGAGGCAAAAAATTTGACATTCACTGCACCTAACCCATTTGTGCTGCTGAAACTTCCAATCTTAATTTGCCGTATAAAGAAAATAAATCAAATTTGCACATTAGCCCATTATTTAAGAAGCAATCTAAAAATTAGATTTGAATAAGCGATCTTGTTAATCCCTAATAAACATTTAAATAAAATTAAATAAATAAAATCAATTTTTAAAAAGCAGAATACCAAGACCAACCAAATTTTTTTAATAATTCTTAAAACACAAAATTTACCAGCCTAGTCTGGTAAATTCCGGAAATTACCCAATTTCCAATATTTACCTCAACAATTATATTAATTTACTTTTAAATTTTAATTCGATAAATTGGCTGCACTTTCAATATATTAAATTTGGATGGTATTTAATTTGTCGAAAAGAGTATTGAAAATGTCGAAAAATCTTTCGTGTCGATAAATAATCATTTTCTTTTAGGCCATATAACTTGGCCAAGTTAAGCTTATTTCAGATTCTCTAGCCCTTAGCCCCTAATCCCATGACTGCCCTGAACCTAACCCTGGCCATAAACCCCTGTTGGATTCACGGTATAAACCAAAAACGGTTTACAACATAATATCCATTTCGACATTTTCAATGTTTTTTCGACAAATTATATATTTCCCTATTAAATTTTATAGGGAAAAAGACAAGGCTTAGATTAAAATTGAATTTTAACTTTATTTTGGTGTTAGTTTCCAAATTCTATTTACCATTTTATATTACTTATTCATTAATTTGTTTTTAAAAATTAGGCCCACGAATTTATCGCCCTTCGCACTTTTGTTGACGTTCCTTCGCAGGTCAAAAATCAAGATCTACCAGACATATTCATGCGCTTTTTAAATGTTTCCGGATTTCTTATCCGTCAAGAAAATGAACTGAAAGTACCCAATGAAGAATATAGAATGGTGAATTAGGAAGGTCAGGGAAGTATAACAGAAGACCGGAGAGTGCGCAGGATTAAGCCGGATATAGGGGGATTAAGGAGAATATGGTCGGATTAAGGGGTATTAATGTCTGAAATGGATGGGCGATGATGCTGATGGATAGGGAAGGTATAGAATTGAACCGGAAGCCCTGAGAGTAGGCGGGATATAGCTGGATATATGGGGATTAAGTTGGATATAGGGGGTGTTAAGCCGGATTAATCCTAGTTAGGGCTAGGGATTAGGGGCTCGGAGCATAGGATTCTCGCGAAGCCGGAAACATAGCCAAACCAGGAATTTATTTCGTGGTCTATTCCTGCTTAATCCCACTATATCCACCTTAATCCCACTATATCCGCTTTATCCTGCGCCTTCTTAGGGCCTTGGACCAGATCTACATGTTTACGCAGGCTTTCCCTTCATCATTCATCTCCAAAACATTTCGTCCTTAATCCCATCATTTTAACCCTTAATCCGACCATATCCTCCATAATCCCCCTATCTTCAGCTATATCCCGCGCAGTCTCAGTTACTTCGGCCAACTTCCCCGAACTCTCATGGCCATTTCCCATCTTTTTCGAGGCTTAATGCATCTTAATTCGCTATATCCACCTTAATCCCCCTATATCCGGCTTAATTCCGCGCACTCTCCCATCCTCTATTATATTTCCCCGACCTTCCAGTGGCCTTTCGGGCCATTCCCATCCATTTCAAGGCTTAATCCCCGTGAATCCTCCTTAATCCCCCTATATCCGGCTAAATCCTGCGCACTCTCAGGTCCTCTGTTATACTTCCCTGACTTCCTAATTCATTTTTTCCAAAATCGGCCAGTCTTGGGCTGGCCTTTTCCGGAATTGGCCAGCCAATTCTGAAATTTCCCAAATCGGCCGGCCAATTCCGGAAAAGCAATTTCCAAAATCGGCCGCAACATATATATTTAATAAAAATTTTAAAAAATACTAAACATATCAAAATCTATAATGATGTTCTAATAATCACCGTTCTCCCTTCTCAAAAAGCAGGCTTCCCGATATTGCTGTGGTAAGTCGATCCAAGAAATTTGGCCTGGTCATCGAAATAAAATGGGGAGAAACCGAAAAAGAAACAGCAAAACAAGCATTGGGCCAAATTGCCTACAGAGACTATTTATCGAATTCATGTTAGTGAAGAGCAAATGCACATCAATCATCTTTTTGTCATCGGAGTAGCAGTCAATCCAAACAAACTTTTGGATGAAGACCCAAATGCAGTTGAAGTGATTATTGAACAATTTGAAAGGAAGGAAACGGATGGTCAAAAATTTGTGGAAAACTTTCGGGATTATTTGAAGAATAAATATCCAGAACCCTGATAAAATCAATGAATATTGGCTGATTTAATTATGAACATTTGTTTATTTTGATCTTGCCTATATTTGCTAATTTTCATCTTCCATCTTATTTTATTTAAATTTTGTCATTCACTTTTATTAAATCAATCCCATTCCCATCCAAAAATTTAAATTTAGACTATTTTGGTTCACTTCAATAATTCAACATTCCAAAATAAATTGCATTTTTTATGAAATGTGAATAAATGTTTTAGAACCAATAGCTTTAGTGGAAAAATATCAATTGAACATTTTTAGAAAGTTTATTCGTAATAAAGGCTTATAATTATATTGGGAAAAATACTTTTTTAAATTAACAATAATAGAAAAACAATATCAATTATAATTTTTCTCGGTATTATACTTGTCTTTTTCCCTATAAAATTTAATAGGGAAATATATAATTTGTCGAAAAAACATTGAAAATGTCGGGGCGCCCTGTAGCAAACGGAATGTTCGAATCCGGGGTCATATAATATACCATTCGACTCCTCTCGGTGAGCTGAGTTCAACGGTACCAAAATTAGGTCCCGGACTTTACAGGTTCTGAAGTTATAGTATGATAAACAAATAAAAACCGCAAAAGTGAAGGGTCCCCCCTATGGGTTGAAAATTTTCAAAAAAAATTTTCAGAAATATTATAGCTCAATCGACGCGTTTCGATGAGCTAATTACGAAAATATTATTGGTTTCACATAAAACGCAAAAATAAAAAAGTTATAGTCGCGCAAAGGAAATACGGATTGGAACTGCTCCGTTGGGCATTTCAGAGTGGACTCCTCCGTGTGCTCCGCCTCCGCGCGACCAGACGAGCTTGTGGCTCGCTTCGCTCGCCACAAGCTCGTCCAGTTCCCGCGCTTCGGCTAGGCACACTCCGGAGTCCACTCTTACATTCCTCCGCAGTTCCAACACATTCCAGCGAGAATAAAATGGCCATAACTTACTTAGTTTTGAATTTTATACGAAATCGATGGTAGATTTGAGCTTCTCTCATCGAGACGCATCGAATGAGGTATAATTTAACCGAAAAAAAATTTCAAAAAATTTTTCGTCTTTCGACCCATAGGGGGGACCAAGCACTTTTTCGATTTTCATGATACCGTAACTTCAGAACCGGTAAAGTCCGGGACATAATTTTGGTACCGTTAGACACAGCTCACCGAGAGGAGTCGAATGGTATATCATTTGACCCCGGATTCGAACATTCCGTATAATGCAGTAATGCCAAATGTCGAAATGGATATTATGTTGTAAACCGTTTTTGGTTTATATTTATACCGTGAACCCAACAGGGGTTTATGGCCAGGGTTAGGTTCAGGGCAGTCATGGGATTAGGGGCTAAGGGCTAGAGAATCTGAAATAAGCTTAACTTGGCCAAGTTATATGGCCTAAAAGAAAATGATTATTTATCGACACGAAAGATTTTTCGACATTTTCAATACTCTTTTCGACAAATTAAATACCATCCAAATTTAATATATTGAAAGTGCAGCCAATTTATCGAATTAAAATTTAAAAGTAAATTAATATAATTGTTGAGGTAAATATTGGAAATTGGGTAATTTCCGGAATTTACCAGACTAGGCTGGTAAATTTTGTGTTTTAAGAATTATTAAAAAAATTTGGTTGGTCTTGGTATTCTGCTTTTTAAAAATTGATTTTATTTATTTAATTTTATTTAAATGTTTATTAGGGATTAACAAGATCGCTTATTCAAATCTAATTTTTAGATTGCTTCTTAAATAATGGGCTAATGTGCAAATTTGATTTATTTTCTTTATACGGCAAATTAAGATTGGAAGTTTCAGCAGCACAAATGGGTTAGGTGCAGTGAATGTCAAATTTTTTGCCTCATCTCTCTTCCTCGTTTTCATCTCTTATTATTATTTACTAATTATTAAAGTTAAGATAAGATGTATGACGAGAAATAACTATTCTTTCATCGTTTTTTTCATCTTATAACAGAAAAACAAAGAAAATCATCGCATCTCCGCCTTTTCGCCATTGCTTTTTCCTTTCATCTCTCGTCTTCGTCTTTTCGTCACTGCATTTTGCTCTCTTCGTTTGTCTTCATCTTTTTTTCTGAAGAGATGAGACCAAAAAGCGGATGAAGACGAAAGGACGAGACGAGTTTGATTCAGGGTGCGGAAAACCGTCAATTTTGACGGTTTTCGTCAAAATGGATCAAATGTCTCATTGACCTCTAATAAATCAGGGACCGGTTTTAGACTCTATAAACTAGGGTTGCGCCCCCGTCCCCGCGGGGACGGGGACGGGGGAGGATCCCCGCACTTTTTTGGCCTCATCCCCGTCCCCGTCCCCGCAAGTCCATCCCCGCATATCCCCGTCCCCGCTAGAGCCACCCCCGCGGGGATTCATCCCCGCGGGGATGAACATGCACCCCATATTTTTGGATTTTTCAAGGAAAATGGAAAAAATTTTAAGCAAAATTTTTATAATTTTTGAATTTTTGGCTAAAATTTTTTCACTACATGGCTAATATTCGCTAAAATTTTTCGCTGCGCGGCTATTATTGGGCAGAAATTTTTCTTTAGAAAAATTTTTGTTAAAAATTAGACCTTTTTCAAAAATTCAGTCTATCCCCGTCCCCGCGGGGATCCCCGCAAAGGTCATCCCCGTCCCCGTCCCCGCAAGTGCCATCCCCGCATATCCCCGTCCCCGCAAACTCGGCCCCCGCACTGCGGGGGCGCAACCCTACTATAAACCTTATACCATCGATGCGTCTGGATGAGATCTACAAATTGGTATAAGGTTTATAGGGTCTAAAACCGGTCCCTGATTTATTAGAGGTCAATGAGGCATTTGATCCATTTTGACGAAAACCGTCAAAATTGACGGTTTTCCGTTCCGCACCCTCTGGTTTGATTAGCGGACATCACAGGCTAGGGGACATTATATTTCTTTTTCTCTGACTTCTTTTGTCAAATAAAATAAAAACCATCCTCTCACATAAAGATAGACACTTGTGCCTTGGGGGCAATTGAGTCAACATTTTTTCCCAATGTGTCCATTTATCGATTTTTACTGCACAGTCCGTCCAGTGACCTTCAGCAACAGCACATTGTTGTTTCCTCCCTCAATTTAAGTTTTTTTTTTTTAATTTTTGGATCTAACAAAATCTTTCAATTTTATTAATAATTTTTAATTTTATTTGTCTTGAAACAAACCGTTAACAAAATCTATAATGAAATGAATCAAAATGGAAATCGACTCAAATCGATTAAATTTAACAGCAAATGTTATATTTCAAATCCTTTAACCACTTCAAGAATTAATTAGCTAGTCGAAATAAATTTCATTAATATGCATCCATTCATTGAAATTTATTTATAAAAGCTTTTTCTAGTCTAATCCAAAATTTCCAGAGTATTTTATCAAAAATTAGAATTTTCAAAAATTGCTTTTTCTCAAAAAATTCGAATTTATGGATGGCGTTCAAAAATTTTATAATAAAAATAAAAATGTTTGAGCATTCTTTAGGAACTATAAAGATTTCGGTGCTATATCAACTCCTGAATAGTGCAAATGTGCTCATGTCCTGAATAGTGCAAATGTGCTCATGTCCTAAATAGTGCAAATGTGGGCGTTTTCGATTTCTAATTAAACAGAAACCAGTTTTAGACCATATAAACCTTATATCATTTTGCAGATCTCATCGAGACGCATCGATTGGTATATAAATTGTCATGATTTGGCCCAAAATTAAATGGTATTAAACCATTTTTTGAGTTTTTGGTTTTAAACTCTTTTATTTTGGCCAAACCATAACAAATTATATACCAATCGATGCGTCACGATGGGATCTACAAAATTGTATAAGTTTTGTGGGGTCGAAAACTGGTTTCTGTTTAATTAGAAATCGAAAACGCCCACATTTGCACTATTCAGGACATGACCACATTTGCACTGCCCTTTGTCTATTCAGGACATGTCCCCGTACGAAAGATTTCAAAGAATTTTTAACTTCCTCTAACTAATAAGCTATGAGCCAAACAAAAAACCTCCGCAGTTAACCAAATCCATCCCCATCCCATGCCTTCATTGTTGATTTATCCATTTTCAAGCTTTCTATTCCCTTTAAGGAACTCAAAATTGTATATAAATGAAATATTCTAATAATAAAATTAATATGGAGGATAATTCAAATCAGCAGCAGCAACTTGGCAGCCAAAGCGTAATGGAAAGTAAAAACAGCGAATCAAATGGCCAAGAAGGCTTGGAGAATCGGAGTCCGAAAAGTTTAGGTTTCTAATTAGAAATTTAAATTAAATAACAAAAATTTTGCACTATGATATGAATACAATTGAATTCGAGAAAAGTATTTTTTTTGTCGACAAAATTGGTACTTTTTTTTCGACAAATCAGTTTTTTGACTTTAACTTTTTTGTGTTTGATCCTAGAACCCCAAATCTTTTGCCCATTTTATATAGAGCTCATCGAGATGCATCGATTTATGTATAGTTTGACTGGGTAGTTCAAAATTAAAAGAGTTATAAACCAAAATATGGTTTAGACCAGTGGCGGTTTTAGGGGGTGGGGAGGGGCGAGTGCGGGGGTGCGCACCCCTTATTGGGGTAGTGGCACCCGGGGTGCCGGGGGAGTCGAGAGAAAAATAAGGGTTTTCCTTTGTAAATTACACTAAAAAGTAAAAAAATCGCGCTCACGCCTATCGGCGCTCGCATTAATATTTTTAAATGAAATTTTATCAGAAAACTTTATAAATGTTCAAAATTTCAAGTCTTTAGGCCTAAAAATTGCGAAAAAAAATTCGCGCTCGCTCCTATCGGCGCTCGCAATTTTTATTTTTTTAGAGCACCCCGAGGTGCTGTAATTATTCTTTTAGCGCAACCCCCCCCCCCCCCCCCTCCCTTTGGAAAAATTCTGGAACCGCCACTGGTTTAGACGGTTTAAAACCTTTAATTGTGGCTAAACCTATTTATCAATCGACGCGTCTAGATGAGTTCTACAAAATAGGTATAGGGTTTGGGGGTTTAGTTTCAAGCACAAATTATTATAACTTATAATCGGCAAAAAATGCATCTTCTCGGCAAAACTTATTAATCAATAATTGGATTTATTTTTTCCTTTTTAATAGAAAATAAAAGATAAGAATAAATATGTAATTATAAAAATGTTTCTATGTTCAACAGCAGAAGCAGGAAAGGTAGTGATGCGTCCTGAAAGTACGAGGAGGAAAAGGCCACCAGAAAATACAATATCTCATATTCTGGCTGATGTAACAAATATGCCATCAAACATTGAAGTCCAGCAACAATCATTGGAAAATATGGTTATTATTCGAATGTTTAAAATAATTTAATTTTACAAAAAAAAATAAAATAAATGATGAATTGGAAAAAGGAAGGTTAATAAAAAAATAAACTCTTATCCAACAATTATGCAAATTTCGATCTATTATAGGCCAAAATTATCAAATATAAATTTCCAATGGATAGTATTTAATTTGGCGAATAAATTATTGAGGAAAGGCTAATAGAGTATTGAAAATGGCGAGGAGCTTATAACGGTTTAGTAGATTTTCCTAGACCACCAAACCATATAGCCATTCGATAGATCTCGTTAAGACGCGTCGAATGGTATATAAATTGTCGAGTTTTGACCAAAAATTAAAGGTTTACCGTTTAAACCTTACAGGGTTTTTTGGTTCAAAACTATTCAAACATTTGTTAAATCTAAACCAAATGGTTATCAAAAGATGCATCTCGTCGAGATCTATCGAAAGGGTTTATGGGTTTAGGACTAATTTATAAACCGTTTTATTCTCTTCGCCATTTTAAATATTTTACAATTTCAAATTAAACTTAAAAATAGGGGGCTAAACCAGAGAGAGCATTTTGTCTAAAAAGATTTGGTTTTATAACTAAACCGGTTTTAACAAATTATTATTAAAAAATGAATGGTGTTTTAGGGATTGTATGATGAAAATTAATTAAAAAAAATCATTTATTTTATGTTAAAACCGTCAAAATGAGATTTTAATTAAGAATTTTAAAAAAAATTTTTGACAGTGAAAAGCAACACTCAAAAATTGTAAAATCGATAATTTACCTTTAAAAGATTGCATTAAATCTATATAAATTATTTAATATATTTTGGCAATTTCAGCAAATTTCATCATCGGCCGGCGGTGACACAGTGTTGAAAAAGAAACTGGAAGATCGAGTGCTAATCATCGGGCGGCCACTTTCATTCATTTCTCGGCGTCCGACCTTTGCTGAAATGGTCGAAAAAAGCAACATTTTTGCCGACAAATCAATGTTTATCAAATTTCTGTTCGAATTATGCCGCAAAAAGCGGGGCGTATTTTTTGCATTGCCGTCGGGCTGTGGCAAAACAATGTTGTTAACAATGTTGGAACAGTTTGTTAATATAGACAAGAAGGAAAGCAAAATATTCATCGGGAACGAAGAAGCCAAGAAGGAAATCAAATTATTCGACATGGAATTTGCGGGAAGGTAAACTAAAATTTCCCAGTAAATACATAATAAAATATTATAAATTAGAAAAGGATGTTAGTTTGCATTAGACCCTCGCAAAACAAAGTTTTCAGATGAGTTTTCATTTGAGGTGGCATTTTAGTGAAATTCTCAGTAAAAAAGGGGGATAATTTTTAGGGAAATTTTCGGTAAGAAATGGGGCATTTTTGTGGACATTTTTAAAAGTAGTAAAAATCACATAAAATAGATTTAGAAATTGGCCACATAGTTAAAAATTTTAACGAAATATGCTTCTTATAAGAAAAATTTTTCAAAAAATTTTAACTAAAATATCAAAAATAGGAAAAAAAGTCAAAATTTTAAAAAGAAGCATTGCGGGGCAAAATTTAAAAAAAGGGGGCAAAAATGCCCCCTCGAGGAAGGTTATTCTGAGAGCCATGCCCCAAACACTATATCCAATCGACAGATCTTGTCAATATGCGTCGGTAATTTGTCTTGAGTTTAACATTTCTAACTTTGTTTTGAACCAAAAATCATTATTGGTTTAAACGGTTTAATACACTTTAAATTTGACTAAACAAGGAAAAATTATATACCAATCGACGCGGTTTGACGAGATCTATCAAATGGGTATAGGGTTTGGGGGTCCAAAACTAATAGCTGAACCATTATAAGCTCTTCGGCATTTTCAATACTTTTCGGCAAATTAAATACTTCCCTATTTTTTAAAAATTTACAGCAAAAAATTTGCTATTATGGATGAAAATTCCTTTGTTGCTGATTACATGCATAAATTTCCCACATTATTGCTCTCGCTAAAAAATATTGGGCAATATTCTGCAAAATCTGTCGAAAAAGTATACAAAAATCAGATCAAAAATTTGTTCAGTGATAACGTCATTCATATCAAATATTGGATGGTAATTTATAATATTTAGATTTATTTATATTATATAAATATCAATAAACGGATAGATTATAGAAAGCAAGCATTATTTTAGTAGATAAATTAGAAAGATTTCTTTATTTTTAGTTTTGAAAATTAAAGAATCGCTATTTACAAATTATTAAATAAAAAAATAAAAACTTAAAAGTTAAAAGTTAATATACCATTTTAAAAAATATAAAACTTTATTAAAAATAGGTAAAACGATTGGCGGCGGAAGAAAATGATGAAACAAAAATGTTGCTGGAAGAATACATTAGGAAATTCAATGAATATTTGCATAATGAAATAGAAATTGAGGATTGGCCCGATGGTACGTATTTCTAAAAATTTTTTTAAATCATTTAAATTAATCACTAATCAGAAATTAGAATAAGACAAAACCAGTTTTATAACCTCCCGGTTTGCCGATCTCCGTTTTCGGTTGTATTACAAAAAATCATCGGTTTCCTGTTTTTTAGTTTTTTGAAAAATGTTCCAAAAAATTAAAAAAAAATAATTTTTCATAAAATCGAAAAAAAATAAACAAAATAATTTATAAATCGATTTTCAATACTTTTTCTTCATCAATTTCCTAATCTTCTTGCCATACAGTGAAAAATTTTAACTAAAAATTGCCTCGCCAAAGAAAAAAAATCAAAACTAAAATGGTTCAAAGGGAGAAAATTTAAGCCAAATTACCTCTAAGAGATAAATTTTAATTATATAAATGGTCTTATAACTAGACCTATTATGATTATACTGCCCAATATCTTCTGGACACCGATAAAAACAATTATGGAAATTTGAAACTGCCAAAAAAAGCGAAAAAAACAATCATTATAAATGTTTAGAACTCGATTTCAATGGTCTAATATTCAGTTCAAATACTCTCTAGTTTTCGACTAAAAATTGTCACCCATATCATAATTTTTCTTTTAATAATTTTCCCTCTTTTAAGCTGTTGATTTCTTCATCGAATTGCTTCATTTTCGCTCAACAAAAATTGGAAATGCCGATGGCAAGAAAAAAGTTATTGTGCTAATTGATAATGCGGATTCTGCATTAGTCAATTTTGGCTACGATCCAACAAAGTGCGCCAATTATGGTCGAGAATTGGAGTTAGTGATCAGTAAAACTCAAACATTTTTGGACTGTTTTGTTGAGGCAAAAAATGTTGAAATGTTCGTTTTTATGGGAAATTTCGAAATTGCGTAAGTTATCAATTTTAGTTTTTTGCAAATTTTAAATATAAAATAAATTACAAATATATTAATTTTATTTTCCATAAAAAATATGAAATTCGGAAATTAAAAATTACGATGGATACACAACTTTTAAAAAATTCAGAGTAGAATTCTTTCGAAAATTTCTTAATTTTTTATGTATTTCTTAAATAAAATTTAAGGATATAAAATTGTTTTATTTTTGAAAAAAAGCTTATTATAGCTTTAAAATACGATAAAATCTTTTTTATTACTATATAAAAAAATTAAATCTATAAAAATTATTTATATTTTATTTTATTATAATTTTTTAAGTTTGAACAAATCGTTTGATTTCACAATATTTTCGCTCGACCGTGATTTATCAGAACAATCTGAGATTGATTTGGCACAATATTTTGGATTTACTCAAACTGAAATGAAACAATTTTGCAAATCCTACAATGTCTCAGACGGAATTGAGAAGGAATCAGCGAGATATTATAATGGTAAATATTTTTTGAAAAATTAATGTTTTGGGTAAATTTCATGTTCCAAATTGATTTTTTATTAAGAAAAAAAAAATTAAATAATTTCAAAATTTATTTTTTTCTACCTTGAGAAAATTATCATTGGGTGAGCATCCAAAAAGAACTAAACTTTTGTCAATTAATCGGTAACAACTTTAAGTTCCGAAAGGATTTATCAAATAATTTATGACTTCCAACCTTTTTACAGGGCTCACCCTTTGTTCAGTCCCATTATTTTCAATCAATTCGGCGATGCAAATGCTGGATGAGGCACAATGGTGTAGAGCCGACAAGGATAAAGCCCTCCGCATCCACCTTGTGCCCTCAAATTTTTTTCTACAATTCCATAAACTCTTCACAATTGATGCTTTCACCAAAGAAATAAATCGTTTATTTAAGAAGGGAAAGTGGATATGCTCATCCGCAAATTCAAAAATCACGGTATGTGAAAAAATAATATTTTTATTTTAAATTTATTTTCATAATTAGGGTATAATAAATTCTTAATTAATAATTCCATAAAATCTTATATCCAAACGAAAGATCGCTTTAAGTTGTAACGATTGATTATTGATTGGCTTTAAACTTTTTTGACTTTCTAAATACATAGTTTTCAATAAAAAAAGAAAATACTTAATAATATTTTAATTAAAACATAAAATATAATATTCTTTTCGATTTATATTTACGAGCTCATTCGAATTGGATATATAATAGTTTTTGAATAGAATATTAATACTTGAATTAAAGAAGATAATAATTTTTTGATAAATTCGATATTATAATATCATATTTACTTTCTGCTTTTCTTTAATACATTTGTATATAAAATTTTTAGGCCAGCGATGTTTCCTCCCTCCTCACATATATTCATTCCCCAAATGATTCGCCCTTCAATTGTCCAAATCTGGCCGATATATTCATGCGTTTTTTAAATGTATCCGGCTACCTTATCCGTCGCGGTAATGAATTGAAAATTCCAAATGAAGAATACAAAATGTTGCTCACGGATTTGAAACTCCAAAAATGGTATAAAATAAATATATTAAAAATTTTTTAAAATTTTATTTAAATAAAAATTTTAATTTATTTATCAAAAATAAATATTTTGTATAATTAATTAAATAATGAGAAACTATTTCTTTATCTATTTAAAAAAAAATATTTATTTATTCAACTTCCAGCTACCAACAGAAATGGGGATTTGACATAAAAGAAGTGGCTGGCAAAATTTCCACAGTTTTGCTTTCAATTTTGCTCAAGGAATGTGAGGAAAATACAAAAGAAATATTGGCGGAAACAATTTTCAAGGCATTTCGGACAAAGGGAGTCATAAAGAAAATTGGTGATACAAATGAAGTGGTGGCCCAAACCATCATTGGTTGTTCCGCACTTTTGATTCGATATTGGGACCGAAACAGGCTGGACAAGGCCATGTTACTTGGAGGAAAAAACAGTCAAAGGTAAAAAATTTTTTTTGGGAAATTTGAGACTAAATTAAATAAAATATTTGATATAACTTTATTTTATAAATAGAGGAATGTTGCATTGTAAGCAGGATAAGTTTTTTAAATGAATTACCACTATAAATATAAAATTCAATAAGTATGGATATCCTTTTAATAATCCTCTGATTATTTTTTTATCGAATCATTTTTGGTGACGAAAATATTTGTCTTTTTGGCATCAAAATTATTTTTTGGCACTTATAGTTAGTTTTCGATTTCTAATAAATCAGAAACCAGTTTTAGACCCCACAAATATATATATGCATCGACTGATATATAAATTGTCATGGTATTTTCAAAATAAAATGGTATTAAACCGTTTAAACCGTTTAAACCATTTTTCCAGTTTTTGGTTTTAAATTCTTTAATATTGGGCCAAAATTTAATATTTTATCTACCATTCGATGCGAGTTCTACAAATTGGCATAAGGTTTATGGGGTCTAAAACCTGTTTCTGATTTACTAGAAATCAAAAACTATTTTATTGTCAAAAAAAAAAATACTTTTTGTTGCATTTAAAATAATTTTAGTGCCAAAAAATAGTGTAACCTTTCCAAAACATGCTAAAAATCTCTTGCATTTTAAATTTACGGTATTTTCTAATAATCAACCCCTTCCTTTCTTCTACAGGCGACCGGATATTGCTGTGGTGAGTCGTGCGAAAAAATTTGGCTTAGTTATGGAATTAAAATGGGATGCCGAGCCAGCGGAAGATGCAATGGGCCAAATTGCTTACCGGGGCTATTTGTCAGATTCATGCATTAATGAAGAACAAAAACACATTGATCATCTTGTTGCCATTGGAGTGGCAGTCTACTCAAACAAACTTTTCCCTGATGAGGACCAAGATGAAGATGAGGTTGATATCGATTCTGCGGTTCAAGTGATCATTGAGAAATGTGATAGGCAGGAAAAGGATGGCCAAAAGTTTGTGGAAAACTTTCGAGATGATTTGCAGAAACGTTATCCCAAACCAAAAGACAAGAAAAAGAATTAATTTTGGCTGATTTGCTTAATTATGAACATTTATTTGATTATTTGTTTTGACCATATATTAACCTCATTTCCATCTTTTATATTATTATTTAAATTTTGCCCTTCATTTTTAATTGCATCAATCCCATCCATCAATTTTGACTATATTATGTTTGCTTCAATAATTCAACAATCCAAAAATAAATTGCCTTTTTTGAAAGATGAATAAATATTTTCGAACCAATAGCTTTAGTGAAAAAAAAACAGCATTATTTTATTCGAAAAAAGGCTTCATTAATTATCGTATAACCTCTTTTCGAAAAAGGCGTCATTAATTACCGTATAACCTCTTTTAATTCCCCACCCTTTAATAATTCCATAGTCCCGATTTTTGTAGACTTATAGCTCCTGCTGGAAGGGCGAAATTAAAAAATTTTTCATTACATTTTCTTAGTTCCCTAAAGCTCTACAAAATTCACCATAATTTGTTAAAAAATGCCACAAATAAATGAGTTAGACCCCAAATTTTCCCAATTTTTGAGGAATTGAAAAATAATTCCCCATGGGGAATTAAAAGAGGTTATATGGTATTAATGAAATTTTAATATTAACTTTTAACTATATGGAATTAAGATTAAAAATTTTTTTGCGAATTAATTTTTCAAAAATAACAATCATAAAAAATCAAAATCAATTACAGCAGCAGTCAGCCTTATCGGACCTTTGCCAGTATTAGGGACTGAACCGATTTTCATAGATTTGATGAAGAGAGTTGCGAGACCCCAATTTCGGAGTCAATTTTTTGTGAAAGAAGAGACAAAGCAAGCCAAAATAAATAGACAGCCACAGAAATGGCCAACAATTTTAAAACTAATAGATTCTTTCCTTTTTATGTTAATTTCATAGCTTTAAAATCAAAAATAAAACAAATTTATAATTAAATTAAATCAATAATACTTGCCAACATGGGTAAAATTAAAATATGGCCAGCAGCACAAAGCGGGAAATGTGTTAAAATCCCTGCGACATTCCCAATTCCTCTTCGCCAATTCTCTCAACCAGCAGAGCATTGAAAATTTTCCGGAAATTTGCACTTAATTGTGAGGTGAATTGGAGCGAATTATGGTTACGAATGATCACCCGTGTACATCCAGGCTATGCAAATTTAAATAAATTTTAAGCTAGGAGAAATGGTCTGTCCCATTGCGTCGCGACGAAAGACGAAACTCAAATGCTATTATTTGTTCAGAATATAAAAAAATTATATGTATGAATTGGATTAATAAACTATAATAAAATGCAAAAATTATCCAAAACTAATCGTAAATTCATTGGGCAATGGGCAATATAAAAAGGGATTGAATTTGCCATTTTTACCATAAAATTCCCCAAAATAACTTTTTTATTTCTTCGCCTTTTCTACGTATATTTTCTCCTAATTTAATATGGCAATTGGTCTTGTGCTTCTCCTCCTTTTTTGCCATTTCCTTGCACCCAGCCACCAAGATTGTCCAAAAGGGATGAAATATATTCAAAGTGAGACTCATAATCAGTGATATTTCTCCTTCATTAAAGGCCCAATGAGCCATGAAATTGCTATAATAAGTAATAAAACATTGTTTTGAGCTGTTCGATCCCCTCAAAATCATTCATAAAAATTAGGGGGCCAACATATCTTGTTTATCAACTTTTTTAACTCAAAACAGGTTTTTATATACAAAGTAGAGCTTCAGTGAATGAAAAAAAAATTAATCTTGGTCTGTAGATACGCTTGTATCGGTGCTAGGTCGATTCCACAATGGTGCAAATATAAAGTTTTTGGCTTCTAATGAATCAGAAATTGGTTTTAAACCCCACAAACTTATACCATTTTGTAGATCTCATCGAGACGCATCGATTGGTATATAATTTGTCATGATTGGGTCAAAATAAAAGAGTATTAAATCATTTTTCCAGATTTTGGTTTTAAACTTACTTATTTTTGGCCAAACCATGACAAAATATATACCAATCGATGCGTCTCGATGGATCTACAAAATGGTATAAGGTTTGTGGGGTTTAAAACCAGTTTCTGATTTATTAGAAGCCAAAAACTTTATATTTGCACCATTGTGGAATCGCCCATATTTGCACCGCCCTTTGTCTATTGTGGAATCGACCCCGGACGGCTTGTATCATCTCAAAATCGAGGATGGGTTCTAACTAATGTACACAAAAAATTAGTAATTTATTTTATAGGCTGTTCATCATATTGTTTTCCATGGGCACAATGCATCAATGGGAATTGTTGCTCTGCTGCAAGGGCCAAGCGTTTTGCTGCCGAAGCTGACCAACAAGTCGAGGGCGAGGCAAATGAATCGGAGGTGAAAAAGAAGTAGATGAATGGAGGGCGAGGATGGGGACAATGGCAACAACAAAATGAAGATGGAATAAGAATGAGAATGAATGTATTTTTTTTAATTATTAAAGTTGCCGTAATTGACAACCGACCAAAATCAAAATGGATGATGCCCCCCCCCCCCCCCCCAAAAAACCCTTTATTCAAATTGAAACACAAAAAATTGTTAAATTTCAAAAGGATGATTTGAATAAAAAAATTGATAATTTTCCCTTCGCAAATCCACGTAATATAATTCATTCTCATCTCAACCATTGTGGTTCAGTCAAATTTGTGCTAAAATGATATTTGAGGAAGGGGAATGGTTGCTTTACTTTCCCCCTCACATATTACATTACACCATTTTTGTTAGAAAAATGAGGTTTATGCAAATAAAACAATTCAAATCCACTAGAGTCATGCGCAGACAAAAGAAGAAGAGAGAAAAAGGCAATGACGAAAAGACGATGATTTTCCTCGCTTTTCCCACACTGGGATGGCGATGAAAGTTGAGGACTGAGGAGTTATTTCTAGTCATTCGTCTTGTCTTATCTTCAGAAATGATGAAAAGTATAGGACGAGAGGTGAGGCAAAACAATTTGACATCACTGCGTTTTTAAGCCATATTTAAATGAGGGGTAATTGATGCGAATAAAAAGAAAAAATTTACGAAAATAGGCATATCTATTTAAATTTTTTTTCATTATTAGAATTTTTATCAATGTTTTAAGAATGAAATTTGTAGCCAAATACCCATTATCCAGGAGTTGCTGATTATGATTAGCTGAAGAATTAGTGGATTTGGTAGGAAATTAAGCAAAAAATTATGACCGAAAAAATGAGAAAATAGGCCAAAATTGAGCAATTTTTTTTGGAAATATTTTATCGCCAATTATGTTTTTTATCAAACATTTTGATATTAAAATACTCTAGAAAAAGAGATTAATTCAAAGTTATAAAAATTAATTAAAATTTTTACTGAAATATATAGTTTAAATCGGATGAGTAACTAAAATTTAAAAATATCGTAATTCATAAAAATATAAATTTAAAAATAAATTATCAAAAAGCTTGCAAAAAATTTTAAATAAAACTCCGATAATAATAATTAGGGACCGGATTTTTAGGTCGCAAAAACCGCAAAATAGGTGCCTATTTAGGTTTTTTCGGGAAATTTGCCAAAAAATAGGTCTAAAAACCCCAAAATAGGTAATTTTTGCCTTTTTATTGCATTTTTAACATGAAATTTTCACTCAAAAAAGTGCCAAAATAGGTAAAATAGGTCAAAAAATATTGGTCAAAAACAATAAATAAATGCACAAAAACATCATTTTTGTGGTTTTCTCATCAAATCTGATGCAAACAAAAAATAGGTCAAAACCTAAAAATCCGGCCCTAATAATAATATAATCTCCACTCTTATAATCAATGTTTTTCACCTCATTCATAGCCCAACGAGTCGGGCGAGTTGGACTCGGCTATGCCCTTATGATGGAATAAGTTGGACATTGGCCAAAAAATTAACTATTCGTCCAGTAATTGAATTATGCCGACCATTTTTTTCAGTCAATTTTTAGATCTAAAAATTTTTTAATGACTTTAATTTTTTGAAAAAATTTTTGTTTTAAAATTAAGAAATATTAATAGAAAGAATTGGCAAAAATTCGTTTAGCAAAATTGGTGTATTATTTAATTTTCTCATTCCCATGCAATTTTAAGCGCCGGTCCCGGAAGTAAATGCAATACCGGGCCGACGCCGTCTGGAACCAGCAAAGCTGGAATCCTGACGCTTTTCCAAAAAATGTGCCTCAGAGCATTGTTTATAACTCAAAGGTCTTCAGATAAGAAATAAGATAGCCAATGAATCATCATTGACACACGAAAAAACTTTATTATTTTGACTATTTCTACTCCAAAATCGTTAATATTGTAGATGCGTTGGAAGGGCACAAAGAGGTGACATTTCCATTGCACTGCCCGCCCACAAGAGTTTAATTATAAAATTTTGAGGTTTAGCATACATTTTAAATTTTATTTTACTTTATTCATCGATACATATTAATTTATTTTAATATTCATAATTTTCTGGTAGGAAATTTAAAATTAAATTACGAAATTTGGCCACTATTCAAAATTATTATCAAACGATGTTCTTGATGAGATTTATCGATTTGGTATAGGCATTGGGTGTCTAGGGCAAACCATTAAACCGGTATAAACTTTTCTACAATTACAATAATTTTTTCTGCAAATTAAATATTTCCCTTTTAAGAGTTGCTGCTGGTCAAAAATGCCCAAATTTTTTTCGCGTGTCATCACTTAATCCGCTCTTCTTTTTAAACTAAGAAGAAATAAATATTGAATTCTATATTATAGAGGAAAGAGAAAATTTGAATAATTTTATCATTATTTAAACTAACTATTATCTTACCACCCATAGAGCAATCAAATTTTTGAATTTCAATTATAACATTGTTTTTGTAATTTTTTTTATGTAATGCCTGCTTTTTTCTCGAAAACACTATTTTTTTACCATTATTAAAATTATTTTTAATTTGAATTCAAAAATTTTAATAAAATCAATTTTATATCAATAGAAAATCACAAACTCTAACCTTTCTAATTTGGGAAATATCTATTTTGCCCATTAGTTATTTTGCCATTTTGTGTAGTCCTATGCATTTTGGGTTCGAGAATCGAGAGTAAAAGAGCCACAGACAGAGAGCTGAGGCGAAGGCGAAGAGATAAAAAAGAAGATAGCACACTATGCGCTATGTATTGGATTCGAGAGTCAAGAGTAAAAGAGCCCCTCAAAAAGAAAACTAAGCTGTTGATGAATATTATACATATAAAGAAAAAGATGGCAATGGCGGATGGGTATAGAACACATTTTTCCTACCCGAAAATCATTGCCAGCAGTCCTCACTCCTCACATTCAGTTTCAATGCTATGTGTCCAAAAATAATAAAAAAATGATTTCCATCCAAATAAATATTTGTAAACATTCAATGCATTATTCAATTTCAATCTAAAACTGCAGACATTAATTATATAATTTCAACAATGAATAATACTGACATATTGTTGGATGTTTTTTGTTTTCAAATGCGAGAACAAATTGATAGATTTGAATGTGTTTGCTCCCAATGGCACGATTTAATTACATTTAATTCGGCATGGAGCCGACGGCTTTCACTTCGGCCATTTCTAGAAATGAGATTTGTATGTATGAAAATGCAAATATTTTTTTAAAATATATAATTTGACATAACAATTGACAAAAAATTATTCTTATTCGCAATGCTTTTTTAATCATTAATTTATCAAATTAAATCTTTAATATGATTTATTTCATTTAGAAAAAAACCATAATACAATAATACTATGTAAATAAAATAATGATAATAATTATAGATTCTTGATGGTCCTAAAAGTTTTGTAGAATCCACGGAATACGTTGTCCAATATAATGGTTTGTACTTTGTTATTTATTCGTAATTTCAAATTTGATATGTTAAAAAAATGTTTCCTATTTTAAAAGACATTTTCAATTATCACTTTCGGAATATAGTTTCTCCTTTTTTATTTGAAATAATTTTTAAAATAAATTCCATCATTATTAATTATAATTACAATCAATAAAATAAATTGCATTTATATTTTTAGGCTATGACAAAATTTTTAATATATTACGACCTAAAGACAATGATCAACGTTTTTTGGTGAATGGATACCAGCGTAAATCAAGAAGGCCCATCAATTTGGACGGTAAGTTGCATTTCTAAAATTCAAAACCAGTTTTTTGTTTTAACAATTTATGATTTAAAATATCATTTAATAAGCTAATCAAACTAAGCAATTTTTTATATTTATATATTTTCCGTTATGGATTATCTTGTTTCCTTTCATTCAAAAAAAATGGAATCCTAGAATAAAAAAAATATTTTTTTCCCTAGAATCCAATGAACAGCAGGCCGAAAATATTTCTGGATTATTCAAATTATTGAATAATTGTTATGTGAAGTTTATGCATTTGCACATTCGAGAGCCCATTTATAATTTGTTGCCATTATTGATGTGTTCGTTCAACGGCAATATAGAAGAAAGAAATGAATCGCAATCAGCTATAATTAAAAAAGGCAGCATCGCACTTAATACCAAAATTGAGGTTAATATTAATATTATACATAAAATGAAGTGCATTTTAAATTTAAAAAACTGAGAGAATAATTTCGATGCGGTATTTCTATTTGGCCGTAAAAGAAAAACTGCACTGTCTTTTATCTTAAATAAACCATATTCTAGTACCTAATAAATACCAACATAAATCTGAAAACGCCAAAAAATTTTATAAATTAATTTTCTTCCAAATTATCAATTACCATTCCGAGCTGCTAGATTGTAGATTATGAAAAAAAGTTTTTCGAAAAAATTTCATAAAATTTAATAATCAAAGATGTAAAAAATATAATAAAAATCATCCTTATTGATGTGACTTGGATGAGCAAAATTTCGAAAAAAAATGAAATAAGTGAAATGTTTTATGGATTTGTAGTTTAAATTTTTTTAGCCAATAATAAAATTCAGAAAGCAGATTTTTGATGTTTTTTTAAAAATATTACTTTTTTATGAAGGTGCTCTGTCTGCACATTATGGCCAATTTTTTGCAGCAAATGATGAAAATAAATATTGGGGAAAATAATTTTAAAGAACAAAAATTCGAATCAACCATTGATGAAAAGCATACTGAATTTAATAAAAATAACATTGGCAAACATGATGAAGGCCATTTGGAAAATATGGACATGGAGGAGGACGCAAATCCCATATTTCCCTTTTATTCAATAATGACAAGCACATTGTCAGCATTTGATGAAAAGGATAAAATGGAGGCTGCTCTATATGCCTTTATTAAAGAACTTGGAAAGGCATTATGCCCGACAGTCTATTCCCTCTATGTGCCAATTTTCAGCTGCCATCCTCATTTGTTGCTTTCAAATTTGGCACCACTTTTTCCTATGCCCTGTTGCCATATTGATATCCAAATATATCTGCTGGAAAAGCAGGAATTTATTTTGGTAAATTTTATAGCAAAATAAAAATGTGATTTCAAAATATAATCCTTTAATTTTTTATTTTTGATACATATGGATTTACCTTCAGATTCCGAAATTTTTTTGAAAATTTTTATTTTATTTTTCATGTTTCATTGTTAAAAGGTGGAAAAATATTGTTTTTAGAGCTTGGAATTTGATTAAATTAGTTAAATTATATGGTAAAATTTTAATAATCGATAATTACGAAATTTTATAATTTTTTTTTGATTATAAAAACCCGATTGAAATTTACATTTTAAACAAATAAAGATAAGAAAATAAAAATACAAAGTTATGACTAATTCAAAAATGAAAAATTTGTTTAAAAAAAGGGAAATTTTTTTATTGATTATTTATATATAAAATTAAATAATTAGAATTCTTATAATCAAGCGGCACTTATCAATTTTATATTTGCAAATAATCAACAAGCAAATTGTCCTATTCAAAAACAACAACAACCACAATGGCGGCGTATATTGAAACCAATACATGATAACAATGGGGATTGCACACGGATTGAATGCTGTGAATATGGATTCAGCGCATTTACATTGCATCCATTTCAAATTGAAGCCAAAACAATTCAACAAATTGTCAAAGTAAAATCAATTTCTTGTTAATAAAATTTTTACAATACTTTTTGCCAATTAAATTTTGTGTTAACGATTAGGTATAGGTTTAAATTGAAATTCAAGAAAGTAGAAATCTAACATCAATAATTTACATGTCTATGAGAATACAGATAGCCTAAATTAATTTTAAATTTTCAAAAAAAAAAACTAAAGCTTCTTTATAAGAGAAATTTATGACTTCGAATGGCTTAGGGGCTTATTATCACTTTCTCAGGTTGTTTGCTTCCTTGTCGATTTAGTGAACGGTACAGTCAAAAATGGCTTCAAATTGTCAAAATAATGCTCCAATTAATTTTTATTTTTCATAGCATTTTGTTGGACTAAATTCTACCGACCATTTGATTGGCCGACGCATTCAATTTCATACGGGAATTCGTATTGAAGCATTTCGAGATGATGAAGATATGGAAAGATTATGCACAAATTGGCGGATTGATAATTTAAATGAAGAATTGCATTTGGAATGGAAGACTTTCATTCAATCTGATCCAACAATAAGTTCGCCACGGCTGAATATATTGTGCGAAATGAGTTTACCGGACTTGAAATGTGCATTCAATTTATTGCACATCACTGGAAATATGGCGAATATCATCCAGAAATTGTGCATATGATTGATTCGAAGGATCATCAATATAGACATGCTTGTCCATATGCCAATTTATTTGTATTAGAACTAACTTCATAACGATATATCCTATTTTTTATTTATTTTTTTGATTACATTCTCTTAATAATATATTTTTTATTTTAATAAAAATTAATAAGTGATAGATTGGAAAATGCAAAAAAAAAGGAAAAGAAAACAAAAATTTATTTAGATTTTTTAGATATATGCTATAGGGCTAATAAGTATTTGATGTACATAATGCAATTGCTGCGGGTTTGGTCATTTTTCACAATCATGAAAAATTGATCTAAATCATCACAATTTTTGGTGTTAATAAACTATGCTAATATTAATTTTAATATTTTCAATCGATCTCATAACCTTTTTTTTTAATACAGATGCAGCAAAAAGTCACATTTATTTAAGAAAATAAAAAGTAAATATATAAATTCATTTATTATGAATCAATGTGACAATTGACAAATAAAATGTTTTGCATATTGTAAGCAATAAGCATATCGATATTATTGCAATTGCAATGCTTCAATATCTCCGGCGGGAAACACGATAGCTATAAAAAAAATATGTGTATGGGTTCACCAATTTTGGGAATTAGGAGGTCAATATCGGAAATAACATTAACATGGCTACTTTTGAAATTTTCAATTGGCCATATCATAGGGCTAGCAATTTTTGAAAATAAATAAAAAAATAATAATAATTTTTTTATAAAAAGTAATTAAATAATTTTGTTTATGGAGTCTCGAATGTAAAATTAATTAAAAAATTTTTTTAATAAAGAAGTATTTTGAAAACAGACATTCAATAAAAATTAGATTGTTTGAGAATTATTGAAAAAATATTTTTTAACAACTATTTTGAACCTAAATTATATTTTTCGCTCTTCAAAGGTTTCCTTTATAGTTTATATTCATAATCAAGCTTCGATTGATTTTCTGAATGAGCCAAGGGAAAGGGAATCTATCGATGATTAACGATGATCCAATCCAAACTAAAATGATTTTTAATCCTAAATTTTAAAATATATTTCCTTCATCTTTTACTGAAATGAATCCAAAAAACATACAAAAAAATTTAAATCATATAAATTATTGTTGATTTTTAGACTGTAAATTTTTCTTCTTTCTTTTTAATTTGGAACAATTTGTGATTTGCGCCAAAAGAAGAATATTCGGATGATTGCATTACGATAAGGTGTGTTGGTCAGGATTGTGATAATTGCATTTAAAATTGGTATTAAACTAATAAAAATGGCTATAATTTGTTGCAATCCTTTATAATTTTCTCTGTTGTCAATTCCAATTCCAGCAGGTGAAATGAGAACAAATGCTAAGAAAAGCATAAGGCTAAGAGATAGAAATGGTAATGAAGCCTTAATTTTTAAATAATATTTATTAATTAAATTAAAATATGAACCAAAATTGTCAACGTCCTTGTCAGTTGTTTGTTTAATTTACGTGTATTTTCACTAAATCCACCATGCGTATTGACGAATCGAATTATGCGCCAACGGAGAATAATTGTTATTAAATAACAAATAATTGAACATAAAATTAAATATGCCCACAAATATCGAAATAATAAATTTAATTTCTGATAAAATAAAATTTTATGCTTAGTTATTTTTTATTCTATAATACCTCGTCAAGAATAACGAAGCAACTTTCCTCGAACATATTCCTATTTTTTAAATATTCAATATCTTCCTGTCTGCAATTTAAAATGGAATCGCGAAATTGATTCAATAAAATTGACATAAAACAAATATTTAAAAGAATCGGCACAATAATAAATTGCAAATAACGAAATAGACTAATTTGTGTATTCCTATAAAAAAATTTTATAAATATTGAAATTTAGATAATCACATTAATAAGAAATAATAAACTTATACTCATTTATAATAATAATTACCGACCGATTTAAAAGGAAATATCTGTAAATAAATTGAAAAACAATAAGCAATGTATCGAATCCATATAGAAAAGTATTAATGCACGATAGAACCATGAGTCCAAATGCTCCAAAAATATTGTAGAAAAAAGTTGCAAAATAACCATAAAAAACTTCAATGGAAATATTCTCATCTAGTCGAGCAGGAATCTATAAATTTAATATATTTTTTATAAATTTCAAAAAACCATGATTCCAATCATTTCGTGCAAGAGAAAGATGAGGTCAAAAATGCATGTTTGAAGTAGAATTCGACTATGTTTGACCATTTCTTTTGGGGTTTTGGTCAAAATTAGCCAAATCACCAACAAATTAAGGAATATGCCAAATGACGGACTAATTAATGTGAATAATTTTATAAAATATATCAAATTCATTTTCTAAAAATTTTATTGATATAATTATGAAAGTATTTCGCTGGTCTTAGTCGTATATTTGACTTTAATAAAATGAAAAAGTACCTTATTAGGCCTCTTTCAATAAAATGACAAATTATATCAATAAAATTCTCCTTACAATGAGCCAGGTGAAATTATTTCAGTTAATAATCAAGCGGAATTAAAATATATTATGACATGACATGAAGAAAATAAATTAATAAAAAAGACCATAAGAAGGTGGGCAAGAAATTGAATATTTTTTTTGTTTAAAATTTTTTCTATTAAAATTTTGATTATGAATGAAATGAAATTAATGAAAAAATTATATTTCCTCAAGTTTTAATAAAATGAAAAAGCACATGTCCTCTGCCTTTTTTTACAAGACCTAAATTAAATCAAATAAATTTTTGAAGCAAAATTAATTATTTATATTGATTAAATTTGTGTGGTCTTTTTACATATAATATTCTTAATTTAGGATTTTATTTTAAGCATGGAGAATTAAAGAATTTATCATTTATTTAAAAATTAAATTGTCAAATAAAATTAAAATTATATCTCTTTCAGGTTTGAGTTGACATTGGCATTGTCACAATTTGCTGTTGTTATTTGCGCCAGAATATTCGGCCGATTGTATTTCGATAAGGTGTGTTGATTATGATAGTTATATTTGGATTCAATGTGGGTGTTACATATACAAAAATTATTCCGATTTGTTGCAATTGCTTCCAATTGCCCATTTCCATTTCCGGAAAAAAAGAAGAATGAATAGAAATGAATAAGAAAAAAAGAAAGTTAAAAAAGGAAATGCAGCCTTAATTTAGAATTGAATTAATTCAAATATTAAAATGTGTACCAAAAGTGTCAATGTCCGAGTCAATTGTTTGTTCAATTTTCGTGTATTTTCGCTAAATCCACCATACGTATTGACGACTGGGCTGTGCAGGTGCCGGGTTAGAGACGGCACGGCACGTGCCGGCCTCAGGCCGGCACGACACGGCACCGCGTATAGCGTGCCGCATTTTGATTATTTTTAATATTTTAAATTTTTTGGAAAATTCATAGATTTAAAATCATAGAATAGATGATGTCCAATCAAAAATCTAATGTCAAATTCGTGATTAGCGCCCAAAATTACCCTTAGAAAGTTGCATTCCGGAATATTAAAACAATTTTTAATTTGGGACCCCCTTTTTTACACTTGCCTTTAAAAATTAGAGTACGGAATTTCAAAATTTCCGTGCCCTGTTCCGGATTTTTTTCAGAAAAAATTACCCGGGCCGGCCCGACAAAAAAGAGCCGGTTTTCGGAAAATTACGAAAAAATTGCCGGACCGGCTACCGGGCCCGGTAGTATTTTAAAATGTGCCGGGTACCGGGCTAATAAAAAATTGCCCATAAATTGCCGGGTTTTGCCGGCCGGCCCGGCTCCGGACTCTATTAAAAATACATAATGCCAAAGATAATTTAAACAATATTTTTTGGGGACAAACCCACAGAAAATTATATATAGGATTAGAAAATTGTGGAATTTATCATTTCGTTAAAAATAACACTTTCGAAAAAAAATTATTTACCCTAAAAAATCGCTAATTTCAGGGACTAGGCCATTATTAATTAAAATTGTTTGAGCCTTGCCAAGTCCAAAATCAGGAATATAGGGAAAATGAACTATTCCCCAAAATGTTGTAAAATTGAAGAGAAGAAAATTTTTTTTTCGTTGTTGAGGGAAAGAAGAGTTCATCGATTAAGAGGGCTTTTCCTAAATGAAATTGGTAAAATGGGAAATATGCACTTTTTCTTTGGTCCATTCCCTAAAAAAGCTAGAAGAAAATGCGGCCTTGCCTCGAAAAATTGAGGGGAGGGGAATGGGCCTTGAGGAATGAGGATGTTGAGTGAAGAGTTAATCGATTATGAGGGCTTTTCATAAATGAAATTGGTGAAATTGAAGAAAATAATTTTTTGGCCTCTCCCAGAAAATCAATGTTGAGGAAAATGGGCTTTTTTCGGCCTCTCCATCAAAATCAGCGATGAGGGAAAATGGGCTTTTTGGGCCTAGCCTCTAAACAGGAATTTGGGAGAAAATGGCTATCTGGCCCAACCTTCAAAATGTGGCGAAATTTAGGGGAGGCAGGAGCGGAACAATTCTCAATAAAAGGACTGCATTGGAAAGGAGAAGAATTCATTTTCCTTCCCTCCTCAATCCCGAGTCTATCATTCATTTAAAATTCTACCGATTGCTGCTCACCAAATTCCTAACCATAAAATGTCATCCATAATGGTTAAATTCTGCAACTTAACTCTGGGTGCCTTGTTTATAATTGCATTTCTCCATGAATCTGGTAAAGATAAAATTTTACTTGATTTAACTTTTTATGGCAAACAAAATACTAAATTGGCCGACCAGCAAATTATGATTTTTTTCAATCTGTTATAAATTTGAAAAAAAAAATTAATTCTGATTCAAAAAATATTATAGACTGGAAAATTTTAATATGATTTTATTTATGTAATATAATATTTTCAGATTTCCATAATTTTGATTAACATTTTTTTAAATTCTCACATGCTGATAAATATTAATTTTCCCTTATTTTGGGAAAATTTTTGAATATTTTGTAAATTATTCAGAAAATTAAATTAATTTTCTATAATTTCACGACTCGATAAAATTTTCCTGAAAATGCAATGATTTGAAAATTCCGACATTATTAAAATGATTCTTTTGTTCTCTAAAATTCTTTCTATAGTTTTATTTCTTTCTCTGTCATTTAATAGAACACTGGCAGCGGACCGAGGTTGAGGTCATTTCCTTCTCGGCCATTTCCTTCTCAGCAATTTTGACGGGATGGCTCACCAATGTTCGGAAAACCGGTCAGTGGGGAAAGCTGGTCAGTACGGTAAGCTCTGGTCAGTGGAAAAGTGGTCAGTAAATAAATGAGACTAAAAATACTTTAACTTGTACATTTTCGAATAAAATACGAAACAAATGTTTAATTCATGCTTAGCGCACCGAATTGCACCGATTTAAGTAGAGATCGGCACGGCGCTTCGTTTGGGTCTTCGGGTCGGGTTACCCGAAAAAACCCGAACCCGAAAAATCTAAAAATTTTTCGTTCGGGTCCTCGGGTAGGGTTCCCAAAAAAACCGGATCGGGTTCCCGAAAAACCCGATCGGGAACCCGACCCGTCCGATCTCTAGATTTAAGTATAATTAATATACTTAAAGTTTATCTATTAAAAAGAAAATACCCACTGACCACTTTTCCACTGACCAGTTTACTGTACTGACCAGTTTTCCCAACTGACCAGTTTTCCGGTAACCAGCTCACCACCCAATTAACCAATCAAAATGAACTAAAGTGTATTTAATAGCCCTATGTATTAGCAATCGATTGATATATTGATGATACAAAAATGTAATGATTAGACCAAGTTATGGCCATAAATACAAAAATAAAGCCGATTTTTCAAGGTTTTTGGCCATAACTTGGCTAAAACTTTACATTTTTAGATGATCAATATTCAATAGATAGCTAATAATTAGGGCTATTAAAAGTATTTCGGATCATTTTGTTTGGTTAATTTGGAGGGGAGCTGCATCTATCAAAATCGCTGAATCGGAAGTGGCGAGACGGAAATGTCACTCACCGCACGGGCCGAACCGAAATAGCATTTTGTCGGTCAAGATATGGAATTGTTTAATTATCTGTATAAATGACCGTATAGGTTGAGGCCCATTTGGGGAATTCGCAGGCCCTGGCTGGCCATTCCTGGGATTGACCGGCTCGTTTGGGAAATTTGCAAATGGGCCGGCCGATTTCGGGAATTCTCAAAGATGAATTCAGAACAATGGGAAATTAAATTAGAACAGTGAAAAATAAAATCAGAGCAAATAGAAATAAAATCATAATGGGCCAGTATAAAATCAGACTAGAATGAATTAATATCATAATGGGCTGAAATAAAATCAGGATCAGAATTATTATCAGAATAGTCAGAATTAATATCAGTATATAATCATAAATACAAGAAATAATGTTTTAATCAGAATAAAATAGAAATCAAAATTTAATGAAATTAATTCTGACTATTCTGATAATAATTCTGCTTGTTTTGATTTTATTTTTCGCTGTTCTGCTGATTTTATTTCCCACTGTTTTGATTTCCCCTTTGAGAATTCCGAAATAGGCCGACCCATTACCTACAAATTCCCCAATCTGTGTCGGCCATTCGGAATGGCCGATTCCCAAAATTGGCCGCAAATATATACATGTAAAAGGATTCACTTTTCATGACATGCATGAAATTTAATTCATCATTCAATTTTCTACAACATATTATCAGAAAATTTCCTTTTTCTAATTGAATGGCATATATACAAATCGGGTTTTTTCTTTTTTGTTAAATTTGTTTGTTTCTCATCTATTTAATTTTCCAAACTTTTATCCAAAATAATAAAATTAACGTAAATTTTTTATTAGAACCTAGGTCTAGGGTGGAATTTCTAATAGAGAGTGAAGAGAGGAATAATAAATTTCAGAGGAAAAAAATAATATTAAAATTTATTCAATAAAATTAGCAGCAATCTAAATGTTTTTTCGCACTAAAACATGTTTTATAATATTTTTAAAACTAAAAGTTTTTTTACATTTAAAACGATTTTTTGATTCAAAACAAGTTTTATGGTTCAAAATATGATTATACTAATCATTTTATAGGTATTAACATGTTTTTGCATAGAAGTATCGAAAGTGGGTAATTGGAAGTAGTCTTCTAACAAATTTATCATAATTTTACTAACAAATTTATCATAATTTTACAATTTTATAGTAAATGCTGCAGAAAAGCCATCAAACAATGTGCCAGCAATCTGGAAGAAAGATGAGACCTCATCATCATCAGCGAGTGCAACCGGAATATCACTGAAGAAATTAATCGAAAAGGAAGAACGCCCATCGTCAAAAATAGAAATTAAAGAGTGTAAGTAAAATTATTTGTTTTTAAGAAATAAAACAATAGCCATAACAGATAAAATGTGTGCTGACGGGCGAAACAATGCAGATTGCATGGCCAGCGGTAGCAGCACTAAAGCACAACATTCTGACGTACATTCAAATCCACCATTTTTTATTCGCTGTAAAAATTTCACGATGAAACCAATACCACAAAAGAATGTAAAAGGGAATAAAAGTTGGTTAAAAAATTGTAAGTTTAATAATTTAAATATTAATTCTTATTTTATTTTATTAAATTATTAAAAAAACATTTTAGTTAAAGAAGAAGATTTTAACAAGAGTGCTGCTGAATCAGTTGAGATGCTAAAAAGAATGGCGGAAAATATCGATTCAATGCTGAGCGCAAACCATGATATTACAGCAATTGAACAATTTTCGAGCATTATATTGCCCCTAATGCAAGTAGCTGGGCCTTTGGGCATATCAATGTATGGGATGGTTAATGGATTTTTGCCGGTAAGCATTTTTCCCTGTATATAATATTAAATTTTAAATGATAAATTATTTAAATTTAATCACCCTTAAATTTCTGTTATAAAGATTAGAAATACACAATTTAGACTGGCAATCCCGTTTTGAATGCTATTCAAGGACTTCATGAATTAATTTCTAATGGATTTAGCAGAGTTGAAAAAGAATTAAATACATTTATGGATAAAATAGAAAAATTCCAATTACGGGAGGACTATAACAATGTCTGTTTTTTTAAATAATCATTATATTTTGGGCAATTTTTGCAAAATTCTTTAAAAAATTTTGGTCCTTTTGTATATTGTTCTTTTTGACATTTATGCTACAATAATATAATATTAACAAATTGAAAATTGAATAATTAAAAAAAGGCAGTGATTTTTTATTATGGAATGATAATTTTAAAAAGCGATTTTTCAATTCTTTGAAAGGCATTTTTGGTGCAAAAAATAAAAGTCAAATTGTTTTTTAATTTCCTTAAAATTTTAAGTTTGTTATTCTTTATGTGAGCATGCTTATGCCCCATTATATGGACACAATAAAAGAAAAGAATTTGACGAAAGATTCTCCGGCTGTAAAAGCTTTTCTTAAACAATGCTCCAGCACGGATCCATATCAAGCCCTCGGAGTAATTTATTTTATTTATTTTTTATTAACATTTTAAAAGTACATTAATCTGATGGTCAATGAAAACTGCCTTCCGCATTCTGGTAATCAAATTTGGTATGTTCTATTTTAGTTTTTGGTTGAACTTTTTAACTAATAAGCAGTGTTGCACAGGCGAGTTGCGACCAACAAAAATTTAGGTTCTAAATTTTTGAAACCCTCCGTATTTTCGATTTTTGCTGACTTCAAGGAAATCATTTTATCTCTTTTAAAAAAATATTACATTGTATACTCGTCTAATTTCTAAATTTGGATGGGTGGATTCTAAATATATCAAATAGAGAAAATTTTATATTTTTAAAAAGCGCCAAATATGGCCAAATATTAACAAAAAAATTAATGGCAAAATATGGTAAAAAATGTAGAAAGATTAGTAAAATATTAAAATTTGCTTAAAATTTATCAAAAAAATTCGCTTTTTGCAATTTAATTTATAAATAAATTATATTTTGGACCAAAAATCAATTATAAAAATTTATTTCCTTTTAAAAAATTAACTCAAAAAAAAATTTCCCATAAGAAATATTGAAAAATGGGAAAATAATAATCACTTTCATTTTTATTGATAAAAAATCTGAAATATTGATAGTATTGTCAAAAATGTTGCTCATACTTTATTTTTATATCTTTTCGTGTACAAAAAATGCGCAAAAAAATATTTTATAATAATAAATCAACCGCTCTCTATTGCTGATATAGCTTTCTTCGATTTTGTTACATCTTATCCATATTTCATCAATATTAAATACAATTTTATTTAATAAAAAATTATAGCTGTTTGCCAAATGCAATATACAAAGTGGATGAAAAGCGGTATCCCATTATATCGATATCGAAAATGGTGCTTTATCATACTGTTCAATTGGCAAGTTTTATAAGGACTAGTAAAAAGAATGCCCTTTTCGAAATTTTTTTAAAAATTAGTTAACAATCGACTCGTCTCAACGAACTTAGGACGAAAATGTTATTATTTCATCTAAACTCGAAATAAAAAATTAATGAATGACCTTATGAAAATTGAAAATGAATGGTCCCACTCCCATGGGCAAATCGCAAAAAAAAGTCAAATTATTGTCTCGCTGGAATGTATTGGAACTGCGGAGGTAATTTTGTAAGAGTGGACTCCGAAGTGTGCATAGCCGAAGCCACGGAACTGGACAAACTCGTCTGGTCGCGCTGAGGCGGAACACACGGAGGAGTCCATTCTGAAATGCCCACCAGAGAGCAGTTAAAATTCGTATTTCCTTTGAGCAATTTCTATTTCTTTTATTCATAACCTTTTATTTTTGAGTTTTAGACGAAACCAATAACATTTTCGTGCTGACGTCGAGCGAGACGAGTCGATTGGTATATCATTTTATGATTTTGAAAAAAATCAAAAAAGGTATTCCTGTCACTATCTTCTTCTATAGTATATATATGTTGCGGCCAATACTGATTACCGGCCAAAACTGATTTTGGCCGGCCAAAACTGATTTTGGCCGATTTTCGGCCAAAACTGATTGTGGCTAGCCAAAACTTATTTTGGCTAGCCAAAACTGATTGTGGCTAGCCAAAACTGATTTTGGCTAGCCAAAACTGATTGTGGCTAGCCAAAACTGATTGTGGCTAGCCAAAACTGATTTTGGCTAGCCAAAACTGATTGTGGCCGGCCAAAACTGATTGAAGCTGGAAAATAAATCAGAACAGTGGAAAATTAAATCAGAATGGGTCAGAATAAAATCAGAATGGGTCAGAATAAAATCAGAACAGTGGAAAATTAAATCAGAATGGGTCAGAATAAAATCAGAATAGGTCAGAATCAATTCAGAATGGGTCAGAATCAAATCAGAATGGGTCAGAATCAAATCAGAATGGGTCAGAATAACATCAGAATTATTATCAGAATATAACCAGAACAGTAAAAAAAATAAGGTTTTAATCAGAATAATATTAGAAAGCAGAATTCAATGATAATAATTCTGACTGTTCTGATAATAATTCTGACCCATTCTGATTTAATTTTCCACTGTTCTGATTTTATTCTGACCCTTTCTGAATTGATTGACCCATTCTGAATTGATTCTGACCCATTCTGATTTGATTCTGACCCATTCTGATTTGATTCTGACCCATTCTGATTTAATTTTCCACTGTTCTGATTTTATTCTGACCCATTCTGATTTTATTCTGACCCATTCTGATTTAATTTTCCACTGTTCTGATTTATTTTCCAGCTTCAATCAGTTTTGGCCGAAAATCGGCCAAAATCAGTTTTGGCCGGCCAAAATCAGTTTTCGCCGGTAATCAGTATTGGCCGCAACATATATATAATATGTATATAAATATGATAATATAAGCTTAAGCCATTAATTAATAAAAAAATTAATATCTGAATTCTCTATCATCAAAAACAACTAAATATATATTTCTAATGAAAAATAAAAATGAAAAAAAATATGAAATAAAATTACAAAATATACCAAATTTCTCTATTTGGTTTTAAATTTCAGTATATAAATTTCGTACTATAATCATGACCTAGAAACAAAATTCTGGTAGGATTTTCCCAAATTTTCTGGGTAGTGTTTTCGGGTACAAATTGAAAAAAGGCCAGAAATTCATTAACTTATTAGAGTGTGGATATGGTTCTTCTTATTATAGCGGCAACCCCTGTAATAATGAAATTTTTTTCAACATAAAGTCATTTTGGAACATTTTATTCATTTTGTGCAAAAAATTAGCACCATTTAATTATAGGGACTGATGGCAACATCATGTATTGGTTTAAATGAGCCAGACGAAGTGACAATGGAACATATTAAAGAGAAAATAGACGGTGTCAAATTTATGACTGAATGGGTCACAAATAAATTGGTTAGTTAAGTTTTTAAAATTTTTATTCCATCATTTTTAAATAATTGATTACATTTTTTGAAATATTCATTTTTCATATTCATAGCTTCATTTGTCAATTAAATAAAAGAAAAAATTTTTATTTTTTTAAAGAAAAAGAGAACCGACAAAAATCAAATTCCATATGAACTCTGAAAATTTGAGAATAAGAAAAATTCATCTTATTATATATAAGAAATAAAGTCAACAATGTGTGGACTGGGGACTTGGGAGAAATAAATAATCTTTTTGCATGAATGGACTAAAAGCCTAAAGGGGAATTGAAAAGATATTTTATAATGAAAATTTTCAATCATTTTTTAAAGAATTCTGCATGGCCTCTTGTCTTTCAAAGAAGAGCCATTGAGAATGTGATTGATTCTTTTGTTCAAGAAGGAAATATCAAGAAAACCGATTTGTCATCCATTTCCGAGGCTATCAAAAAAGCTAGCTATGATTATGATAGCAAGAATCCTCCTGTGTATGTTTATCTTTAAAATTTCTATCGCATTTATTAATTTTAATTAGAATATTGTGTTCGTTTAAGCCAAATTTAGAATCGTGGTTATAATAATTGAAAAAGCATAGTTGTTAGTTAGTTAGTACCGAGAAAAGTATTTCATTTAAAAATTAACATATTCAATTTTAAAATATGGCGTATTTTTAGATTTAAATCCTCAAAATTAAAAATGAAAACCTTAACTAGAACCATAAAAATTCATTTCTAAACCATATCTTTTTATTAAAATAAAATCGATTGATTTTTCTGGAACTTTAGATTTTATGTTTGGTATTTTGTATTTATCTAGAATTTAGAATTTCGTTTTAATATCAATATAATTTTTTTCTATTCAAAATCGAATTTTAATAATTCTATTCTAAAAATCCCAATTGTAATTTTTGAAAGGTTTTTCTGTCTTATTTAAAGCAAATTTTTTGCATTAATGAATTTGGATTAAAAGGAAATGGTGTTGATATTAGTTTTACATATCGATTCAAATTTATCCATGGATATTTTGATTTTTTTTTACTCAAAATATTTTGATGAGTTACTCTATTTTAAGGATAATGTACATGATATTGATAAAATAGTTGATTTAATAATGTACGAGTTGTTTGAAGTGAAATTCAAAAAAATTTTTTGGTATTTTTGTCCTTAAATCATTTACAATCTGCTGGAAGGGTTAAAGAATTCATAGGCCATACTCCCCTATTACATGACATAATTTTATAATATTATTAATGTATTTTTTTAATGTATTAAAATAGATACGAATACCAAGTTTTGGTTACTCTAAATGATGATTTATGCGAAACTGTAACTATTTGCCAACATGAGGAAATAGAAATATGCATAACCAAATTTGGCTATAAAAATAATGGAAATATTATACTTGCACGGATCCAGAATAATTATAATTATGATTCGGATGATTCGGAGGATTTTGTTCGGGATTTCAATCGTGAAATGACCATCAAAAAAATCAAGTGATTTTTGAAGAATACTTTAAAATATTTATTACTATATAGGTAGTAATTTTAGAACAAGCGCGGCAAGTAAGCTGGTTCTGAAAATGGGGGAAGGAATAAAAGGGATGGTTGAAAAGATGAAAAGTAGGAAGAAAACGCTAGGATTATATCCCAGACATGAAATCCATTTTAGTTTTAAACCACTCAAATCCAACTCGCGCGCTACTGGTATAAACTCTGAACCGCAACCTCATATTCAGTATCATCGATAAAAAACCCATATTTTTTCTCCATTTTAAACCATTTTTGCCCTATATTTCAGCCTGGCGCAATCTTGATCGCCGATAATTATAAATATCCCTTGCAGTCGAAAAAAGGTTCTAATAGTTGCAACGCTTCTTATTACCAAATAAATTATTGTTATTTTATCCAAAATTTTGGAAATTTTTTGTCGTTTTCCTTCAATCTTCGCTTTTTTCTTTCCAATAATCCAGCGAATTTGGTCCGAAAGAAGAGGGCTGACAACTTTGTTTAGAAAAATTTTTTATATTTTGTGCCGCATGCATATCCTGGGTAAAATTAATCCCAAATGAAAGAAATTTCATCAAAAATGGGCCCGAAGAAAAAAAATTTTAACCCCAAAAATGGACTTTTTTCCAGTACCAACCAAAAATTCAAAAAAATTTTCGTCCGATGGTTCATAAATCATAAATAAGCTAATTATGAGCAAAATCATAGATATGGCATGCCATAAGCCATCGAAGAGAAGACGGAAGAAAACAATAAAAAGAGAAAATATGGCTATGCTTTTTTTCGTCATCGCTATAGCCATCGATGACTTAGGGCCGATGGCGCTATAATTTTTGATTAAAAACAAATATTTGAAATGGCAACAATTATAATAGGCACCTGGCTTTAAAGTTGAATTCCTATACAGCCTCTCAGGGATGTAATCCATTTTCTATTTCCGCCATTTCGAAATTTCTGCTCCCAAAATTCCGTTTTAAATTTGATTTTTCAAACCCTCCCATTCAATTTTTTGGAAAAATCAATCCTACTTTGTATTCAATCATCAGATTCAATCATCAGATTATAATTTATATTAGATGCTTGATTCTAAAGGCAGAAAAATTATTGGAATTTTTTTATAATTTTATAGACATTAAAATTTTAAATTATATTTAGAGAATTTGAGGATCCAACCGTTTCTCTTCAATTGATTCTGAATAAGATTATGGAAATGCAAAAACAAACTCATGTATATTTTTTTATGGCCGGGGTGCTCATGCGTTCTCCAAATACGCGGATTTATGGTTATGGCCAATGCCATTATTCATTTACTGGAGCACAAGTTGTGGAACCGATAACAAAAAATTATGAAAACGGCTATGAAATTATTAGTACAGCGAAATATCCATATGAATATATTGGCCATTTCTTTTATTTTGATCCATGGGACTAATTAACGGTACATATGGGGAAAATGAGAAAACAAAGGAGAAAAATATATTCAGAAACAGATGACAGATTTAACAAGATTAAAGACAAAAAATCCAATTAATATCAATTTTAATTTCCTATCCCAAACAAATTCATTTTTTTAAATACTCATCTATCTTTATTCCAGCTTATTAGTTCCTTTCCTAGAAATGATATGCATTTTCGATATTTAATTGTAATTGGATAAATTTATTTTTATTGCATATTTAATTGCTTTAATTCACTGTATTTATTTCGTTCGATTTCAAAATTTTAGTCATTGGATATGTGTAGGAAAAAAAATGAGCTGCCCTATTAATTAGTGTCTGTTGAGTAAGTGGTCATTCCCTCATGTATCCCCCTCTATTCTTTCATTTCATTCTTTCTCATTCTCAACTCAACCCAAAAATCCATATCCATGCCACGTTCACATTAATTTTTCAGAGCTCAAAAAAGTATGCAAATAATTTTTTTCAAATTAAAACAAATAAAGCTATTCATTTTTATTTGTTTGTCTATGACAGCTTCTATTCTACTTATTATTGACAATTTTTCATCCAATGATCAACTTGAGCTGGTCTATGAAACAATGCCTAATAAATTAATATCAAAGGAAAAATATTTATTTGGTTTGGAATTTATAATTAAAATTTGAAAAATTCGCATATTTATCAGGATCGTACTAATTAATTTACAGTTTGAAAAAGCCGGAGAATAAATATGATAATGTAGGCTAAATGAAGAGAATCTTGGAATAATATTAATAAAAATTATTTAATTAATTTTTATTATTAATTGTAGAGTAGGAACAGTCTCAATTTCACAGAATCGATACTAAAACCGAAATTGTGAATTTTGCTCAAAAAACCGAAAATCGGAGAAACCGAAAACCAACAATTTTCAAAAAAGAAAACTGGATAAAACCGATATCTGTCTAAAACGAACTCTGTCCTAGACTATTTAATTGGATTTTTTAATCGACGATTCATTAATACAATTACATTAAAAGACAAAAATAAATATCAGTTTATACGATAGAATCTTTTTAAGATTGATTAAAAATTTGTAAAATAAAATTATATAAACGTCCATTTATTTAATTTATCTATAATAGCATTAGTTAAAAACAATAAATATCATCCATTTTAGAAGAATTTCTGACCAACTTCCAAAATCGAACCAAACATTTGAAGCGTCCAAATTTGTCAATTGCCGATTCCGAAAAATTTTCCTTCGAATTTAATCAAATAAAATGTGGTCCAATGAAGCGAATTTTTGGTAACAGAAATTTGTTTGACATTTGCATACCTCAACAATATTTTCAAGGAAAAGCTGTAAATTTAAAAAAAATAAATAAAAATATTTTTAATTATTTTTAAGTTGTACATCATTGGCGGAAAAAGAGACAAAATGTTCGAAACAAATTTTAAAAAGAAATTTGGAAAATATTTAAAAATGAAAATTTTCACAAAGGTATGAAAAAATATTTTTATATTTTATTTCAAATTTTCTTCACACAGTTTTCTACAAAAATCAATTCATATGAATATGCAAAATCTAAAACTGGACCCGATTTGGTTCAAAATGTTCAAGTGGAAAATTTTGTGCAAAATTACACAGAAAATGGGCCAATTGGCATAAAGGATTTGGTGGATTTGCAAAATGACAAATTCGAGTTGGACATTGAAGCACTGAAATGCGAAATGCAAAGTAAGATATTTTTATATTATTAATGACTTCAAAAAGTGTAGCTTAGATTGGAAATTGATAAGGAATAAAAAATTGATTTATTTCTTTTATCAAAAAATTTTTCCTTATAAATTGAAAATTATTAGAATTATTATTTATAGAATTTTATGGGGTTTTTTTTTAAATGACTTAGATTTGAATTTGAATTGGTAACGAATAAAAAATCCAATTTTTGGCCTCATTAAATTTGTAAACATTTTCTTTTAAATTGAAAGAAATTATTATTAAAATTAATATTTATCAATTTTTAAAAAATTTTAAAAATAAAACCAGCGGGGCAAGCCCGCTGGTTCTTAGGGGGATGACGGAAGGAATACGTGAGACGGTAGAAAGAAAGCGCTATCGCGCTTTAAAAGGTTTCTAGAAGGGTTATATTTCATATTAGAATCCATTCCTCATTTTTCTAATGAAAATTCAACACGCGCATAACCGGTTTAAAAATTTAAACCGGTTTAATTCTCAAAATAAACCTCAAATTCGTAATCCCTATAATCGAAAACCTCTAAAAAAATTATTAGACCATGGTGGGATTCGAACCCGCGACCTCCGTCCCCATCCCCCCCATCTTCGCCAATCGGCCACAAAGGAAAAAGTGCCGACTTGGCCCCATTTGCCGGCTTCTAGGGCCCAGGATTTTGAGTTTAGACCCCATAAACCATATATCAATCGAAAGCTGACATTCATGCGCAGTGCCCCTTCTCCAGGCCCAAAACCCAAAAATCAAAAGGAAAAAAGTTTTACCAACACAAACCGAAGAAGTTCAATTTTTTAAACCGGTTTTGGCTAATATCTCGAAGCCACTTTAAGATTTTAAAAAAGTTAGAATTTTCTGGTATGTGCCATCGATATAGAAAACTTTTCAGAAAAGATGGCTAAAAGTGGCTTGCTAGATTTTCGCCAACTTGAAATAATTAACGAATTTCAAATTTTTTATATATATATATAACTAGCCCGCAAGCGGGCTCTTTTACCGCCTGTTACACTGTTGCGAAATGTTACACTGTTGATGAGTATGGGAAAAAGAGTTTTCGAGACTGTTCTCTAGTCAGTTTTGTATGGAAAGTTATGATATAATCTTTTGGTTGTTGCGTCGTCAATTCACTTGGGACTCGGCTTCGCTCGCTACGGCCGCTTCGCGGCCTCCGCTCGCTCCGCCTCGTCCCAAGTGAACCGCCGTCGAGGGCCGAAAATAACGGGGGATTGATTAGAATAGTGTTTTATAGCGATTTTCATCAAAAAATCGCGAAATTTGAAGAATTGTAAAAAATTTTACAATTGTAATTACAATTGTAATCACAATTGTAATTACAATTATGAATTTGTAAATAACACCATTGTGATCAGCATCATCGATTACCCCATAAAATAACTAAAAATCACGAAATTTCAAGAATTGTAAAAATTTTACAATTGTGATTACAATTGTAAAATTGTAATCGCAATTGTAAAATTTGAAAATATTTTTATCGTGATCAGCATGGTCGAAAACCTATTCTGGCATCATTTTCGACCAAAAAAAATCATCTGGCGGCGGGGACTCGAACCCGCGACCCCTTGAAAAACTGGGTTTCAATTTTGTATCACGCGTACAGCCAAACCCATAAGGAGTTTCGGGTTAAGTGATATACCGTTCGATTCCCCACACTCTGAAGATGATTCCAACAGGGTACACCAAATTCGTACGAAACCCTGGAAAAAAGTTATGGCCCAAAAACTGGGCCAAAAAAGTGCAAAAAACCGGTTTTTTAACCATTACACCACGCAGGTCACCGGAAATTTTACGCATCGATTTTTCTCAGATGCCCCAGGATCTAAGCTATCCAACGGTATATCACTCATCCCGATAGCCCACCATTGAATACCTAAACTTGATTTTTTTGTGTTGACTCCCCCCCTGGTCTCTTTTTTATATATATGTCGGCGGCAAAACTGAAATTCAGGCAAAACTGAAATTGCCTAGGCAAAACTGAAATTTTTCACTTTTGCCGGGAAATCAGGCAAAACTGAAATTTCCTAGGCAAAACTGAATAAATTTCAGTTTTACCTGAAAGTTAGGCAAAACTGAAAATATCTACACCCAAATTAAACCAATCTTTACATTTTGGTCTAGATTAAATTTTTAATTGGAAATTCGAAGAAAATGGTTACTAATTTTATTTTTTAATTGGAAATCGAAGAAAATACTTATTAATTATTAATGAAAAATATTTGTTTGCAGAAAAAAGTGAAAAATAATAAGGGGATTAAGGTGGATATAGGGGGATTAAGCCCCGAAATAATTGAGAAATCGCCCAGAAGGCCAATGGAATGTAAGAGAAATTAGCCGAAGATGCTGAGAATGCGTAGGATATAGCCGGATATAGGGGAATTAAGCCGAAAAAAGCCTAATTAGGGGCTAGGGATTAGGATTAGGGGTTCGGAGCATAGGATTCTAGCGAAGCCGGAAGCATAACAGCCTAGACCAGGACTCACGCCCATCTATTTCGGGTCTTATTCCTATTTAATCCTCCTAGATCCACCTTAATCCCCCTATATCCAGCTATAACTTGCGCAGTCTCAGGGCCTTCTGCCAATTTCCACGACTTTCCACTGACCCGCCGGACCATTTCCCATCAATTTGGGGTCTTAATCCGGCTTAATCTTTCCATATCAACCTTAATCCCCCTATATCCGGCTATATCCTCCGCATTCTCAACACCTTCGGTTAACTTCTCCTACATTCCACTGACCTTCCGGGCCATTTCCTATTTATTTCGGTGCTTAATTCTCCTTAATCCCCTATATCCATCTTAATCCCTAATTATTTTGAAATTGTAGTGATTTGGTAGAAATTGGATGTAGATATTTCAGTTTTGCCTAACTTTCAGGTAAGTTCCCCAAATTTCCATGGTTGCTTGGCAGTTGTAAAATCTTTAAAAAAATGTGTGAAAAATTTGAGCGCAAAATTAATCTTTTCTTAAGTGGAATGGAAAGTGTAAAAGGTAATATATATAGTTAAGTTTGTGCTTATTTATGGCATTAGTTTTTCATTATAAAATAAATTTTCTGAACTAATATAGTTTTATACTGTTTTGAAAAAATTCAACTTTCGAATAATGCCAAAATTATAGTTCATACGACGCGACTCAATAGCTGAGAATCTGCCATTTGTTTCGCATAAAACACAAAGCAAAAGAAGTTTAAAGGTAGTTTAAAATTACACTTAAAGATGCTTATTAGATGAAATGTCCCTCTCAGGCTTAAATGTCCATATTTTTTTTTGAATTTTATGTCAAATAAAATGGCAGATTCATCATGAACAGCAAAAAAATATATATACTGGTTAAGGAATTTTAATTTATGAATGAAAAATTAATGCTATCGAACATCTCATCGTCGAAAATCATAAAATATCATCTTTTTTAGTGAAAAAAATTTTTTAAATATTTTTTTGGAAAAAATGTGACACAATTAAACACAAACGGATATTTTTGAATTTGTTAGAAATTGAAAAAAAATTGTAAAAAAGCCTAATCTCTGTCAGCATAAAAAGGTGATTCTCTAAATAAAATTTTTTTTCTCGGAATATAAATAATTTTATTTTTAACTCTTTTACTTCCAGTCCAATGCGTTCCGGCATCCGCTGGCCATGCAAAAAATTTGCATACATATCCTGATCACCATAGAAGAGTAGGACACGAAGCTTTGCATCCAAAATTGCTTTAAATTGATTGGCCATATCATCTGAAAAAATTCAAAATTTAAAAAATTTTTATCCTTTATAAAAAAAATATAATTATGGACCATCAATACGGCCATAGCCGTAGTCAATTTCTTCACTGAAAAAAAAGAATTGATTAGAGCAAAAAAATTTATATTCTCTTCTTTACTTCCGACATGATTCCCAGACCACGGTACTTCCATTTGTAGGCACAAATGAATATGCGCCGTTCGTTGAAGGAATATGCAATGCTTTTTGAACTGCAATTAAATTAATTTATTTTTATTTTATATTAAGATGTAATATTATTATTTTCTAGGTAGATCAAAGTCGGCTTTAAACCGAAATCTTCGATCTCGATTTTGATCGGTTTGAAAATCTCGGTTTGGTTTTTAAAAATCTTTCATAAAATCAAGGAAAATCAAAAAAAAAATAATTGAAATATCATTTCAAATTTTTTTTCTCCATCAATTCTAAATCTTCTTGTCGTTCCAAGAGAAATTTTAATTAAAAAATAATTCGTCAGCTGGTAAAATTTTGGCCAAAAAAAATTGCCCTTTTTTATGAATGTCAAAACCCAAAAATCCGATCGGTTTAGTTAGACCCCTGATTTCGTTTTTTGTCGTTTTTCGAGGCTTAATTCCAATTTTTGGGCCAAAAATCCTCGGTTCCTTTTCGATTAATCGACTTTGATCCACCTTATTATTATTTTACCCATAAAATTATTGGCATTCACTCAAAATTTTGCTAACAAAAATTGCCATATTTTAGTTTTTTTTTTTAAATTTTTGTCAAAATTTAGACTTTGAGTTAATATTATTCCTATTATTCATTTAATTTAATTAAGAGATTATTATTAGAAAATAGGCATTTACAATGGAGATCCCACATTTGGTCACGTTTTATGGCCTCAAAAAAATGCTATTTTTTTTCCTTGATACGCAAATTGTGAGTAAATTCAAATACATAAATTTTATGGGAAAATAATTCATAAGCTTATAATGCTACTCTGCTCCTACTTACCTTCTTCCCTATTAAAATATGCAGTTTTATCTAGGGTTGCGCCCCCGCATTGCGGGGGCAGAGTTTGCGGGGACGGGGATATGCGGGGATGGCACTTGCGGGGACGGGGACGGGGATGACCCTTGCGGGGATCCCCGCGGGGACGGGGATAGACTGAATTTTTGAAAAAGGTCTTATTTTTCAGAAAAAAAAATTTCTGAAGAAAAATTTACTAAAATTTCAATAAATTATAATGGGCAAATTAATTTTAAATCATAATTTTCTCTTTAATTACTTTATCTTCTGGATCATTTGAATTTGTTGGTACTACACATAATTGGGTCATTAGCGTTGGGCCACTTGCATCTAAGCTATTTTGACGAGCCGTAGTTCATCAGCCAATAAACCAATTTAAATTATCTAAAGTGCATTTAATAGCCCTAAATATTGGCAATCCATTATTATATTGATCATCAAAAATATAAAGTCTTGACTCAGTTTTGGCCAAAAACTTTGAAAAATCGCCTTTTTTGTATGTATGGTCATATTATGGTTGAAATGAAATATTACATTTTTGGATGATCATTAAACCATTGGATAGCCAACATTTAAGGCTATTAAATGCACTATGGATCATTTAAATTGGTTAATTGGCTGATGAGCTATGGCTTTTCAAAATCGCTGAGATGCTAGTGGCCAAGACGCTAATGTCCCTCGTCAGTTACACATTATCCAAATTTGTTTTTACAACCAAGATCTGAGATAATTTTTTTGCCATAAAGTTTCTTATATACATAAATCAACAATATGGTATGATATAATTAAAAAGGATATCAAATTCTTGATTATCACCATAAATTAACCATAAAAAGTGAATTTCTTAATTTTTCATTGTGGGGTCTGGGCCTGGGCTCCATAACAAAAGATTACAAATAGCCGCGCAGCGAAAGAATTAACTAAAAACGGCTGCGCAGTGAAAAATTTTTAATGAAAATTTAAAAATTCTACTAAAATCTGCTCAAAATTTCTTTGTCATATTCCATTTTCCTTGAAAAATCCAAAAATATGGGGTGCATGTTCATCCCCGCGGGGATGAATCCCCGCGGGGGTGGCTCTTGCGGGGACGGGGATGTGCGGGGATGGACTTGCGGGGACGGGGACGGGGATGAGGCCCAAAAAGTGCGGGGATCCTCCCCCGTCCCCGTCCCCGCGGGGACGGGGGCGCAACCCTAGTTTTATCTAAAAATTTAATTATTTAATTTAATTTTTTATCATTCCCCTCCTCCTCCGACATTCATTATTATTGCATATATCAAGCGGAATGAAGGTGGAATTAGTATTTGCGAATGAATCAGTTTCTCCAATTTTGTTGTCATTTTCTTAAATTAAAATTTTAAGCAAATTATAATTTTTAAATACTTTTTAAATATCAAAATTAATATTATATAATATATTATTTACCACAAATCAGCGAAATATCAAAAATATCCATGCTCTTCCTTAAATCACTGTAAGCATTCCAAACCTGTTTTATAGAAATCGATATAAAATATTTTCTTTATTTTTATTTTTAAAATAAATATTAAAAATTGTCGAGGGACATTAGCGATTCCATTAGCGTCTTTGAGCGCTTTGACGAGCCCTAGCTGATCAGCCAATTAAACCAATTTAAATGATTTAAAGTGCACTAAAGAACCTTAAGTATTGGCTATCCTTTGGTATATATTTTTAATTCAAAAAGTGTAAAGTTTAGGCCAAGTTGTGGCCAAAAACTTGGAAAATTCGCCTCTATTTTAGCATTTATGGCCATAAATTGACCAAAACCATATAATTTTAATTTTGGATGATAAATAAACCAATAGATAGCTAATACTTAGGGCTATAATACTATATATACTTTAGATCATTTTTAATTAGTTATTTGACTGCTGATGAGCCATTCTTCGTCAAAATCGCTAGGACGGATTGACCGAGGCGGAAATAACCCCAACCAATTAAAAATAATTCCCAACTCGCCTTTAATCCGCATGTTTCATTGTCTGCGAGCACTTTCCATTCTTTCTCCATAGTCCCATTCCAACAAATATCTATAAATATTCAATTGGAATTAAATTTATATATTTTTCCATTTTTTTATACTAAAAATATTTGTTTGAATTAAAATTTTTCTTACAAAATCAATTTTTTTTACACTGGCCTGACTCCATTTTAAGCTCTATTCCCTATCATGTCTTAATAAATTCTATAATATTTCATACGGCTCAATTATATGGCTAAAAATAAGAACAAGCCACCACAAAAGGTGCAAAAAAATTCCTACCACTTCCTTCGTTGCAGCATTCCCGCTTGATCATTGCCCACCATTTTTCATCGACCATTCCATGATAATAGGCTAATTCCACGGATGTGGGGATTCCAACACGGTTGTCGACGATTCCATTCCCAATGATTATGCCCTTTTATTGAATCACATTTTTCCCCCGTTATTTTTCACTTTTCCACTGACTTTCATGTCAATCGGATAGTCACTAAGATTGGCCAAAATTTTGGCAGCCAAAAGTGGAGCATACACTCCAGCATAGGTGTGACCATCCAAGAAGACTCGATGATTCCGAAATGCAGGATATTTAATAAAAAATTGTTTCAAAGCTTCATAATATTCGTCAATAGTCTAAAATGGATGAATTCGAGAGTAAATCATTCACAATTTCATTACCAAATCATCATTCGATGTGAAGTTTCCATCCGTAGTATAAGAAAATCCAACGCCTGCTGGGCCATCGATCACTAAAACCTGGAATGATAAATGATAAAAAAATATTGGCATTGTGCTCTCACTCCAATTTAGATAAAAATTTTAAAAAAACAGACAATTAGTACTATCTAATGATTAGGGATCGGATAGTTTTGCAAATAAATATTTTTTTCTAGATTTATAACGCAATAATATGCATGTAAAAAGTGTTTTTTAAGTTGGTTTTAACTCTAAAAAATGCGATTTAAATTGCATATTTTCGACTTTTTGTGCATATATGCATTTTTTTCGCATATTTTGCTATCTTTAAATGCACAACTCTCCGATTCTTACTAAAGAAAAAAATTTTAATTAAATTGGTTCAGAATTTAGGTAGTTAAGCTCAAAAAAATCTATTGAAAATTTCGCTAATTTTCTTTAGTAAAGATGGTTTTAAATTGTTCTTTTTTAAGCTCAATTCCCTTAATGCAAACGATTTTAATAAAATTTATATTATTTTATTAGCCTAAATTCTGTTTTTTAAATTTTACATCAAAATCAGGTGATTTCAAAAAATTATGGCAAAAAAAGACTAGGCCAAATCGGGCCTGTATTTATGGCCATTATTTTCTAGGCCGATTATTTTGGAAATCAAAATACATTCAGTTATTGATTAATTTAATGGTATGTTTGAAAGTTTTAATATCTCGAAAGATTGCAGGACAGAGCAGCAGCCTAACTTTTTTCCGGGTCAGCTTTTCACTATTTAAATTAACTCATCAAGAATACACTAAAAAAATTTTAAACCAAAATTGCCCTTGGTCCTCATTTTGCCTTTTTGTAATAAAATTGATAATATCTCTTACAAAGATGGCAAGATATCAAAATTCCGAGCTCAGATTCTCTTTCAGCGCCTAACTTGGAAAGGGGCGCCAATTCTACATGTTTTCCAGGTAAATTTCGAGTCATAATTTGAATTTTTAAATAAAATATCCCATTCTATTAATTAACAATTATCATAAATTTATTTTAGCAATATATTTTATTTACCGATGCATTGTTGTTTAGGCCATATGAATTTGGCCGTAATGTTTTGCCATCAGAATTTGCGTAAAATGGGAACAGCATAGATAAAGATTGCATTGATGAACAGCCTGCTGACGAGGCCGGTACTTCAATGATCAGTGGATCCGTTTCTGGCGCATTTTGGGACTCAAAAAACCAATAATGATAGAAATGGGTAGCAGAAACTTGCAGAAAGCCTACACAAAAATTTCTCAATATTTTAAAGATAAAAAATCTGAGAAATATTGAAAATAATGAAAAACTTATATAACAGTTTTGTGGTTTGTCCTAGACACCCAAACTCAAATAGTTAATTTTCATCAACACACTTCAATTGGTATATAATTTGACATGGTTTGAGCAAAATTTAAAGGTATTATTAAATGTGGCTTTTTTCTTGTCTAAATAGACTGAATTTTGAGTTTAATTTGGTGCAAAAAAGAATTTCTATAAAAAACTTTTTTAGGATTAGAGTTAGGTATAGGGTTCTATATACCATTAGAAAGCCCATGAAAAAATGCTACAGTCTTTTTTAAAAGTATTTAAATTAGCTTTTTGATCACAGAGTTATAGAAAAAAAAACATTTGGCCACAAAATGGCCATAATTCAACACATTTTTGGCCAAGCCCTTAAACCCCCTATATATATTTTGCGCTAGCCCCTAATCCCATGCCGCCTCAATCATAACCCCCCTACTTAACCCTAACCCTAAAAAAGTTTTCTATAGAAACCCTTTTTGCACCAGATTAGACTCAAAATTCAGCCCCTTTAGACAGGAAATTAAGCTTTTCCTATTAAATTGTTCAAATTATAGAAATTGATTAAATCAATATATTCAAAATCATTATCAATAATAAATGATTCGTCTCGTCTAAATTTATCAAAATTTGTTGTTAATGAAGTTGGGCTAAAAAACCTTAATAAATATTTTCATATTTAATGCCTTTCTTTATTAATTATTATTACATAATTTATCGAAATTATGACATGGACATGGACATGAAATATGAATTTTTGATTTAATAATTTTGTTTAATTACAGAAAAAATCTATTAGTTTTTCTATATTTACTTTCATTTTATTATTCTAGTAATGAACATACCCGAATATTGTTTAAAATTCAAGGGAAAATTTGCGCCAGGCAATTTCTCTATTTCGTCAACATTTTGTTGCGCATTTATTTTTATAAAATATTGAATAATTGTATAGAGAATTAGATGGAAAAATTCCATTATTACTAGATGGTTTTTTGATTGTATTTTTAATTTCAAATAATTTAATTTAAAAATTTTCATTCCATTTTTATATCAATTTTTTGGTCGGCGGAGAAGAATATTTTACTATTTATTCAGCAAAGCGATTGATATATGCGTCCTGACCATTTGAAATTAATGTAAAAATTTTCTCTTTCCCATTGGATTTAACAAAAAAAAATATAAATAGCTCATAAATAATTCACAAATCAAATATATCAGAAAGATCATTTTCATATTTTAGTCAAATTTATTTGCATATTTGTTAACAATTCTCTCTTTGATTGCACATCAATTGGTACAAAAATATTAAAATTTGAAATTGCACCTTTTTTGAAAATTGTGTTAATTCCCAATTTTGTGAACCTTTTCTATAAATTTTTGTTAGATAAAAAGTGAAATAATAATTCAAAAAAAAAAAATGTTAAATCATTTTAAATCATTTAATTGAATGTTTTCATCCATTAAAATAAACTTTAAAATTGATTAAAATTTATTAAATCTTTTAATAAAATTTAATAAATTTTATTTTTAATTGTTTAAGAAAATAAAATTTATCAATTGCGTAAATTTTCTATGTATAATTAATCATAAACAATGTGGAAAAATGTAATCAATTAGTATTTTAAAATTATCCAGGCTCCAACGACGAAATTTTTGGATATAATTTTTATAGTTAAATTGTTAAATACATTCCGCAGTTAAAAGTATTATCATTATCAGAATTAATATGGAATAAATCCTAAACACAAACGTGGCAAATCGAATCTAATGACAATAAAATGGAAAATGAATGAAGAAATTAGTGAGAATTTTACTCGTCCTGGCCGTAGCAGAATATGAGAATAAATATTATAAAATGATGGTCAAAATTTTAAAGAATCGTAATTATGAAAAATCATAATTATTTTTAAAAATTTAAATTATGATAATAATAATAAAAATTTTCTTTTAATTTTTATTACCCAAATATTAGCAACCATTATCTTTTTTTCAAATATTAATAGAGTATGTCCATACTTTTTTTAGCTAGGAGAATTTTAAAAAAAATGTTTAATAATTAAGATATTTTTCAAATCATTAATGATATTATTGCAGTGCTTATAAAGAAAATCATTTTGTCGGTTTATTTGTATATTAAAAAATTTAAATTGAGAGGATTTTTAATTGTTATTTTTTTATTATTTTACAAATTGTTACTATTTTTGAAATTTTTATATCCATAAAAAATCCATTTACGAAATAATCTTTATCTCAATATCAATCACATGTTACATCCTCATATTTGAATGACTAATGATTTTAATTCGTAGTTCCTCAATGGTATCATATTTAAATTTATTAGGGGCCATTTATTTTGTAGTCAAATTTATTGGTTCAATGTTAAAAATCAAACTAAAGAGCATTTTTATTTCGAAATTATTTAAAGGCTATTTTATGGAACTGTCAAATTTTGTAGATCAACAATTACTGGCTGGAAAATTTGGTTTTATCAAATTCTATATCAAATTAATTGATTTTATGTCAAATAGATATCGCATATACTAGTATACTCATTAGGGAGGAGGTTGTAGTATTATAAATTTATTTGCAAATCAAATAATAGAAAATAAAATATAATACAATAGAAAGAAGCAATACAATTCTCATTAAAAATTTGACTCTATATGAAAGAAGGCCCTTTTTAAAAATTTTTTGTCGCTTCGCTTCGCGAAATTTACTTCGTTCAATCCTATCCTTGACCCTAACCCTAAACCTAAACCCCTAACCATATTTTGAACAGTTCAATTTGCCAAAAATTCCATTTCCATTCGAGCGCTGCCCTTCTCATACTTTTTATTTGAATTATAATGTCGATCAATAAATTCTTACAATTTCTCTTTATACAAAATCATATAATATTTAATAATAATAATTTATTAATTATTTAATTTATTCTCGACTTTCTTCGACCATTTGAGGGGCAGGCAACAAAATCGCCGGTGCCACAGCATTCCGCGAAATTCGCCCACAACATGGGCAGTACATTTTTATGATAATCCGCCGAAAATCAGTGCACAACAAAAGTAGACATAAATCCTCGGTGAAATAGCAAAAAAATGCAAGCAACCGTATAAATATAAAATATGTATTATTCAGTCCAAAAATATCCCAGAAAAATGGAGCCAAAATATCGCTAAACAATAAGTGTGACATAAATGGGACAATTCCAGCCAAACAGACAATGCAAATGTGGATATGATCAATTTCCGATTGATTTGCAATTTCTCGGTTGCTAACTAAATTAAAAAAAATAAAATTTTCCTCAAATTTAAATTAAATTTTATGGCTCTGAAAGGACTATTAAATAGCATAAATATGTTGTATTTTTACATCACATATATTTTTTTTTAATTAATAAATACTGATTTTAAATTTTGATCATCTCACACTTCACATAGAGAAGTTTGACTGACATGATAAAATATAAAAACATTGAAAAATATACTGCGAATGGCGAATACCAAGAATATTCTAATAAAAAGCATATTAATGTTGGGGTATTTGACACATCGCAATCGCATGTTGTAAACCATCGAAATTCTCCAGCTGTAGAAGAAAAAATACATATTGTCAAACATAATTTCCATAATAATCTTAATTATTAAAGATGAGATTTTTATTGATATCAATATTTTGTTTGCTCACTTAAACTAGCTTAAAATCAATGTATAGCATGTTTTTATCTTTTTTTTTAATTGATTCCATGAACTTTTATGTGATATTCATCAATATTTCGACATTTTTTTGGCAATTTTGGTCAATTTTTTGAACATTTCGAAGAATTTTCTAAAATTTTATAATTTTTAGAAAAAATTAAAAATTTTTAAAAATTAAATAATTTCTCGAAAATATTTGGCACTTTTTGGAATTTTTGGTATTTTTTTTGAAAAATTTTTGGATTTTTGAAAAAAAAAATTTAGAAATTAATTTTGACATTTTTTGAAAAATTTATATATAATTTATCTAAAAATTGCATATTCTGGAAGAATAATTTGTGATTGCGAGCAATAAAGAAAATTTTTTCTATATTTCATTAATATTTTACTTTTTTTTGTAAATTATATAATTATTTTAACAATTTAATGTTAATATTTTATGTCTACATTTCGGGATTCTATATCAATATAAATCCGTCCCTTAATTATTATATTTATAAAAAAAATTTAACAGCAGAATTTTGTAAAGAAGCTCAAGGAAATAAATGATTTTTTATTCATTAATGAATAATAAAATTAAAAATTAATTTGTTAGACAGAGGACAATTATGCTCTTATCAATATATTTGTTATTATGATCTTTGAAAAAATTAAATTTTTTAAATTTTAATTCTCACCCAAATTTGATGTAGCGCTCATACCAAAAGGGAAAATAGACGGCCAGCGTGCGATTGATTGCCAATGCCAGAGTATGCAATCTAATAGACATATATTGTGTCGTAAATGGAATTGCAGATATGCTAACTTTTATTGGTAAAAATGGCGTAATTTCATGCACCATTAGAGTCAAATCCCACAAAATTGAAGGGATGGACATTATTGTCTGGAATGAAAATTAAATTAAAAATGGAAGATGCCACATCATTCCAATTATATTTCCTGAGCTCACCTTGCTGAACAACAACATCAGCACGGGCCTTGTTTTGCTCAATTTGAATAAAGGGCCAACAACAATAAGCAAAAATGCGAGTACTATTGTGTCCACAGTTATTTGGAATGCTTTGTTATCCATAAGATCCATTTCACTTCTGCAAAAAAAAAATAATTTTTTTTGAAGTTTGGATTTATAATGGGTGATTTTTTGCTCCTTAACATCACATAAAATCTTTATCAATAAATTTTAAATGAGTAAATATTTTTTTACACATAAATTTAAATTCGTTTGCCCATAAAATTAATTTTTTTGCCCGAATTTTTTTAATTTACCAAAAAAAAATCAATGCTGCATAATCAAATTCTGAATAAAATTAGCACGTTTATATGAATTTATATGGACTCAATTTGTTTATTTATTATTTCGATCGGCAGTTGATATTAATTTTGGGCTAAAAAGGTATATTTTCTAAATGCATAATCTCAATTTATTATTCATGGCTAATATATATTAAAAAGCTAAAAAGGAAATAAAAAATTTCTCCAATTCCATGTCCCATATTTTTTTATGGAATTTAATATCATTTATTATTTTCCCAGAAAATCAAAATAACTCAAGAAATTTCAACAAAAAAAATATAATTTTCTCAGTTATCGAAAAAAAGAACGATATTGAGAATGAATGATGCAAACTCTGAGCAATTTTTCCGTTAGGCAATTTTTTAAAAATTAAAATTTGCATCAAAATCCATTACATTAATTTTAATTAATAAAATTTCATTTCAAATTTCTATTTATTTTTTTTTAAATTACCATCGCAATTAATGGCGAAAATAATGCCAAAAGAATTATTACTTTGAAGTAAATTGAGTACATTTTTGTTATTTTATCGTTTGAAAAAAAAAATAAAATAGATGAAATTATAAAAGCTTTTATAAAATGATAAAATAGCTTTTTAAAAACAAATAAGGATTAAAAATGAAAGAAAATAAATTATAAAATTTTAAATATTTTAAGCTATACATCATTGGCGGACACAGAGAGACAAAATGTTCGAAACAAATTTTAATTGGAAAATAATTAAAAATAAATAGACATTTTATATAATATACTCATTAGGGGAAAGGATGCATTGGGATAAATTTATTTGGAAATAAAATTATATACGAAGAAAATATTTAAATAAATTAAAAAAGAAATGAACTCATTTAAATTTAAACCAATAGTCCTCATTAAAAATATAATTTTAAATAAAAATATTGTAATTTTCTTCAATTTCATGAGACCAAAGGAAGTAATATTTTTGGCAAAACAGCTGAAAATTGTCCCTGTTCATAGACAGTGTCAATGTAGGCCAACAATTCTTTATGCTTTTGTAATGTACTAATTGTGTTCCAAAGCAATTGAAGGCATTCGGCATAACGAAGAGCGCCCCGTTGTTCACCAAATCGCATTTGTTCAAATTGAAGCAATGTTTTAGCATATATTTCTGTCTCCTCGCTCATTATTTGTTGCCCATATTTGGAGAGTGCAGGGATTGCTTAATATGTGTAATTAATGGCTAGCGAAAAAATAGTTTAAAATATTTTTAATTATAATATTATGACTTTTTTTCTGGGAATAAAAACTAAAGAGTTTAAATATAGAAAAAAATATTTGAGGTAATTTTGCCATAATTAAAAATGTCAAGCTCTACATGGTTGTCCTCTCAAAAATTCAAAAATCTGGCAAAATTCGGGCAAAAATTTCAAAAATTCTAACAATTAATTCCACAATCAAAATAATTATTGCTTTTGCTAAATTTTATAAATTTTTATTTTAAAATTAAATTTTGGTCAAGTTTTCTTATTATTTATATTTAAAAATTAAGAAATTAATTGTACATGAATTTGTGAACAACATTGCTAGAATGAGAACATATTTTTCTCGACTAGGTGAAATTCGCAGAAAATTTTTCATTGGCAAATCGAAAACGGCTTCGGCCAAATTTTTAATTCTAAAAATATTTTGCATTTAATTTTTTTAAATTATTTTATTCGAACATTGGTTCATAATTTGTAGTTCTTTTAAACAATTCAACAAACGGATAATTAAGAATTTCCATCATTTCCGTATCGGCATTTATTTTCATTGAAAAAAAATCGACAATTAAAAAAGAACAGGCCAATGCAAAACTGCATAACGAGGCCATCTTTAAATTTTAAAAATTTTCAATGTAAAAATATGCAAATCAAATATATAAATGGGAATTGTGCACCTAATAAAACTTGCCTGATCATTCAAAGTAAGACGAGAAAAAGCGGGCAATGTTTTAGCCAAATCAATGGATATTAGCAAATTTTTGGTCAGTGCAAATGGCTCCATATTAAAGAATCCATATTTTTGTTTATCTTTTACAAATTTTTCCATATCAAAAAATTGAATTGGTCGAATCTAAAATAATTTTAAAAAAATTTAAAAATTGGTCACTCAAAGGAACCTGAAAATAATGGGCATGTGCCAATAAATTGTCATTGGATTGAATCAATTGTTCAAATGTGGCAAATTTGTCAAGGAAATTTTTGGGAAATCCAACGACATTCAGAAATGATTGGCTTTCTCTTCAATTTCCAATAATTTTTTAATTAAAAAAAGTCCGTTGTTTTCTTCTGGCAATGAATCTACACAATAATTTATTTATTACTATAAATTAAATTAACCGATAAAAAGTTGCTGTTTGCTCCTTCTTGATAATGATGGCCTTATGTTCAATTTTCTTGAGAGCAGTTTCAAATTTAGTGACAGCTAAAAATTTGAAAAAATTTTTATTAAAAATGTAAATTTATGGCTTTTGCTCATTATAATTAAATTTACTAGAGAATAAGTTTTTGCAATTTTGATATTTTTGGATGAATTATTTTGAGAAAGAATTGTGGATTTATGTGAAAATTACCTTAAAAAGTGGCAAGATATTACAAAATCGGGTAGTTTCCTTTTTTGATCATACTCTGGCTTATTATTTTTTGATTCAATAATTAAAAAATGTTCTACATGAAAAAATTAACGCTGAAATAATTAGATTTCAAAAATTTTTGTTTGGATGCCTAAAAATACCAAAATTCATCCTACCTTCTTCTTTCATCCCAGCCTCAAGGCATCTTCGCCTTCGACATCCACGGCATTTTGAAATTCGCTGCCTTCTGGCCGCTTCACTTTCCACCTTTCCCTCCAATTGCATTTCACAATCACAATTATATTTCCGATTGCTGATGACCAGCAGGCGTCTATTAGAAAAAATAAATAAAATTTTTTCATTAGGATCATTTAAGTAAATAACATTCTTTTTTAATGAAGAAATAATTAATTTTCATAGAAATGATATAAGGTTAAGCTGTCCTTTATAATGTAAAATCTGAATTCTTTAAAAAAACAGATATTTTTTAACTTTTTCAAAATGGAAATTGAATGGAATATTACCTTCCAGAAAATTGTTTGCTATGGTCAAAAGAAAAGTTAAACAGTAACAATGGAAGGAATTGTTTCCGGTTATTTCTGAAAATTTATATATTTTGTTTTTTTTACAATTCTTTAGAAGTTTATTTATTATCTTCTTGAAAATTTATTTATTTTTTTTTTTTACAATTCTTTTGAAGTTTATTTATTCTCTTCCGGAAAGTTTATTTATTTTGTTCCGGAAAGTTTATTTAATTTCTGTTTCCTTTTATTTTGTGTTTTCTTTCCGGTTGTTCCGGAAAGTTTATTTATTTTCTGTTTCCTTCCGGTTGTTCCGGAAAGTTTATTTATTTTCTATTTCCTTCCGGTTGTTCCGGAAAGTTTATTTATTTTCTGTTTCTTTCCGGTTGTTCCGGAAAGTTTATTTATTTTCTATTTCCTTCCGGTTGTTCCGGAAAGTTTATTTATTTTCTGTTTCCTTCCGGTTGTTCCGGAAAGTTTATTTATTTTCTGTTTCCTTCCGGTTGTTCCGGAAAGTTTATTTATTTTCTGTTTCTTTCCGGCTGTTCCGGAAAGTTAATTTATTTTCTGTTTCTTTCCGGCTGTTCCGGAAAGTTAATTTATTTTCTGTTTCTTTCCGGCTGTTCCGGAAAGTTTATTTATTTTCTGTTTCTTTCCGGCTGTTCCGGAAAGTTAATTTATTTTCTGTTTCTTTCCGGCTGTTCCGGAAAGTTTATTTATTTTCTGTTTCTTTCCGGCTGTTCCGGAAAGTTTATTTATTTTCTGTTACTTTCCGGCTGTTCCGGAAAGTTAATTTATTTTCTGTTTCTTTCCGGCTGTTCCGGAAAGTTTATTTATTTTCTGTTTCTTTCCGGTTGTTCCGGAAATTCTATTTATTTTCTGTTTCCTTCCGGTTGTTCCGGAAAGTTTTATTTTGTTCCGGAAATTCTATTTATTTTCTGTTTCCTTCCGGTTTGTTCCGGAAAGTTTCTTATTTTATTTTTCCTTCATAAGATGCATATTTTTTTTGTCAATTTCGGCATCGAAATTATATCAATTTTAAATGGAAATAGGAATTCAAATAAGAATTTTCCCAAGTTTTTGCTAGAGCCCATTTGACTAACCGAAAGAATGCGCCACATGCGCGGCATGCCATTGCTCCATATTGAGAGATGGCCATTGGCGACTCACAAACAGTGCACAATTTGTTGTTACTTTTTCGTCCATACATTATGTTTTAATGGTTAAATTAATTTTGAATTGATTGAAGAGTGAATATATATATAGAATTTATTTATTTAAAATTGATTCTGGGCAAAAAATTGTGAGAAATTATGACGCTTAAAATAATATAATACTGGAAAATACTAGAAAGCGGACTAGACGGGACCTTCGCTGAGACTTTCGGAGATCCCGGCCAAGACTCAAACTGAGACTCTCGATCGAGGTATCGGTCGGGTTTTTTCTTAAAAAACTGAGATTTAACCGAGGCCGAGACATTTCCGAAATGTTCGGTCAAGATTTCGATCAGTATGCCTGAGAAAATAGAGATTTTTGATGGCAATTTTTCACGATTTTCGAATAAATTAATGAATATTTTTGTATTTTATGTCATTTTGTTTAATTTTTTTTTCATTTTAAAATATATTTTTAGAAAATTTTAAAATTATTATTAAAAATTCTAGAATCTCGGCGAACTCGGGATTTTTGAACCAGATTTTCCGAGAATCTCGATTGAGATCCCAATTCCCAATCGGATCCGCATGCCAATCTCTACTGGAAAAAAAGTAAAAAAATATGGTCAAAAATTTAGCCAGAGGTAAAATTTTAATTATAGAATTGGCTAGCAAAAAAATTCTGTAAATTATATTCAAAATGATAGGAAAAATACTCTAATATGATAATATTTTTCGAATTCCAAAAAGGGCATAATTTTGATATTTCGTATAATGCTGTTCGATTTTGCACCAGTATTTTAATATCTTAACCATTTAATTTTTTAATTTGATATTTAATTTTTAATAAATTAAAATTTATAAAATAAGTATTTAATAGAAAAAAGGAACCAATGGGAATAAAAATTAAATTCGGAATAGAATTATAGATGGGAGAAATGGGGAAAGTGTGTGCGCAGTTGCCAATCGATAAATACGAAAGATTAAGCGTACAATTTATTTAATGAAAATATTGAAAAGCCAAACCATTTGCTTGAGGGAGCACAGTGTCTGCTGTCTGGCTCTGTTGTATCCACATTAAATATGAAAAAGTACAAACTAGCATGAGATTTTTATTTTCACATTTTCTTGCTTTAATCCAAATTTTGCGTTAATTAATGGTAATACTTGACTTGGGAGACTACAAGGGAAATAATAGATTGGGGGGTGACAGGCAACTGTCAATCAAATTGTCAACCATTGGGGGCGGATTAATTTATTTTGGTTGTAATATAGAAATTTTTATCAAATTGTCAATTAATGAGAATAATAGAGAGAAAAATTATATAAAATCAGGAAATTTTTTATTAGCATTATCATTTCTTAAAAATAAAATTGAAAAATTATGCAATTTCACAATGAAAGGATTTTCGGAAAAAATTGCCCTAACTCCCGATGAATTTGATAATTGGCCTGGCCCTGAAAGATCCAGAAAATTAGAGATGCAATGGAATTTTTCGATGCCAAAAAATGTATAGCTCTGTGACGGGCTCACTTTTGGGAAATGGAAAATGGGGATTGAATTGGGAAGGGAAGGGGAGATGTGAGCCAAATTGGAGTTGAGGATTCGAGTATAGCGTTCAACGGTGGTTCGAAGAGCTGGGCGGTTGTCCAAAACTCAAAAAGAGCTTAGGATCCGGCCAGTCCCGCCTGAATTAGTAATTCCCTTCCTAGACTCTTCAGTATTAATTAAAGTTTGAATTCAATATTTTCCAACATCATTTTATTAAGTGAAAATGTGGTGAGTGAAATTAATGTGAATTAAAGGCAATTCAGGGGAATGCGGTAAAAAGTGATTGACAGGAAGGATAGGCAATGGGCTGGAGGGAGAACGGATGGAACTGATCTGAAGAAGAGAAGAATGATCGGTTTATAAAGCATAGGGGGCGGAGAGATTCTGTCCAATGGGCATTTAAGGTTTACAATATGATGTTGGATTTGTGAATAAGAAGTTAAAAAGAAATTAATTTAATATAATTGAATATGAATATGTCACATGCCCCCCTCTATTTTTGCAATCGCCCTCGATTGAATTCTGTTATTTTTGTGATTGTAACGGTTATGTTTGTTTATTTTTTTGAGTGTGTATAGCGGTTATGTATTGTTATTTTTTTTTGATTGCTTAAACGGTTATTTGAGGAATATTTTTTGATTTTTTACCAAAAGTTATTATTTTATTCCTCCCTTTTTTTTGTTTTGAGCGAAAGAGAGGGAGAGGACCTGTGGTTTGGTGCGGTAAAAAAGAAATTTCAAAAATCGAATAAAAGGAAAAGTTCAGTCATTAAAATGGAATTTAGAAAAGTCAAAGAACATTGAAATTTAAATAAAAATAAGTAGTATGAATTGAAATAAAATTAAAAGTGTGATGAAAGGATTGTGTAAATTGAAAAATATGAAAAATACAAAATAAAATAAATCATCAAATTATCAAAAAATCATCCAAATTTCATCCTCAAATTATCCAAATCATCCAATTCCATTTATTTTCCAAAAATCCAAATCCAAATTCCTCTTTACATTTTCCAAAGTGGCTGTGGGGGGTATCCATATCCATAATTGTTGTAGCCATAGGGGTTGAAATTGCGAGGCGGAGGAGGAGGTTGGGCTTGGCGATAAAAGGTACGACGAGGACGGCCACGATTATTGCGATCATAAATGTATTGGGGGCACCGGTTAACCCCATGGGCATTTTAATAAATTGAAATAGGCCCATGAAGGCTGTTCTATCCCTATGTTCATCGAAAAGAGGGATTTGATAAAAACCTTGCCTTAGATCGAAAGAGGAAAATAATTTTTTTCCAGCCACCTCATCTATTATTTCAGATATTAGGGGCAAATGATAAACTTCGCGTATTGTATAGCTATTTAATTTTCTGTAATCTATTGCAAATCTTATTGTGCCATCCTTTTTGGGTACTAGCTGAATTGGGCTTGCCCATTGTGAATTTGAGGGCTCTATAATTTTTTCGTTTAGCAAATTCTCAATTATTTTGCGGGTTTCTTCCCTTAGGTGTATAGGGGTAGGATACATTCTACTGGCTACCGGAGTTGTACCAGGAATAATGTCAATTCTGTGAGTTATGCTTCCTTTGTATTGATTCTTTTCATTAAATGCCCCAGAATGTTTATTTAATATTTCCTTTAATTTTTTCTGTCCTTCTAATGATAAATTTGTATCCGATAAATTAATATCCAATTCAATTTTAGATTGTTCATTTTGAGGAGAATTCGAATGAATATAATTAATTTGTTCGGTTTCAATAATTTCGAATTCATTTTCATGCTTTATTTCCTCATTTTCACTGAATTTTATGGGAATAATGAAGTTTTCTTCAATTAATTCCAATGCCGCGATAATTTCACCTTTTTTGATAGAAACCGGCATATTTGTGGGATTTAAAATTCTAAGTGGAATCTTTTTGGTTTCATTTGTTTTTATTAAAGCCCTGGCTATGATAATATATTCTTCATTTCGATTTAAAGGGGATGGAATTGTTAAAAAGCAATTTTCACTCTCTACTTCCCCTTGTATTTTTCCCGAAATTAAATTATCCGTTCTGGATTCCAATACAAAATCATCCGATGCTTCAACTAAATTCATTGTAATTTGTGGAAGAATTGCATTTTCAGAGGAATTTTCTTGTCGATTTTCGACTGCTACAAAGGAAATTAATGGAATGGGTATGTCCCCGATTGCAATTTGATTTTTATCCAATTCCAATTTAATTGAATTTCCATGGCTATTTACTATTTTGATAAAATCTGATCCAATTAATAGGGGGGCCGGACAATCTTGATCTTCGGCAACATAAATAGGGAAAACGAGGGCAAAGTTGCCAATTCGGATTCTACCTTCACATAACGATGTAAAATTGATGCGTGATGAATTTGCCGTTTTTGCCTGGGGTAGAATCTGATTATTTCTTTCTTTCAACCGACACATTTTTGGGTAGACTTTCTGCAATATGTTATGCTCGAACCCGTATCAAATAATGTTTTGATTGAAATTCCATTTAATGTGGTAAAAATTAGAGGAATAATAGAATTAATACCCATAGAATTTATCGAATCCAAAATAATTTGATTATTTTCCCTCGTAAAATCTTCCTCTTCATCAGAAATATCTTCCGAAACAAGTGAATATTGAAATTCAGGAATTACTATCTCATGTTTTTTCTCATGATTGAAAAATGTGCTTATTCCCTGTTCATTGGGAGGGATTGAGTAAATATTTGCGCTTTCTAGTTCCATTATTGCATTAAATCCCAAAATAATATCTGGTAATTCATTTGAAATATAGAATCTTAAAGGAGTGGGATGGAACTCGCAATAATTCGGTTCGAATACTTGCATAAGTATGTATTGTTCATAATTTTCGCCCTTATAATAAAATGGTTCAGTTTCATAAATTGGAACGCCTTTTATTAAATGTTTTGGGCAAATATTCATTTCATAGACTGCGGTGGGACCACGAGCTTTTTCAATTGAATCTTGCCACCAAATTTCGCAAATCGGTAATGGCTTTTGTGAAGAATGAGTTGCGAACATAAAGATTTGGGTGCCTTTTTGGTTTTCTAAAATTGGTATATTTTCGGTGCCTATTTTAATTGCTTGGTCCAATAATTTAATTCCATGGAATTCTTTACATATTTTATTAATTAAATCCTTTCCAATTACAAAATTCTGGGGTACATAATCATCGGGAACAACCAATACTTCTTCCAAATGTTCGGATGGACCTATTTTTAAGTAAATCAGCACTTTTCCCAGTGCTTCAACCGAAAAATTTGGATTATTAGCAGCATGAATATAAATTTTTTCATTTGTGGATATGGGAAAAGCCTCTATTTTATTTGCATATGTTTGCCTAATTACTGAATTTTGACCACAAGAATCAAAAAGCATTGCGGTCTCATGACCATTTATTTGTCCTTGGATAACGCATTGAGGGATATTGGTATCGATAGTATTACTTTTGCTAAAGAATTCTACTATGCTTGGTAAAGCGGGAAAATTGCTTTGAAAATTGTTCCATTCTGGATCTAGCTCATAATTTAATAAGGAGGGAGTGGAAAGAGTCGAGCTAGTTATTGCTGAATCGGATTCAGTTTCTGATTCATCTTCTTCTGGAATATCTGGGGTTAATGGGATATATTGTGGATTTTGATTAAAATTGTATTCCACTCTTTCTTGGTATAGAATTGGTGGGCTGTAATGTGGATTTTCAGCGAAAACTTCCTCTTTCATCATTTTTTGACCAACTTGTGTCAAAATAGGAAAAGGGGTATCATTTGAAACGAAAGTTTCAAAACTTTGATTTGTTCCATCTACAAGTTTTGATTTAATGCTTAATCCATGCAAAACATTTGGACTAAAGAAATATGATTGTTTTGGATCAACTTTTCCATATATATTTAATTGAATTAATTTTCCATGACCTGGATATAATAAAAATGATTCATTTGATGTGGCCAAAATTTTGTCTTGTATTTTCCAATATAATTCTACTGGATCAAGGGTGATGTTTCCATTGTCGTCAAAAAATGTTTTAATTCCGGCTTTTCTCACTGAATTAATATGGTCCTGTCCCAGGACAAGTGGACAGTCTTGTTCACAAATGAAAAATTTTGCTTTTACATATTTCAATCCCAGAAGATTGATTCGAAAATGAATAACTTTTGTGAACCATAAATTATAATTTCCAAATACTTTAACCCAAATTGGATCAATATTCTCGATTTGCATTCCCGGGAGATTTAATAAATGAAAAGGTCCGAATGAAAATGTGGAGCCCGTATCAAAAAATGCTTGTAACATATATTGACCACTTAATGAAATAGGAATTGTTGGAAATGAATTTTGGGCATGGGTAAATAATGGGTCATGCGGGGGATAAGTAATGTACATAAAGCAGCTCGCATTTAGATACTGTATTTTTGTTGGTTTATGGGCATCTACTGTACAAATTTGTGCTTTTTGTACTGGGTTATTTGTTTGAATTGAACATGATGGCTCATTACTATTTGCTTCAACATTTTCATTATTTTTCGTAAATCTAACGATTAATTCGGGGTTTTCGGTTCCCGTATTGACCATATTTACTTTGAAAATTCTCCAAGGCCATTCAATTCCTCGAATGAAAATTCGAATTTGTCTATAGAGAATAAAGCCTTTGATGCCCAAATAGAGTGCTAATATTGGTAGGATAATGGCAAAAAATATGAATTTAATCCACGAAATAATAGTGTCTAGAATGTGCTGTAATTTGTTCAACATTGGTTTAAATAAATTTGATGGTTCACTTATTATTGTTTCATTCAACTTTTTATTTACTGCATTGGATGCATTGGAGGCTATATTAGAAATCCATTTTTCGGATTCTTCCACTTTATTTTTTAACCAATCCCCTATTCAATTAAGATTGCATTTGTTGAGAATTTTGTCTTCCTTTAAAAGTGAATTGTATGTCTGGCAAATTTGGTGCCAACTTTTAATTTCATTATTTTGGGCTACTATTTTATTTGCTTGCTTCATTAATTCATAATTGGGAAGTTCGGTTGGAATTGTCCAGCTGTATAAATAATTTCCAATTTGACAAAAATTCGGCTTAATGGGGCAAGAATCCAATCCAAAAACACCGGACGTAAGATGAATTCCATCTTCCGAAAAAGATTTTCCCCAAAATAAATTATATTCAACATATTTTTCGGGACAAAGTCTGTCTCCAGGATATTTTTCATTAAAATTCCATGTGGATATTTCATTCATTAAAATGGGGATTATTTTTGGAAGGATTAATGCATCGCATTCTTCTTTATTTAATTTCATATTCGACTTTTGCCTTTCCATTTCTCCTTTATTAATCACATTTCGTCTAATTTTGCCTTCATCATCGGGCAAATTATATGCATTAAAATCATAGACATAGCATTCCGTAATATTTTGCTTAGAGCATTTGGCGACATTAACTTCAATTTTATTATCGCAATTTAATTTGATTTCACCACATATTTTATTTGCCGAAATTAGGGTAAAGAAAGAGAGAATTGTAATAAGGGAAAGCATATAGGGCATAATGGGATATCCAGCCCTGCCTCTCGATGGGCGATTATGAGGGAAAATTCGTCCTCTAAAATTATTTGGATTTGGGGGAGTGGGATTGGGCTCTTTTTGTTCCTGTTGCCCTGAATTTTTATTGGAATTTTGCCCAAAACGATTTCTATTTCGTTGGAAATAAGGAGGAGAGCGACGCCGAGGCGGCCAATTTTGATGTGGTGACCAATGTGATCTATAATTATTTGGAGGATGCCAATATGGATGTTGGAAATTAGGCGGAATATTATTTTGGGGATGAATAGGCGGAGGTGCACTGGGAACAATTGCATTTATAGTCTCCTTTTTATTTTCCGCCAATTGAGTTTTTAATTGTTCCACCTCTTTAGAAATTCTAATATATTCCTTTTTCAAGCGGGCTTGTTTGGTCTCTTTTTCATTTTCATCCGCGAATAAGCGAATGTGAAACTCTTCTTTTTGGGCATTATTAATTGCGTCGGCAAGTGTGGCCGGTTTAACTTGCCTACAGAGGACTTCTTTCAGTTCCTTTTTTAGCCCTTGAATAAAACTGTCAACCGCAATGGATTGCCTTTGTACCGCAGTATAATTTTTGGCGGTGGGGTAGGCTTTTCTAACTAATTGCTCTATGGCATGGCCATATTCGGCAACACTTTCACCAAATTTTTGCTTTCTACCCGCTATTTGGAGACGTGCCAATGTTTCGGCATCACTATCTTGAGAGAATTTTTGGGTGAGGTTTGTCTTAATATTTTCCCATGTGTCTCTTTCATCCTCATCAAGCATTTCATAAATAGCTAATGCTTCGCCCTCGAGGCAGGATGGAAGGCTTTTTGCTAAAATTTCCTCTGTCCAGCCTAATGCATCTCCTACCCTGCAATATTCTTTGACAAACTGTTCGAAATCCTTCGGGTCATCTCGACCTTTAAAATGAGGAGGGGATATGTTTTGGAGCTTAGGGGGATTCATTTTTTCCTTAATTTCATCTAACACATCATTTAATTCGTTTAATCGAGCGAAAACATCATTTTGAGGAGGTTGTTCAGCCATATTTTCGTTAAAGAAATTTATAAAATTTTTAAAGAAATTTTTAATTAGATTTTGTTCTTGTAGTCTTGTTAAGGGAGCAATATTTATGTTTTATATGTGTGTTTTTTTTTTGTTTGTTTTATTTTTTTTTTTTTTTTTGAAATTTAATTTAGAGAGGAAAATTTAGGAAAACAAAGGGAATTTATTTAAAAGAAATGGGAATTGAGAGGATAAAATTATAAAAGGATTTTAGTAGATAGAGTTGTGAATAGGGATTTGTTTGTTATGGGGTTTTTTTTTTTTTGAGAGAAAAATTTATTTAAAAATTGTTCAAGATTTTGTTTTAAAGTAGTTAGGTTTTGTTTTGAAGAGTTTTTGCGCTGAAATTTAGGGAAAATTAATGAAATTCTGGATGTTCGCGCGGAAAATGGGCAATTGGGATTAAGCAAAAGCACGATTCTAAGTTTGAATCTGCTGACTAATGAAAATGGCGATGGAATGGCTTTAGGTAGAAGGATTAGCTTGGGCGGAGCTTCTTCGGAAACAACGAAGAATGGCAGGCATCCTTTCCGCAGACTGTAGGGGAAAAGGTTGTGCCAGCTGCCCTTTACTTTGGCGATCGCCCCGATAAGAGAAATGCCAATGGCATTACCCATTCTTCCACCAAAAAGTTCAAGGGAGACGGAAGAGTACAGTAACCTAAAATTATTTTTCCTAAAGAGAGTTGGGTTAATTCATTTTCATATTTAAGCCCAACAAAGATGAGTATATTCAATGAAATTAGGTGATTTTTGCTTTGATGGCCATTATTTTCGAAATTTTGAGTCTAATTCTCCTTAATTTTGGATTATTTCGATTGCTTAATATAGAAAATCAATTTCCGATTAACTGAAAAATAGATGGAGAATAGGTATACAAAATATGCGGCATTAGTGTAAGAGATTCCTTAAAAGACTTTCAAATTTGCTTAAAATCCTTTTTGATTGAGGTCGGAATGGCGCCTTTCCAACCAGCTAAAATGTCCTGTGCGCACAGATTTGTTCTTTTCCTTTTTTCTAGGCAAAATTTGAAAGTTTGTTTAGCGGCGAAAATAAAGTGAATTTGGAGAAATAAACATTTCAAGGATCTCATTGCCGGCGGGAGACTCATTTGCATAAAATGTTTTAGATTGCACCCTTCTATCTTTTCCGACTTTCCGGCGGTTCTTTCAAATTCGTTTGTTCCATAAAAATGGAAAAGAATGAGCGGCAATCGGTCTTTCGGATGCGACCATTTTCCTTTTACCTCGCCAATTTTCTCCAAAAATAATTTATTCACAAATATTTTCCTTCCATTTCTTTGACTTTTTATTTTCCTCCAAACATTTCAAATTCAAAGTTGGATTGCTAAATTATTTGGATTATTTTTATTTGGGCGAATCCGCCTAGGACCTCCATGTGACGGGCTCACTTTTGGGAAATGGAAAATGGGGATTGAATTGGGAAGGGAAGGGGAGATGTGAGCCAAATTGGAGTTGAGGATTCGAGTATAGCGTTCAACGGTGGTTCGAAGAGCTGGGCGGTTGTCCAAAACTCAAAAAGAGCTTAGGATCCGGCCAGTCCCGCCTGAATTAGTAATTCCCTTCCTAGACTCTTCAGTATTAATTAAAGTTTGAATTCAATATTTTCCAACATCATTTTATTAAGTGAAAATGTGGTGAGTGAAATTAATGTGAATTAAAGGCAATTCAGGGGAATGCGGTAAAAAGTGATTGACAGGAAGGATAGGCAATGGGCTGGAGGGAGAACGGATGGAACTGATCTGAAGAAGAGAAGAATGATCGGTTTATAAAGCATAGGGGGCGGAGAGATTCTGTCCAATGGGCATTTAAGGTTTACAATATGATGTTGGATTTGTGAATAAGAAGTTAAAAAGAAATTAATTTAATATAATTGAATATGAAATGTCACAAGCTCAATAATTGCTGACCGGAAAATTTGTTTTCATCGGTTTCTATTTCTACGGAAAATTCAATGATTTTGCGCCAATAGATATCTTATAATGGGCTAAATTTATTTGAAAATCAAATTATATAATATATAATAGAAAATTTTTAAATAAAATACAATAAAAATGAACACACAGTTCTCATTAAAAATTCAATTTTTAAACAAAAATATTGTATAATTTAGTCAATTTCATAAGAACAATGGAAGTAATACTTTTGGCATTACAGCCGAAAATTTTCCCTGCTCATAGACAGTGTCAATGTAGGCCAACAATTCTTTATGTTTATGCGCTGTACTAATTGTATTCCAAAGCAATTGAAGACATTCGGCATAGCGAAGGGCGCCTCTTGCTGCACCAAATCGCATTTGTTCAAATTGAAGCAATGTTTTAGCATATATTTCTGTTTCCTCGTTCATTATTTGTTGACCCATTTGGGAGAGTGCAGGGATTGCTTAATATGTGTAATTAAAGGGTTAATAAAATTAGTTTAAATGTCTTTTTATTTTATTATTTTTTCAGGAAAAAAATTGAAAAAAAAATAATATTTGAGGACATTTGGTTATAACTAAAAATAGTAAGTTTTAGAATTAGATTAGTGATGGTTCTACGATATTTTCTGCTTGGACATTTCTGGCCCAAATCTAAAAAACCATTTGTGTATATTTTCGGCCGTAATTCTAATACCGTATAACATCTGAGCCCCCTGGGGGTTTATTTTTCAACCCCTCCAAAAGATGGGGAATTGTTAGAGGGAGGGGGATTATTAGAGATGAGAAAATAGTAGGGGAATTATTTTTCAACCCTTCTCGAGAGTGGGGGATTATTATGGTGAGGGGAATTAATGGAGGGAGGGAATTTAAAAGAGGTTATACGGTATTTCCGTCGATAAATTTAAAGATATTGAACCTTTCAAAATTTTTCGATTTGGTTCAAAATTAAGTTATAATTGTTAAACCTATTTCAACCCATTATTGAACGATACATCTAGACAAAAATAATCGATTTGGTATATGGTTTGGGGGTATAGGACAAACCGATGAGCCTTCTAAGTTCTATGCCATTTTCAATATTCTTTTCGGCAATTTAAATTTTTTAATGCAAATTAAATATTTCCATTAATAAAATAAGTTAATAGAATTAATTTTATTTTTAAATTTGATAAATAAACAAAAAAAATTTTCTCAATAAAGGTATTTATAACTAATAAAATTTTGGTAAATTTTTTTTATTATTTATTTAAAAATTAATTAAACCAGAATTTGTGAACAACATTGCTAAAATGAGAACATATTCTTCTTGGCTAGGTGAAATTTGTAGAAAATTTTTCATTGGCAAAGAAAAAACGGCCTCGGCCATAGTTTTAATTCTAAAAATCATTTTTTATTAAATTATTAATGGTTTTATTCGAACATTGGTTCATCATTTGTAGATTTTGTAAACAATTGCACATAAGGATAATTGAGAATTTCCATCATTTCCGTATCGGCATTAATTTTCATTGAATGAAAGTAGCCAATTAGAAAAGAAGATGCCAATGCAAAACCGCATACCGAAGCCATCTTTAAATTTTAAAAAAAATGTTTTATTTGGGAATTGGGTATTAATTTCCGATCTATTTGGCCAATCTTGACTCATTAAAGGCTAATTTATTAATCAATCCACGACCATTTATAATTTATTTAATAATCCCATATCATATTAATTTAATGAAATTTTGACAGGCTTGATAGTTTTTCTCAACCTATTCCGGAGTCCACTCTTACATTCCCCCACAGTTCCAACAGAATCCAGCGAGACTAAAATGGCCATAACATTTTATACGAAAACGATGGCAGATTCGTGTTCCTTTCTTCGTTCATTGAGATATATTTTGACCGAAAAAATTTGTAAAAATTTTTCGAGTTTTGACAGAAGGGGAGGGGAATCATTCAATTTTGTGATTTTCATGAGATCATAATTTTTTTTGTATATGGTTGGAACAATTCGGTTAATTCGATTCGATCAAAAATAGAGAAGAACGCTAGTTTAGCCTATAAGAACTTAACCAGATTATTGCTGCTAAACTTTAAGTGAACAAAATTATTGAGAAACAAATTGCCAGGACCGGAAACAAATTTCGTCGATTAGAATGAATAAAAAGATGGTTCAATTATTAGAAAAGAATAGTCGGAATGGATTGTGATTATAAAATTTTTCTTTTTTTTTCATTATTTTTTTTATAAAATACCTAATGGAACTTGCCTGATCATTCAAATTAAGACGAGAAAATGCGGGCAATGTTTTAGCAAAATCAATGGATAAAAGCAAATTTTTGATGAAGGAAATTGGCTCCGTATGAAAGGGGCCATTATTTAGTTTATTTTTCATAAAATTTTCTATGTCAAAAAATTGAATTGGTCGATTCTAAAATAATTTAAAAAATAAAAAAAAACAAAAAAGAACTTTATAAAAATGGGCATGTGCCAATAAATTGTCATTGGATTGAATCAATTGTTCAAATGTAGCAAATTTGTCAAGGAAATTTTTGGGAAATCCAACGACATTCAGAAAAATATGATTGGTTTTCTCTTCAATCTCCAATAATTTTTTAATTAAATTAAGTCCGCTCCATTCTTCTGGCAATGAATCTGCACAATATTTAATTGAACATACAATTAATCGATAAATTAAATTAACCTGTAACAATTTGGAGTTGCTCCTTCTTGGCAATGGCCTTATTTTCATTTTTCTTGACATCTAAAAATTTTATATTTTTTTTATAAAAAAAAATGTAAATTTATGCTTATGCTCACTAAGATTAAATTTTTTAGAGAAAAACTTTTTAGCAAATTTGAATTTTTAGGATGAATTTATTATAAAAAGATTAGTATTGTGGAAATTGTAAAAAAAATGCAATAACTAAAAAATGGCAAAATTTTCCAAAATTTGGCAATTTACTTTTTCGGCAATTAAACTTTCTAGGCAATTAATGTTTGATTGAATTATTTAAAAATGTTCTAAAAAAATAAATAAATTATTGTTCAAATATTTTTTGAGTAGGCAAAAATTCCTCCTAAAAATTCTATCCAACCTACCTTCTTCTTTCATCCCAGCCTCAAGGCATCTTCGCCTTCGACATCCACGGCATTTTGAAATTCGCTGCCTTCTGGCCGCTTCACTTTCCACCTTTCCCTCCAATTGCATTTCACAATCACAATTATATTTCCGATTGCTGATGACCAGACGTCTATTAGATAAAAAAAAATAAAATTTTTTCATTAATCTTTTATCCAAAGTGATTGGGATCATTTATGTAAATAATATTCTTTTTTAAATAAATAAATAATTTGTATAGAAATGAGATTTAAATTGGAAGGTGTCCTTTATTTTTTTTTAATTTATGAAAAATATGGATGAAAAAATCGCATGTATTGACAGTGTAAAAATCTGAATTATTTAAAAAAAAGATATTTTTTAAATTTTTCAAAATGAAAATTGACATATTGCCTTACTGAAAATTGGTTGTTATGTTCAAAAGAAAAGTTCAAAAGTTGGAAGAAATTGTTCTGATTGTTTCGGAAAATTTGTTATTTTGTGTTTCGTTCCAATTCTTTGGAAGTTTATTTATTATCTTCCGGAAAGTTATTAATTTTGTTCCGAAAAGTTATTTATTTTGTTTTCCTTCCTATTGTTCCGAAAATTGTTTAAATAAAAATTTAATAAAAAAATTCATAGATTATCATTTTTATTTTATTTTCATTTAATCATTATGCAGGAACGCTTATACTGTTTTTTTTTTATTAAAATCTAGACCGAGACCGTGACTGATCGGAAAATTTAATTTTTCAAGATATAAAATAGCAAACAAATAAATGTTAAATTTTGTGTAAATTATATAAATAATATTTGGATGCTTTTTTTTTGTCAATTTCGGCATCGAAATTATATCGTTTTAAAATGGAAATAGGAATTCAAATAGAAACTTTCCCGAGTTTTTGTTATAGCCCATCTGACTACAAAGTACAAACCGAAAGAATGCGCCACATGCCCGGCAGGTTATTGCTCCATATTGAGAGATGGCATTTGGCGAATCGCAAACAGTGCATAATTTGTTGTTCTTTTTTCGTCCCATTATGTTTAAAATAATTTTTGAATTGATTGACTGGGGTGAATAAATATTAAAATTGATTCTGGGTAAAAAAATTGCGAGAATGATTTCGCATAAATAGGTTAATAAAATACTGGAAAATAGAGATTGACGAGACGTGACTCTTACCCAGAATTTTCCGAGAACCCAGCCAAGACTCAAACTGATGAGACCCTCGGTCGAGGTATCGATCGAGTTTTTTCTTAAAACCGAAATTGAACTGAGACCGAGAATTTTCCGATATCGAGACTGGGCGTTTTCGGAGACTCTCGATTAAGATCTCAATTGGATCCGTTGCCGATCTCTATTGGAAAAAAAAGTAAAAAAAAAATGATGCGGTCAAAAATTTATAGGTAAAATTTTTAGAAAATTGGGTTAGCAAAAAAAATTCTGTATATATTCAAAATGTTTGGAAAAAATTCCTCTATAATATGATAATATCTGTCGAATGCCAAAAAGAGCTTAATATTATGATATTTCTTATTTCGATTTTTTCTACACCAGTATTTTAATAATTTGATAATTAATTTTTTTAATAAATTAAAAATTTATAAAATAAGAATTTAATAGAAAAAAAGGGACCAATGTGAATAAAAATTTAATATGGAATAGAATTGCAGATGGAAGGACAGGGATTGGCAATCGATAAATACGAAAGATTAAGCGTACAATTTATTTAATGAAAATATTGAAAAAGCCAAACCATTTATTTGCGTGAGGGAGCACAGTGTTTGGCTCTCAATTATATAATACCATTCACATTAAATTTAAGGACAAACTAGCATGGGATTTTATTTTCACATTTTCTTGCTTTAATACCAATTTTACGTTAATTAATGGTAATACTTGACTTGGGAGATTGCAAGGGAAATAAATGATAGATTGGGAGATGACAGACGACTGTCAATCATATTGACTATCAGTGGGGGATAGAGCGAATTAATTTCTTTTGGTTGTAATATGGAAATTTTATCAAATTGCCAATAAATGAGAATAATAGAGAGAAAAATCATATAAAATCAGGAAATTTTTTATTAGCATTATCATTTCTCAAAAAATAAAAATAAAAATTGAAAAATTACTATGCAATTTCACAATGAAAGGATTTTCGTAAAAATTGCCTTAGCTTCCGAGGAATTTTCATAAATTGGCTTGGCCCCTGAAATCATGAAAATAAGAGAAGCAATGGAATTTTTCGATGCCAAAAAAAGTATAGCTCAATAAATGTTGACTGGAAAATTTGTTTTCATCGGTTTCTAAATTCTAAGTCAAATTTAATGATTTTATGAAAGACCGTATGGGCTAAATTATTTAGAAAATATATAAATTATAGAAAATTTTTAGATAAAATACAATAAAAACCAACTCAATTAAATTTAATATTAACACAGTCCTCATTAAAAATTTAATTTTGAACAAAAATATTGTATAATTTAATCATTTCATAAGACCAATGGAAGTAATACTTTTGGCATTACAGCCGAAAATTTTCCCTGCTCATAGACAGTGTCAATGTAGGCCAACAATTCTTTATGTTTATGCGCTGTACTAATCGTATTCCAAAGCACTTGAAGGCATTCGGCATAGCGAAGTGCGCCCCGTTGTTCACCAAATCGCATTTGTTCAAATTGAAGCAATGTTTTGGCATATATTTCTGTCTCCTCGTTCATTATTTGTTGACCATATTTGGAGAGTGCAGGAATTGCTTTAATATGTTAATGGATTGATTTAAATTAAATAGATTAAAATCCTTTTAATTGTGAGAAATATTTAAAAAGGCAAAAAAAATATTGAAAATGGCTAAAAGATTTTAGCCGTTTAGGTTTAATGGTTTGTCCTAAATTTTCTAATCTTATACCCAATCGATAGATTTCTTCGCAATTCATCGTTTGATAATGATTCAATTTAGGTTAAACCAAGTTAAACTTAGTTCTAAACCAAAAAACACGAAATGGTTTATACGGTAAAAACTCTTAATTTTTTTTATCAAACTATGACAAATTGCAAAACAATCGACGCAACTTATGTGTTCTATCGAAATAAGATAAACAATTAAACTATAAAAATCGTTTCGCCATTTTCAATTTTTTCGCCAATACTTTTATTTTGTGATATTTTCAAAAAAAAAAAAATTAAAAAAAAAAGAAATATTTGAGTTCATTTTTATAAAAAATACTAAATTAAGAGTTAGATTTTGTCGAAGAGAATTGCTATTTATAAATTTTTTAAATAAAATTTTCAACAAATTTTTCTTTTTATTTATTTAAATATTAAAAAATTAATTAAACCTGAATTTGTGAACAACATTGCTAAAATGAGAACATATTCTTCTTGACTAGGTGAAATTTGCAAAAAATTTTTCATTGGCAATGTGAAAACGGCCTCTGCCATATTTTTAATTCTAAAAATAATTTTTTATTTAATTTATTATTGCTTTTATTCGAACATAGGTTCATCATTTGTAGATTTTGTAAACAATTGAACATAGGGATAATTGAGAATTTCCATCATTTCCGTATCGGCTTTCATTTTCATTGAATGAAAATAGCCAATTAAAAAGGAACAGGCCAATGCAAAACCGCGAACCGAGGCCACCTTTAAGTTTCAATATTTTAATTTTTTTTTAGAAAATACCTAATTTAATAAAAACTAACCCGATCATTCAAATTAAGACGCGTAAATGCCGGTAATGTTTTAGCCAAATCAATGCATATTAACAAATTTTTAATGAATGAATTCGGCTCGTTATGAAAGAGACCATATTTTTGTTTAATTTCTATAAATTTTTCTATATCAAATAATTGGGTTGGCAGATTCTAAAATAATTTAAAAAATAAAAAAAATAGTCAAAAAGAAACTTTATAATAATGGGCATGTGCCAATAAATTGTCATTGGATTGAATCAATTGTTCAAATTTGGAAAATTTGTCAACGAAACTTTTGGGAAATCCAACGACATTCAAAAAAATATGATTGGCTTTCTCTTTAATTTCTAATAATTTTTTAATTAAAAAAAGTCCGTTCCATTCTTCTGGCAAAGAATCTGCACAATAATTAATTTATTACTATTAATTCAATAAATTAAATTAACCGAAACCGATAAAAAGTTGCGGTTGCTCTTTCTTGATAATGATGGCCTTATTTTCAAATTTGTTGACAGCATTTTCAAATTTATTGACAGCTAAATTTTTGAAAAAATAAAAAAAATGTAAATTTATGGTTTTTGCTCATTATAATTAAATTTTTTAGGGAATTAGCAAATTTGTTATTTTTGGTTAAATTTATTAGTGGAAGAATTCGTAAATTTGGCGAAAATTGCAAGTTTCTTAAAAATTGCACTTTTTTTCTGACAAATTAAATTAATGTTTGATTCAATTATTTGAAAATATCTTATAACTCTAATATTTTTGGGTGCCTAAAAAATCCCAAAATTCATCATACTTTCTTCTCTCATCCCAGCCTCAAGGCATCTTCGCATTCGACATCCACGGCATTTTGAAATTCGTTGCTTTCTGGCAATTTCACTTTCCATCTTTCCCCGCAATCTCACTTCACAATCACAATGGTATTTCCGATCGCTGATAACCAGGCGTCTATTAAATATTCAATATTTTCATTGGTTCAAGGTGGTTGGGTCATTTAAATAGCTTTACGACAAATGAGGATAAAACGATCTGATGCCGATAGTATTTTAATAGTTATAAAATTGGCTACGAACTTATATCAAAAGCATTGACTAATAATGAATATTCACGGAATTATGGCCAAAAACTGTTGGTTTAATTAAAATTGTTTTCTTTGTCTTTTTGGCCATAACTATAACTATAACTAGGTAATAATCAATATTGGTCAATGATTTTGTTATCATTTTTAGACAATTTAATGCCTTATAATATTATTTAAACCATGCAAAAATAGCTATAACACCATCGAGATTAGACCGTTTCGTCCACAATTATCGTACCCGCAATTATCGCATAGCTATTTCCCAAAGTTTTGCTAGAGCCCATCTGACTAACCGAAAGAATGCTCCACATGCGCGGCAAGTTTTCGCTCCAAATTGACTGATAGCATTTGGCGACTCGCAAACCATACAAAAATTGTTATTACTTTTTCGTCCCATTATGTTTAATTAATAATTTTAGAATTTATTGACTGGGCAAATAATTAATTTTTTGATTTATTTAAAAAATCGATTCTGGGCAAAAAAAATTGCGAGAAATGATGACGAATAAATTAATTAATAAAATAATGCAAAAAACAAAATAATGGATAGTCATAAAACTTGGGCATAGGAAAAAATTGTGACTATAGTATGTATATGTAGAGGCATATTATTGGCCAAAAAATTCCGTAAAATATATTCAAAATGATAATAATATCCGTTGAATGTTTATAGTCTTTATTCCTGGGACTAATATGATTCGAGACGAGAGTGGGCCTAGGCTCTCGCGAGGGGCCTTCTCCGGATGCCTAAAACTTCGGTGGCCCAAGTAAGGGGATTGGGTTTAATTGGGCTAGACTTTAATATATATATATACGTTGTGAGGAAAAATTGTGATAACAAAATTTCGCAAAATGTGATGGAAATTGGAAATATGAACATTTTATAGGGTAAAGAATGGGTTTAAGAAGGCAGCAGATTGGGGCTATATTTGATTGAAAACGTGATTGGGTGATTTGGTTAGGAAAAGTGGGCAAAATAGGATGAATAAGAATAGCCCTTAGGCATTATTGGCATTGGCACAAAATAAAGACTTAATATTATAAATTTATAATAATGGAGTTCGATTTTTTTCTATCCAATATTTTAATATCTGAAGAATTTAATTTGATATTTTAATTTTTAAATATATATTCTATAAATTAAACCTATAAAATGGAAATTTAATAGAAGAGAGGGAACCAACGGGAATAGAAATTGGAAATGGAATTGAATAAATGGGAATGGGAGGAATGGGGAAGTAGTATGCGCAGTTGGCAATCGATAAATACGAAAGTGTACACTTTATCGCAAGAAAGTATTGAAAAGGGAAAACCATTTGCTTGAGGGAGCACAGTGTCTGACTCTCGACTCCCGACTATGGCATCTACATCAAAAATGCATTTGGTTAGCTGGGAAAAGGTGGCTTATTGAGTGTCAGCATATGAGGGCACACTTTTGAGCACCCGTCGTTTGATCTCGCAATTTGTTCCCCATTTATATTTCGCCCTAGAAACGGTTATTTGGAGGTTACTCGATGATGGGGAATCCAAATTTGGCATTAAATTTTTATCAAAAAAATAATATATTTTTTATTATAATCTTGAGTAATAATTACATAATTGAGTAATTACACTATCTAATATGTATATGTATAATTTTAATAGCGAAAATTGAGTCAACATAATAAGAAGGAATTTATATAATTATGCGTTTATATAATTTAATAAGGAAAATTTGGCCACAATATTATAAAATTATACTCGTATTTATTAGGAGAAATTTGAATATTATAAAAACATATGGACGTTTATATAAAATTTCTTGTGACACAATTATCCAAATTCGAATTAAATACATGAAAATAAATTACTCAAAATTATAATAAGAAATTTATTAAAAATTTGAACCCATTTTTGATGAGGCTTATTTAAAGAACATTGATACTGCGAAAACTTAAAAATAAAATACATTTTTTAGTTATTTTGGAATTTCAAAAAATTTACATTTAATAAATCTTAAGATATTCTAAAAATAAATTTATTTTCAAAATTTAAGAGTGTAATTATTAAATTAATTAATTAGTCAAATTTTATTTATTTTAAATTAAAATTATAAAAATAATATTCAATAATATCAAATTGTTAAAAAATGAAAAATATTTAATTATTTTTATCATTCTTTAAATATTTTCTTCAATAGCATTGTGATATATTTTGACCAATGATTGCATATATTTTTGGATGAGTGCCAATACTGCATAAACAAGTGCAAGTCCAACCAAAAGCATGATTGCAATCAACAAAATACTCCAAATGGCATTTTCTGATTTTGATGGGTAGATATCGCCTACAAATATAATTATACTGTTATTATAATATAATTTTTTCAAATATTTATTTTGCCATTTGATTAATTAGGGTCTTTTTGTGCAAAAATATTTTTCCAATTTTTCAATTTTAATTTTTAATGATTTTCCTAAAATTTTATTTTCATTTAGAGTTAATCTTTTATTTTCTAAATTAAAATAATTAAGAACTGAAATAATTTTAATAAATATTTTAAATTAGCTTATGAATGAGTAAATCGATATTTACGTTTTTCATTCTCTTTTTTCGTTTATTTATTGAATTGAAAATTTAATTCGAAAAATTGCTTTTTAGGTTCAAAAATTTTCGGAAGTGTTAAACCAATCGTACTATATAAGTGCGATTTATAAATATTAAAAATGATAAATTAGTTTAATTTTCTTTCTTAGGAGATTGCCTAAATGTGTTATTTTTGCCAAAAATATAAATTTATTTAAAAAATATAATAATTTTTACCAAAGCCAATCGAAAGGAATGAGATCAGCACGAAATAGAGTGAAATACCTAATAATATATTTTTATCGAATTAATATTCTATTGACCGAATTTTTACCATAGTTCCATCCTTCCAATTTAGTGAACAAAAATGCACAAAAAAGAATCCAAACTACAACAGCCGAAATTAGAAACCATATTGGAAACTAAATTCTTAATTAATAAATTGCCTAAAATTATTGTCTTACCTGAAGTGATAAATCATTTTCAGCTTCATCGTTATCGCCTTTTTTCTTAACATTTTTTATTTTCTTCCCATGAGACCCAAATAAACGGCAAAATTTCATGCAACTTTCTAGGAATAAATTTCCAAGTGAGAGCAGCACAATCAGAGCCATTGGAATTCTTGAAAAATGAGTAATAAATACATAGTAAATTAAATAAATTTAATTTTTTGAGGTCATATATCTTAGAAAAATTAGGTTTTTAAGTATCTATCCTACCTAATCGTAAGCCTAAATCCCATTCTAGGGCGTAAATAGACATGGTCAAGTTATATGGCCCAAAAATAAATTAATTTTCGTTAAGAAAATTTTCAGTAAATTCAGTCATTTTAATATAATTTGTAATTACTAAATAAAAAATTTACCCAACAAATGCATAAATAATGGTGAAAACACGTCCAGCTCCTGTTGTTGGTGCTTGATTTCCATAACCCTGAAATTTATTAGAAAAATTAAAATAAATTCTAAAATTCAATAAATAAGCTTGAAAGTATTTTTATAAAATTCTAATTTTATATTTTGCAATATTTTCCATTTTAAAACTCCATTATTATTACGAACAATTGTGGTGTAAACAGTAATGCAAAAGTAGATTGAACCCAGCAAATTCCATTGTTGTTGTTCCATTACAGAATCTGCTTGGCAATTTGGCTCAATTTTAAGAAGTTTTCGACGTAATTCATATAAACTTAGAATTGCTCTGTTATAACTCTACAAATATCCAAAAACTTCTAATAATTTCTATCAGAATATTCTACCTTTTTATCCGTCTTTGTTGATATTTGATCCAAAATATCCTGAAATTACATTAAAAATTAATAAAAATATTTTTAAATTAATTTTTAATTACATTGAACAATTTAATGCGTTCCTGCTTTAATACAGCAATTTGCTTGATTTCATTTGGACTCTCCAGAAAATGGAAAAGAAATCCACCAAAAATGGTATAAATTGCAAGGAGAATGATTGGAATCAACACTTTCAAGCCGTATTGAAATTTGGAATAATAGATGTGACATGATTTTAGCATTCGTTGGATTTGTTTACTTTTCTATCTATATATGTATTTGTAATATTAAAAATATTTTAAAAATTATTTTTTAAACACAAGTTTGGTTAAAGTTTTAGTTAATAGAAAAAATCTTAGATGAGTTATAAAAATTCGAAACTATGGAAAGTGGCAACTGGTAATGGAAATGTATATTTATATATTATTTTTAAATGAAATCATTTCATTATTCATAATAATATAGTAAATGATACTTAAATTTTCAAGTCGATTCTCAATTCTTTTCTTATCCATTCAACAAAATTTCATTGATGAAATCATCCGTAAAATTAAAATAAATACATTTTTCCACCAAATTTTATTCAATAAGAGTTCACATGAAAAGAATCATTGAACTGCCGTGGATGGTGGAAATCACTTCAATTTAACTTTTTATTACAATAGTTGAGCAAATAAACGCACAGCCTTTCCTTTCATTAGTATATATTATATATAATATAATATCAAATATGTGAATAAGAAAGGGAATAACAAACATTTCTTTCCATATATGACATAATCGTAAAAAACATTCGAAAATTTAAAAAAACGAAATAGTGTCTGATTATAGATTATGTTAAAATAATTCTTATATTATTTTGATTTTTATAAATTGATTGGCAAAAAATACCGTATATGTTCTTTTAATTGCCCATGGGGAATTATTCAATTCCTCAAAAATTGGAAAAATTTGGAGTCAAACTCATTAATTTTTTGACAATTTTAAACAAATTAAATTGAATTTTATAGAGTTTAAGGGAACTAAAAACAATAAAAAAATTTTTGAAATTCACTTTGTCAGGTGCTATGTGTCCTCAAAGTCGATGATGGGTAATTTATTAGAGAGTGTGGAATTAAAATTAGCATATACGTTAATATGAATTTACAAAAAAAAATAATTTAAAAAAAAATATTTTTATTTTTGAACCCAAAAAATTAGCAATTTTCCAAATTCTCTCATCAATTTTTAATCTTCTTGATTAACAAATTTGCACTCTTCTTCGTTTCAAAAATCAAATTAAATTATAATTCCCTTTTTAATCATCCCCGAAATCAACAAATTATATCATTAACAGTTTTATTTATTAATTATAACAAAAAGTGCAGCACAACGTGCACAATGCATAAATTTTAATTTATTTAAATGTCGTCTAATTGGACTTCAAGTTTGAATTTGGTTGCTTCCTCAATGGTATCGTAATTGGCGCATAACACATTGTTTTCACCGCCTGGGCCTAAATATTTTCCATTCACTTTACATTGAATGATGAATGTGTTCGTTTCGTCATTATCCACGGGCATAAAATTGAACAGAAAACAGGGCTCTGGCTTTCCTTTATCATCCACGGGTGCGCGTTTTACTATAAATAACGCAAATTGTTGCGTTTAATAAATGTATTATTATTTAAATGTGCTTGCTTAATTAAAATAATCCTAATTAATAAATTATTTTAAATTTTTTTTTTTTTAAATTTATTTGAAAAAATTTCCCATATTTTTGCGTTTAATTTATAAAATACGACAATTTAGAGTTTTTTGTAAGACGCAACATATTGTATTTTTTTAAAAAGCAACAATTTGCGTTTTTATTACCTTTTTCTGCAAAACGCGAAGGCACCTTATCATCTTTGCGAAACCAGCATCTCTGACAGGTGAACTCGCTGGAGCCTGCATCGATACCAAATTTTCCAAAATAGGCGTTGTTGATCATCTTCAAAGAAATTTAAATATAAATTTGTAATTTTAAAAGCACTTTGTAAAATTTGCCATTGCCGACGGAAAGCAAAAAATCGTATTGCCGTTCGACACTTTTGTTTGATGAGACGGCATTGGATTTTGCATCATTTCCTTCCTTAGATTCCTGAAAAATATTTTTAGATAAATGTCGTTTGATTTAAAATATTATCTTCTGTTTTCAAAAAAAGATTATATCGATGATAATAGATTTTAAAAATATTCAAATTACTTTATTTTTTAATATATTATCCTGTGAAAAAATTTGTAACGAAAAATTAACAATTCCAATAATACATATTTTATTTTTCATGTCAATCTTTTATTAGAGAAGGCTATAAAAATGGATATTCTTACTGGAAATTTTATCTCATTTTATCAATTTTTATATTATTTTTTTTTACGAAAAATTCTCAATTTGGCTCATTCCCATTAGTAAAATTCCGGCACTTGACGGCTATCCCAGTCCAGATTTTTTTTTAGGTAACTAGGAATAATGTAACGGTAACTCCTACCTATAGGCTATAGGTCATCCTATATAGAGTTAGGGTTTTAGGAGATAAGTTAAATCCCTAATCACCCATGAGGGGGTCATTTATTTCAAAAACAATCTGAACCAGGGATAACTGACAAATACAAAAATTTCAATAAAATAAAAAAATTTTTACCATTTTCTCATCCACCATTTTTGGAATAGCAACCAATGTGAAAACGCAATCTTCAAATGAGCATTCATCATTTTGATCACTGCAGCACACATTCGGTGATAATTTGACTGGTAAACGTACTTCCAGCAAACGTTTAAGCAAAGCGCTGCCCTTCAATTTGGCCAACTCCTCAATTTCGATGCGCAAATTTTCAATAGTTAGCATTATTGAAAACTAAATTTTTGTGCTTGAAAATTGGGAGATTTATTGCGTTTTTATTATTAAATATAAAATTATTTTGGCAATTTTTAAAAGGATTAATGCATATTTTTAATCATATTTTAGAATTGAAAGGCCGCTAACGATAAAAATAAGAAAGAAAGTAAATATTTGACAAAATTGGGGGTAACCTACTAAAATAATCTTTTTTTATTGTGGATAAAATGCTATTAATTGAAAATATATGGCGACTTCATTTTTGCCTCAGGGAAAATTGTAAATACTAAAAAATGCATTGAAGATTGTATCGAATGGACAATGGGAAAAGAATAAATGGAGTGCAGTTGGAATGAGGCGCAATTCATCAATTCAGGCTTATTCTTATTTGGTTGACCCATTCTATTAAGGATGAATACAAATGGATGGAGAATTAAAAAATGCTTGGGAAATTGTCTCGGACAAACATTTAAAATTTTATCAGAGGGAAATAACGATGAATGCTCCACTCTAACCCCAAAATTGTCATTCTATTGCTGAATAAGCCAATAAAAGGAATTCTTTGATCGTAAGATGAAAATGAAATATTTATGCGTTATGCCATAATAAATTTTATTATATTTATCTCAAATAAAATGAATAATATGCCGTTGTTCATTTCATTCATTGCAGTTGTCTGTATCACATACTTTGCAATACCCATTTGGGCACATATTTAAAAAGTTTTGGCACTCCTCTTCTGGTTTATGGCCAGGCTTAGGCTCACCGCAATTCTTCATAAGTCATAACCATATCTGGACGAAAAAAAGGAAAAAACATTAATACAAATGTATCAAAAAATTTTAAAATTAAATTCTATTCTATACATTTTATGGAGAAGCATCGAATGGATATTCCTATTTTCATTCCAGTCAACCAATACTTTTATGTCATTGAGTAATTTTATTTTAACGCAAATAGCAATTTTCAAAGTTACATTTTGTTTGTTTTCCTTAATATGATAATTAGTGAATTTTTTCAATTTAATTAAATGATATAAATTAAATGATTTCAAAATTTTTCTCTAATCACTTTATATTGTCCTAAGATTCAATTTAAGTAAAAATGGAAAAAGAATGTGGAATATTTTTTAAAAATTAGGACTATTTTAAAATATTCAGCATTCACCTTCGCATTTCTGGCTTACACAATAGTGGAATTTAGCAGGACAGTCCATGCTTTGTGCTGGCGGAAAATTTGGCCCAGGACCATTATGGATGTCAAAATAACATTTGAGTGCTAAAAGCAATAATTAAATATTTTTTATTAAAATATGAAAAGAGCAACTAACCCGAATTGGTGCCAAAGAAGATGGCAGCCAAAATTAAGGCGAAAATAAAGGTGTATTTCAACATTTTAGGATCTAATCAGAAAATTATTAATTAGAAGAAGTAAATGGACTGAAATTACATCAGAAAATTGATAAAAGATATTTATTAATAATCTTGTCCTATTGTCTTTTATTACGGAATTTAAAAATATTTTTTTTCCTATTAAATTACTCATTAACTCATAAAAAGTCACAACCGGGAGCCATGGATATAAAAGCAGAGCGTATTCTAATATTCATTTCCTAAAATGTAGAAACAGTATTCAACTTAATAATCTTATTTCCATTGAAACAAATCAAAAAAAACATTTTTATAGGCTTAATATATTCTTTTAATTCAATAGGTATTTTGGTAATTCCTTTTTTATGGTTGTTTTTAATAAAAATAATAAATGAATTGAAAGTTATTTTTTCATATTTTTTATAACATTTTGTGGCTAGAAAAATGGTCGCTCGTCGCTCCTTAAAAAAGTTTCTCTGCAAAGCCTAAAAAATGTGATGAGTTTTCTCAAAACAATGATGAGTAATAATTTGTTATACAATTTTATTTTGCCATTCGCTTTAAAAATTTCATACAATGAAAATTTTTCAAATGAATCATATTTTAACAATCAGAATTCTTAAAATGATAATAATTGGACGGGAAAATTTTCTATAATATAAGAATGATGACAGACCTCTGTTTTCTTTCCTTAATAACATTTAAATTTTGAAAAAAAATATTTGTATTAATTTTATAAAATCATATTTTGTTTTTTTTTTTATTTGATTTCAAGAAATTTTATTTTGTTGGATACTCATGGTTGACCGAAAGAATAGATAGTTTTAAAGTTCATTTCTATGGATATTATAATTTGACATAAACATTTTTTTATCAATTGAAGAAAATTTTTTCAAATTATTATAAATAAAACAATTATATATAAATAAATTTCTGTTTTTCTAGGATCCAAAAAATTAGCATCCATTTTCTCTTTTCACAAAATTGGTTTCCTCTCGAATATGGATGCCAAATTTTCTCCATCCATTCAGAATTGTGCATTTGCTTCGAAATTTGTTTTCCACCACAGTGCAACCAACTTTTATGCGTGGAAATTGGCAAATATTATAGTTGATGCACAATTCGGGCTTGAGACTTTTATAGTAGCTGACAATGTCATTATGGCATTTTTCATAGATTTTATAGTATAATTTGCGCAGACTTAACTTTGATGACAACTGAAAAAAATTATTCTAATTATTAAAAAAAATGTTTGGATAGATTATTGGAACTTCGTAAAAAAAATATTATGATGCATTTAATGGTTACAAATAGATTGTCATCTTTAGTCAAAATTCAATTTGGGTACTAATGGAGTTTGTCCCTTACGAGGGAAGAATGAGGATGATGAAGAAGATGATAAATACTCATTTCCTTCATCATTATCAATATCCTCATTCTCAACCTTCCCTCGTAGGGGACAAACTTCATTAGTAACTTAAATGGTATTATGGTTTTATTTGTATAAAACTAAATTATAATTGTTTAAACCTATGCTAAATCGAAATCAAATGATGTATCTTGTTGAGATCAATGATTGAGTGAATATAACTAAATATTTTATTTTAAGAATATTGCTAATCTATCTATGCTTAAAATTCGATTTTACTAATTTTTTTTAATTTTAATTGACATTTTCACTTGAAAAATAAACTAAATAATAAAAATGCTCAACATGAATCTAATAAATTTTCTTTATTAAGCATTAAAGAGAATATCTTCTAATGTAGACTTTTGCCATAGGCATATTAATTTATTGATAAATGTCGGCATATTATTACTAAAATGATGAATTTTGACTGAATTTATATTCTTGTTTATAAGCCTAAAGAATTGTTCGTGAAAATTTACTAATTCAAGAAGGAATATTTTCCTATTTTTTTGTTGTTGTTTTTTAATTTAAAATTTTACTTGAGTCTCCTGCATTCTACTCCAAATGTTCCCTTCAAAATTGGCAACAATTTTAGTAATATTTAGATGATGGAAGAATGGATATTTGTATTCATCCTTTGGCACTTCCTGTAAAATTACAATTACTTTTTATATTAATTTTAAATTATAAATTTTAAATAAGAAATTAACAAAATTGATGAAATTTAAAAATTTTTGACAAATAAAATTTATCGAGAAATAATTAGAAAAGTTTATAAAAAATTATATTTTCCAAATTTTTAATCAATTTTTACATATTAACTCACAAAACTGTTTGCCAAATGGACAAGCAATGAATGATTGGTGGTCAACAATTCTTCGCTGCCTCTTTCCACAAAATGTGAATAATGAATCCAAAAACTGCGAATTTTCTTCGGTCGAACAATCATTTTTTGTCCCTCATATATTGCCGAACAAATTCCACTTTGTTTGTAGAGCTTTGTCAACATCAAATTAAATTTTTGTGGATTTTCTAAATAATTATTTAGATTATTATATCCTTTTTATATGATATGACGATTTTTGAGTTTGGAACTTTTTAAAAATGCCACTAACAAATTCTGATGTGCCTATTATTTTGGATTACTCCAAACTTGTCGCTGTGTCTACTTCGGGCCATTTTTAATAATTCATCAAAAAATGAACCAATTTTTGACGATTTTAATAAGTAATGATAATAATTTTTTTTATTTAGAATTAATGAATTTTAGCAAAATTTATGAATGTCCTATACTATGGATTAGTAAAAAAATTTCAAAATTTTCTTGCACAAACTCCATCAATTCTAAACCAATTAAAATAAAATTAATATTGTTAGATAGTCAAAATAGTATTTATTTAATTTGATACTAAAATCATCAAAAAAATTTAGTTCTTGATGTGTTATTTTAAACGGCGCAATTTTGGAGAATAGTAAAATGCTTTTGGCAAATTTTGATTATTTTTTAAAAATTTTTTTAAAAATTTACCCTGTTCATTAAAATTGCAATGTAATTTATTGACAAGAAAATATGCAGCAGATGGTTTTGCCCTTAATGCTGATGTGAATGCCTCATCCAAAGTGGAATATTTTGGTGCCATTAACAAATCATCCCAATCAATCAGGGCAATGAATTTGGCGGTCTCTCGATGTTCATAAAAGCATTCATGTGCCAACAGGACTTGATTGTTGTATTCCGTTTCCTCATTCGGATCCCATGGCATCCCTTTCAAATTCGGGAATTGAACGCCGGGTCTGATGGAAAGAAGCCCATCTTCTTCATAGAGTGTCATTAATTCATGCACAACACTCAGCATACTTTGCACGTGTGCCACAATCAGATCCACCTTAATTTTTTCATTTATAAAAAATGTAAATTTTAATAATAATTCAAAAAAATTTATAATCATTTTCTTATAATTTTCCCAAAATTATCATAAATCTATTAATATTTTTTTTTTTGTAAATTTTAGAATAAAATTTGTTATAATTTCGCTAATTTTAATTGAAAAAAAAGATTTAATTTGTTTTTAAATAAATTTTATAATAAATTTTAAAATTAGCCATTTATTATAAAATAATCAATAGGAAAATTAAAATAAGGAAAAATATAGAACATGTTTTTGGAAGGTGGTAAATGGGTGGAATTTGTAGGAGTGGAACTTACTTCTGGAAGGTAAAGTCCACCCCTAAATCCCTTCCAAAAGTATGTTTCACCCCTACAATTCCACCCCTACATCCTTCCAAAAGTATGTTCCACCCCTACAATTCCACCCCTACATCCTTCCAAAAGTATGTTCCACCCCTACAATTCCACCCCTACATCCTTCCAAAAGTATGTTCCACCCCTACAATTCCACCCCTACATCCTTCCAAAAGTATGTTCCACCCCTAAATCCCTTCCGAAAGTATGTCCACCCCTACATGTAGGGGTGGAACACCCTTTTTGAAGGTATGTAGAGGTGGAACATACTTCTGAAAGGTATGGAAAGGTATGTAGGGGTGGAATTTGTAGGGGTGGAACACACTTTGGAAGAGAATTATAAATTTGAATAACCGGCGGAATTATAAATCACAATGATGGAAATATCGGAATAAATGAAATTATAAATCTTGATGAAGATAAGCCTCTGAGTGAATTAAAAATTCAGCAAAAACTAATGTTTGCAGAATTCAAAAAAATGAAAAAATATTAATAAATAAATATTATATATTTCAAAAGGAATAAAAATTAATGAAATTAATTTATAATATTTGATATAAATGTCACAGATAATTTTGGAAATTAGCTAATTCCGGAATTAGCTAGGCAATTGGATTAGCTAATTTTGGAAATCTCGGCTTCTAGTCATTGTACAGAATTGAGGGTCGGCTCATTTAATTCGTTATGGTCGATTTACTATATGAAATTTCAATTACAAACCGATTTAGGGGCTATGGTTTAGGTAGGGTTAGGCTAGGGCCGGCATTGGTTCTAAGGTTATGGCTAGGGCTAGGAATTTAAGAGAAAATTCTGAAATTAAAATTTCTTATAGTAAATCGACCATACCGAATCGAATGAATACTATCGAGTCTGTACAATGCCTAGAAGCCGAGATTTCCAAAATTGGCTAGCCCCAAATGCCTAGTTAATTCCGGAATTAGCTAATTTCCAATATTGGCTATAACATAAAATTTGATTTCTTCATAACAATTTTTTAATATTTATTTCTTAATTTTATATTCAATTTTAAAAAAAACCTTTAAATGCCGATAAACCTCCAATACAGCAATCATCAATTGCCATTGTTCAAAAGCCATCACTCGACTCATGCAAATTACGAATCCTCGTTTCCGCTTACTCGGCTTACTAATCGCTAACTGTAACAATTTTAAACAATTAAAAATGTTAAATTGCCGAAAACATTTTTAGTCATTTTTCCGGAGAAATTAAAAGATTTACTTTATTTTTTTTTATTAATTACATTGTCAAATGGAACAAATTTTTTCGGTTTCAAATGTGCACCAAGGGCAACAGGGGAATACGGCAAAAATTTGTTGAATGTACATTGCAAAACGAACAAATCAAATTTGCATAAGCCCATTGAGGTGGAATGATCCAATTGAGCTTTAGAAATTGAATATTTTCCATTCGATATTTTCTGAGCGCATTTAATCTGATTGACGTCGAAATTGCGATCAGCGATGAATAATGTGGTAATTTTATTCCTAAATTCTATTTATTCATTAATTTAATAATTAGATAATTATAATTTAAAATGGTTAATTTAGCGAATAAAATACTATGAAAAATGGAGAAAAAAAGGCATTGAAATTAGCCAAAAAAATATAGAAATTTGCGAAGAAATTATTGAGATTGGCGAAAAAAATTTTAAATTTTTAATGCTTTATCCTAGATCCAAAAATCTTAGAACTCATCAAGATGCGAAAGGGATATATAATTTTTATGGTTTTATAAAAATTTAAAAAATTAAACTGTTTGAACCGTCTTTTGATTTATGCTTTAAAACAAATTTAAAATTCTTAAACTTAAGTTAAATATTTCAAATAAGGCTTTTCTTGACGCGAGATCTATCGAGAGGATGATATAATCGTTTTTTTTATGTCTAGAATAAAACGGTTTTGCTGCCTTTTGTGGACCCGCAATTTTGCGGACGAAACGGTTTGGTGCCGCTAGCGGTAAAGTTGATGCGGAATTGTTTAGGGCATTTTATTAGGCATAAAATTAGTTACAAATTGATATCAAAGCTTTGGCCAATGTTGAAAATCACCGAGTTATGGCCACAAAAATCAGCCAAAAACACAATTTTAAATAAACCAAAAGTTTTTTGGCCATAACTCAATGGATATTCAACATTGACGGAAATTTTTGATGTCATTTTGTAGCTAATTTTATGCCTAATAAAATGACATAAACAATTCTGCATCAACTTTATTGTAAGCGGCACCAAACCGTTTCGTCTGCAAAAGGCGTAATACGAATAATACACTTAACAATTAATCATCATAATCTTTACGCCATTTTCAATATTTTATTATTCGACATTTTCAATGCTTTTTTCGCCATTTTCATTATTTTTTCACCATTTTAAATATTTTCTTTTTATTAATTTTTTAAACAAACCGATTGCCAATTTTATGATGAAAACTTCTGTAAACAATCAAATTCATGTGGAAACAATTCAAGCAATTCAAATTCAACATTAGCCAATTTAATTTGAGGAATATTAAAAGTAGAAGGAATTTTACTTCAACATTCCTATTAAATAAATTCTTTTTTATTTTTTTCAAATAATGTTGGAATAGACGCATCATTATTATTTTATCTGAAATTAAGTGATAATTAAAATGTTTATTTAAATTTTAAATTTATTTTTATGAGTTAAAAGTGATTTTTATTTAGGAATTTTTTTAAATGGAATATGAATTTATTTATAGAATATGCTTTTATGGGTGACAAATTTGAATAATTTCTTAAAATTTTTTTAATTAAAATTTACTTAAGGCAAGATATATTTTTTTACTTCATAGCTGAAAAAATTGTGAAGAAAAAATTTACTTTTGAAATAAAATAAATTAATTTGAATTATGAAAAATAGTTCACAAAATATTCGCAATCCTTTTGAATGTTTGTTCAAATTTCAAATTTTAAAAAAGAAAATCGATCAATTTTTTTGGGAATGATTTTTAATTGGCATTTGGATTTGCGACGCGACTGCACATCGATATTCTTGTTCTTGTTTTTATGTGCGCAATGATAGAAATCTCGGAAATCTATGTTCAATGGAGGGGAACCGCCCTCAAATTTTATTCTCTCGTTTCATTTCTTCTTCCCATTTTTGAATTGTTGGTTCCGCAAAAAAAGTAAAATTTTTCGCCATTTTAATAAATTTTAATCACAGAAAGCACTATTATAAAAAAATGCAAAATTAAAATAAGTTCTGCTTGAAATTTGGCATATAATTCTCTAATTTTTGGGAGAATGATTGAGCGAATTTGGCCAATTTTAGATCAATATTTTTCCACTAGTTTCTTATATATGCCAACGGGATTTACAATATTTTTGGGAAAAAATTTCGAATTTCAATTAATCTCTCAAAAAAATATATTAAAATAAAATAAATAATTTCAAAAAAATTAATTAATTTTGGTACTTATCATATTTCCCCGGGCAAATTTTTCCCCAAAAATCATCATTCTTAAAATCATCTAAAGTATGATTTTACATCGTTTTACAATCAAATATGAGTAATTGAATAATAATCTCAAAACACTTTTCCCAAATCTGCCCGGGGATAACCGATAAGTACCTTTTTTTAAAAATATAAAAAAATTAATTTATAATCTTAAAAAATATAAAAAATTTATTTCTATTTCTAATCTAAGGTAATTGTAATTTTTTTAATCAACAAAATTTATAATAAATGACGAATAGCAACACTTCAATAACAAGTACAATTCATTTTAAATTATTCATCCTAATATGGCTTACTCTGCAAAGTACGGTGCACACTTTAATAATTAAATATTCAAGGAATCGGGGCACATATGATTCGCTGTATTATCCAACAGTGGCCGTATTCTTTATGGAAATTCTGAAGTGCTTATTTTCAATGCTAGTCACCTACATTCAATCAATGGGATTTCATGAGTAATTTTATTTTTTATATTAAAATTCATTAGATTGAAATAATAAAATAGAAATTCTGAAATTTGGGAGTTAGATTAAAATATAATAATGATTTTACTAGACGACTTCGGTGCTAGGTCATCTCCACAATTCTGCAAATATGGGCATGTCCACAAATTCTGCAAATATAAGTTTTTGACTTCTAATAAATCAGCAATAGATTTTAGACCATACAAATCTTATACCAATTTGTAGATCTCATCGAGACGCATCGAATGATATATAAAATGTCTGGTTTTGGTCCAAAATTAAAGAGTTTTAAACCAAAAACTTAAAAAAAGGTTTAAACGGTTTATTTGGAATATTTTATATACCATTCGATGCGTATCGATGAGTTCTACAAAATGGTATAAGGTTTGTATGGTCTAAAACCTATTGCTGATTTATTAGAAGTCAAAAATTTATATTTGCAGAATTTGTGGACATGCCCATATTTGCAGAGCCATTTGTCTTTTATGGAGATGAACCCGGACGGATGACTTCGAAAATTTCTATTAAATAGATTGAGTTCAAATGCTAACATTATTTTGAACAAAGACTTTTTAGATATTATATTTGCATTTTACTACTATATCAATTGGTTCTAGTCTAATTTTTTATCAAGTTTAATTTATTTAGATTAATATTAATGCTTTGTATCTTAATTTATGTTAATTTATTTTTTGATACATTTTACATTTCATTATATAATTTAAACAATGTCCAATGTTGATTCTATAATTTAATAAAAAATTATTTCTTCATTGATTTAATATTTCAATAATTAAAATTCGGCAACTTGGCAATAACCCAACCTTTAAACATAATTAATTAAATTTTAAAATAAATAATCATTAATGTTTTAATAATAAAAAAAATAAATTCTCTGGAAATATAAATTTAATTTTAATTGCAAAAAAAATTTTTTATTGATAAGATAATTTCCAATATTTATTTTATTAGTTTCCTATCAAAATTACATGTGAATATTTGGATAAATTGGCGTGAAGCAATGTGCATTTTTGTGCCAACAATGCTGTATACTTTGCAAAACAATTTGGTTTACATTAGTTTGCATCATTTGAATGCCGCTTCATTTGTGGTAATTTGATAATTATTATAAAAAATTCGGGGAATTATAGAAAAAAAATCTAAAAAATATTTTACATTTCTATGAATTAATTTAAAAAAAAACAATAAATATAAATATAAATCTCTAAAATTAAATGAATATTTATAGATAATTTATCAATTGAAAATTTTATTTGCTGCTTTGTTTTCAATTTTGTTACTTGGGAGGAAAATTTCATTGACCCAATGGCTTTCAATTTTCGTTCTTTTTGTTGGAGTAATTATTATCACATGGACACAAAATAGTGCAAAAATTAATGTCGCCGAACATCGAGCCCCAATAATTGGTGAAACCATTTTGGGGAAAATAAGATTTTTAAAGGGAAATTTTTCCAATGTATTAAGCTTTTCCTTTAATTATTTTTAATATAAAAATAATTCAATAAAAATAATTAACCAGAAAATTAGGAAAAAATTGATTTTATTCTTTTTCCACTTAATTGAAACCATTTTTTTTTGTATTTTCTATAAATTGAGCTAATTTTTTCTCTAATTAATTAATAATTCATCTAATTCAGTATTCTAATATTTATTTAAAATTATTTTGATCAAATTTGTTTCAGTATTTTCTACTAAAACTACTAAAATAATAAAAAAAAATTAAATATGCATTTAGGCATTCTCGCTGTTCTGTTCGCTTCTACGATTTCGGGTTTGGCCGGTGTTATGGTGGAAAAAGTACTCAAAGATGCATCAAAAATCTCTTTATGGTTGCGCAATATTCAAATGTCAATCATTTCAATTCCTTCAAGCTTCGTGACAATTTTCATAATTGTAAGGAATTTAGATTTTTTTAATTTTCTAGAAACTAGAGTAATTCATTTTATCGAATTTGTAAAGGAAATTAGGAAATTTTAATTAGCCAAAAATAGGAAAAATCGTAAAACTTTTTAATAGTACTTTAGAATTTAGACATAAATTAAAGATTATATTTAGGCAAAAATGATTGATTTTATATGATTGATATTCATTATTCAAAAATAAATAAATGGGCATCCAAAAATAATAAAAAAAATAAACAATTAATATATTTTTTTATGTTACTTAAGTTAACAATAAACCATAAAATACTCAAAAAAAAAACAAATAAAATATTAATACTCATAAAATTAAATATATCCTAAAAAATAATTTAACTAATTAAATAATTAATATTTTTCTTAGAATAAAAATGAAATCATAAAAAATGGAATGCTACATGGCTTCGATTCAATTGTATGGCTAACGGTGATTTGGTATTCAATTGGTGGTATTTCGGTGGCAATATGCCTAAAATATGCGGACAATATTGCCAAAGATTTTGCCATCGCCATTTCCATTATTTTCACTGCAATTGGCTCAATTTTTATTTTCAATTTCCAACCGGACATTTTATTCTTTGTTGGCCTCATTTTGGTCATTGGCAGCACATTCTTTTACTCAAAATCGCATAAAATTATTGCGGATTTTTTGAAAAAACATTGCAATAATTATTCTTTATCAAATTATCAACAAATAGAAGAGCAATAATATATTATATTAAATATAATAATTTTTTAATTTTATCTCTTTTTATAAAATTAAAAGACTTCTTTTTTTAATAATAAAAATAAATTAAAAAATTATTCGTCACCAATTCTTTTGTTTTTTTTTTCAAAGTCGCGATTTCATTATTTAATTGTCACTTTGCATTCATTGTTTCAAATTGGATAAAGAATGAATTTTAAATTTGAAGAGAGGCAAATGAAAATCAAATATATTATTTAAAAAGCCAACAAAATTAATTCCTTAAAGCCAATCAAATTTATAATAAGATAATAAAATCTTTCTGGATAAATTTCTGAATATAAAACAAAGAAAATAATTCATTCATTCCATTTCCATTTAATATTTAATCAAATTTGATAATATACCTAGAGAGCATATTTTATAATAATTAATAAAAATATATAGAAATTTTTAAAAAATTTTGGTTGAGAATTGGATGGCGCAATAAAAATGTGAAAATAAGAATTTTATTCAATATGAAGATTGTGGAAATATCATTCATAATTCATAATATTAAAATTATTCGCAATATTTAATTTTCCTAAAATTATCGTATTAAATGAAATTTAAACACTCGACAGTCGACGCCATCTCAATTGAATTTGATTTAATTTCATACTCATTGTCAATAATAAAATAACCTCAAAAGTGCAAATTTGCACCTTTGTTTTAAAATGAAATTTCAAAAAAAAAATAAAAATGAAATTATTTAATCTATGGGTAATTTAATAAGAAAAAATTTTAGTATAATATATTTCTGGATATTTGGATTTTATTGTTTTCCGGATACAATATTTCTATTTTTATATTTGTTTTTAATTTCGATTTTTTCAATATCAGAATATAAGGATTTATTTTATTTTGGTTTTTCATAATATTCTAATAAATTTTCTTCGATTTCTAAGTATATATGATATTATTTCCTCTTACAAAATAAAACAACTTGCATTAATAACATTTATGAAATAATTCATTGTAGCAAAAGCAAACATGAATGAATTCTATATTTCCTTATATAAAAAATTGAAAAAACATGCTATTTTTTTCTCCCCAAAAAACTTTTTTCCCCTAAAAAAATCTTTTTTTCCTCAAAACTTTTTTTCCCCCCAAAAAACACTTTTTTATAACCAATACCTCTTTTTCCCCCAAAAAAACACTTTTTTTATCCCCAATAAACCCAAAAGTGAAAATTTTTTTGATTTTTTCTTAAAAATCATAAAAGTAAATGGAATTTAAGCTTCAGAAGATGAAATTATCTCAATATTTTTAATGTGAGTTTTCATATAAATTTCTTTCGGCATTACAAACTTAGCTTTACCTAGCTCAAATACTTACCTTAATCTTAGCCCTTAACCCCTAGAACCCATGCTCTCACCCTAAATTACACTAACCCTAGCCCGTAGCCCCTAAAACCCATCCTCCGACCCTAGCCTAACCCTATCCCATAGCCCCTAAAACCCGTGGTCTGGTAACCTAGTCCCTAATTCGGAAAACCACATCCGAGTCATAAACATTAAACTTATTAGAAAATTTATTTTTTTACACATTGGAACATATGAAATGAGTTGCATTCCATTTACTTGTATGATTTTTAAAAAAAAATCAAAAAATTTTCACTTTGTAGAACATTTTATTATCAAAACGATTTATCAAAGATTATTGACCAGAATGTTATGGCTAAAAAAAAGCCCGATTTAGTCTATTTTGCTCTTTTTCATAAACTTAATGCAATTTAAAGCAAATTCACTATTTTTTCTCTAACTTATCTTAATATGATGTTGATGTCTATAGAATGAAATAAAAATTGTGTATTTTAACCTTTCTTTAATCTAAAAGAATTTTTTTGATATTTTTATCGATAAATAAAATTCAAAGTGAATAATTAAAATGGATGTGTATTTAGGATGAATTTAAAGCGTTGAATTTGATATCAAAAATTGGTATATGTGTATATATCTAATAATTTCAAAATGGTCCATTATGACAAAAAAACACATTGGTGTGGCCCATGATGGTCAACTATTTGGCGGGCACTGGCATTCAAGACCGCAACAAGTGGGTTGAGCAAATGACCGGGATATTGGGTGATTTGAACCGGCCATTGAGGCATTGGTCCGGTTGGCCCATTTTGGCGGTAAATTGCGGTGACCAATTCCTGACAAAAGGATACGCAATTTTGATGAATGACACAATATTGTCCTTGTTGGAAACGGTCCGCCACCAATGCCGCAACAATTTCATCCAATCCAGGATTTTCAATGGCAAATTGGAATTGATCCGGCAGACGCGTTATATCTCTGCATTTTAGAAAGATTTCCCAAACTCGAATCAAATTTTCCAGTATATATTAGCTTCCAGTTTACCTTATTAGCTACCACTTTCTAGACATGATTAGGTGAATTAATTGGAGAAAAATTTAGTGAATTTGATTGAAAATTATAAAAGTTAATAAATAACCAAAAAAGCAGTAAAATATTCACTAATTTGTGGCCAAAAATTTCTGGCAATTTAATATATTTAATGATCCAAACATTTTAATATTAAATATTGAAAAGAGAATGCTTACATCAATGATATAAAAATTTTATAATAGCTAGAAACATTGCTAAATTATCATCCATTAAAAAATTCTTATATAAATGTTATGGGCATATTGGGCAATTAGAAAATTTGAATAATTTTAAAATCGATTTGGAATAATGCAAAAAAGGATTTCATGATATAAAATAAATTTATATTTTAAAAAATATTACTAAATTTCTAAACATTATATTTTTTTAATAGGACTTATTTTAAAATTATGTATGTTGAAGCCATTTTTGATCTTTCATTTGGTCAAAAATATGAATCAAAATTTTATGTGAGCCTTATTTCTGCTCGTATTTTATCGGAGCAATGTTAGAAGACCAAATCGATTCAGCATTTATCAAGTATTTATTTACTATTATTTATTACTAAAATTTATTCTAACTTGATGAATTCAGAAAATGTTAATCAAACTATTTTGATCAGGGTAAATTGTAATTTTCTAAATAAAATCGTACAAATCAATCGGCATTAAATGTAAATATATAAGCTTTAACGAAAAATTTTTAAAATTGCATTTTACAGGAAATTTTTAATGAAAGTTTCAGAATATCGAAAAATTGGGAAAAAATTTTTTAATAAATTAAGTAAAAAAAATCTAAAATTATTAAATATAAACTTTTTGATTGTTTTAAAAAGTATTAAATTTAATGCATAATTTTAAATTTATTTTGAAATTAAAAAATAAATGCGAAAAATTGCATTATTTTTCCTATTTTCACCATAACCAATTATAAATTTGCTTCAACATACATATCTTTTGTAAATTAATTTTCCATCGAAACCCACACGTTTTAATCTATTTAATCCTTGATAAAATCATGACCGAATTTTTCTCATTGGCCAATAATTTAGCAATATTTCAAGCTATTTATAAAATTTTTATGGCATTGAAATTGAACTGATCTCTTTCAGAAATATATTTAATATCAAATGGATTGATCAAATAAAATTGGTCAGAAAATTTTGGCCAAAAAAATTTAAAATTGCAAGAATTTAACCTTTTTCTACTTTTTGGTTATATTTATTCATTTAAATTTTAACAAATCCACTAAATCTTTATCTAATTAATTCCACCAAATCAACGCTTAATAATGGTACCAAATTATAATAAGCTTAAAGCTAATATTCACTTATTAATTTGTGGTGGAATTTAGTTATTTACAGTATACGACAATTATTGACGCGTCATTGGGGATGGAACGGTCTAGTGCAGAAGGTGATAAAGCAGAAGGATAAAAATTGCATTTAATCAAGGTAAAATTAGCTATGAAATGATATCAAAAAAATCAACTAAAAATGGATATTCAGAGATATGGCAACCAAAATCATAATTTTAATTAAATAATCAAGTTTTTTGGCCATAATTTTGTAATTATCCAACAATTGCCTATTCTTTTGGTTTCATTTTGTAGCTAATTTTATTTTCTATAAAATGCTATATAAATTTTCCTAGAAGCTTTACAACCATTCGACATTAGACTGTTTCATCCTCTGATTATCGCTTCCCCAATTGTCCTAATACCAAATTCGCATAAATAATTATAAACCGATATGAATCAGTGTCAAATAATTGATTAATAAAATTTCATAATTTAAATTAAAATAAATTAAATATTTAATTAAAAAATGTTTAAAATATCATTGTCTTAGAATCATAAAAATATTAAAAAATTTGAATTCAATAAATATTTAAAAGCATTATATTTTGAACATAAATTTCTTATACTTAAATTTATCAATAGTTTTTAAATAAAGATGTCAAAGCCGTTCATGTGAAATTAATTTTCGGATTTTTTCCGTCAAAAAATTGAATCTCTTTTCGCTTGTAATCTTATCATAACATTAATCGATGGTCCATTTATATTGTTTTACCTTTATTATTCTATTGTGATAATGACAAAAAGAGACATTCATTCATTATTTAAATATTTTATTTTGACATTATATTTAATTGATAATTTCCCCATTTTACGCCTTGCGACAATTTTCCTATTCATTCCATCACTTATCCATAAAAATAATTGTAATTCAATTAATTTATTGAGTGAATAAATATTTTCCTAATTAAATTGGAATTTGCTATTTATCACTTGATAGCACCTCATTACTTTTCACTATATTGGTGGATTGCGATCAATCGTCCTCTGCAAATTGTCAAGCAACAATAAACTTGATTTAGTCGACAATAAAATTGTGATTGTAAAATGGTTATTACCCGGGAACAGCAGAAAAAAGGTAGCACCAGCAATGAAAACACACTCTTCAATCAAAATAATGATGAAAATGGAGATGGGTTAAACACTGGTACAGCCACCGAAATTGCTGCAAACTCCAATGAGGGGAAAACCCCAATCAACAATGAAATATTGAGACAAATCGGTGATATGTTCGAGAACATAAAAAGCAGTTTGGAACAGAATCAAAATCGCCTTTTTCGTGAACATGAGGAAAAATTGGAGAAGATGGAAAGGGACAATAATGAGAAATTGAGACAATTGAATGAGAAAATTGAAAATCGACACGGGTCAAGCCAAGCAGAAAATGTGGACAATGGCGGATTTGGTCGAGGTTTGCCACAATTCAATTCACAAGGACTTATTGGAACAAAAAGCAAGAAGCAGGCCCACAAACAAGTTGGAAACTCCCACTTCAATGCAAATTTTGGAGAAAACAGCAATAGAATTAATTTCGACGATGCAGATGAGCATAGCCCAGAATTAGGTTTTGGATTTGGATTTAATAGGAATAAGGAACATACCACCGACAATGAAAACCAAAACACTGATGGAAATTTGGAAAGTGTGCTGGCCGCATTAAAGGAAATTGTCATCGGAGTTCGCGAACAAAACCTTGAGATGGTCCGAACAAATGAAAGATGCCAATTTGCACAAATATCAGCAACCTTGGGAAGAATTTCGGGCACCGAAGGACGAACAAGTATTGAGAATTTCTTTGAAAATTTTGAGAGTATAACCTTTGGTTGGGAGCAAGAAAGAATGGCCCAATTATTAAGTGCACATCTCGTCGGCCAAGCCAAGACCATCTTCAATACATTACCAAACGGCCAGAAGAAATCGTATAAGAAAATAAAGGAAGCAATATTATGGGGCCAAAACTCGATCGACTCATTGAGATTTACCGCCAAATCAAAATTGCAAGCCGGCCTATTCCGTCGTCCCGATGAAGATTTTCGACAATTTGGATTAAAGGTTTATTCGACAATTAAGGATGCTATGATGGCCACCACTCCCGAAGAAATTCTGGAGGATGAAGCAAAAAGCTATTTTCTCCAAAAAGTCAAAGATCCGTCAATAAAAAATGCACTTTTACTTGTTCATCGGGATTTGAATTTTTATGAAGTGATCGACAAAGCGGAAGAGTTGCGTTCAGCCAATTATGGACCGGTCAGAAGGAATTTTGGCCCAACTGGTTATACAACGGCACAAGAAAACTTCATTCCAGCCAATAATCAGCCGACAAATAAAATACAAAATATCATCGACAATAAAATTGGAGCTCAAAATAAGAATATGGGAAATAATGGCAGCCAGAATAAAAGGTTTGGTGGAAATAATGGTAGCCCGAATAGGAATTTTGGTGGAAATCGAAATATTGTCACTGGAATGACTGCCACGAAATTGAACACCAATGCCATTTATGGACAAAACTCAGCGGAAAAGGACATTTTTGATGATTTATGGGAAAATGGTGAAGAGAAAATTTATGAGGTTGGACAATTTGAGATGGAAAATCGGGAAGACCAGCATGACGGTTATGAAGAGGACCGCGAAAATCCGGCACTAATGGGAATAATTAGCCAAAATATTAAAAGCAGCTATAAAAATGCCATCATCACTCCGATAAAACCACAAATTGGATGGGCTTATGAATTATCGGACTCGAAAGTCTACGAAAATTCCATTCCATACACTGCAATAGTGGGCACAACTGGCTTAGCTTCAATCGGCAATGAATGGTCAACCACCCAAAATTTGAATAAAAAAGCGGGTGAGTTGAGCCCAAACCAAATGGCACAAGTGGATCCGATCATCAATGAATTTTCTGATATTTTGGCATTAAATCTATTGCGTTCAGTGCCAGTGGAATGCACTGATTTTTTGCCGGAGCGGGAAGGGTTCACCCATCAATCAAAGAAACATACACTTTCAATTAAATCATCAATGAATAATTCGCTTTTAAAATCTCAAGAAAATAATTCCAGTCACATGAAGAAAACCCGGGCTCCTGGAAAAAATTTGGCCAAATTGGTGATGCTCCCCTCAGTGGAAGAAGGAATAGCGGAATTAATCAATGAATTACTCAACATTTTGGCAACACCAAAATCGGTGAAGTTTTATACCATCCTTCCACCGCCACTATTCAGTCCGGCTTTTGAAAAAGGCATTGTTCGTTTGTTGGCTGTAAAAATGGATAATGTTGTGGCCCATCAGGAATTCCGTAGTCGGACTTTATTATCATTGGATTGGACCGGTGCAGCTTTAAACAAATATCACACGGTCGTTGGGAAATGGACAAAAGCCGGCCCCCTAAATAGTTCCCGTTTTTGCACTGGAGTTATTTTCGTCCCTTCGGTTGAGCCGAAGTCAAACATCAATGAAAAAATGTGTCATCCACAAAGTACACCAGCCATTCGACAATATAATCGTTCGATTTGGAAACGGAGCCGTTCTCGTTCTCCTCTCGTGATTTGGCACAATCCACGCCCTCCAAGTATTATTCGTGTTTCCATGCAACCGGTTGATATGCGACATCGGGATGATCGGAAAGAATGGGGACGGTATCGCCGACATTGATGATTGCGCGTGGAAGCGCAAATTGAAGAGAGGGGGTTGTGATAATGACAAAAAGAGACATTCATTCATTATTTAAATATTTTATTTTGACATTATATTTAATTGATAATTTCCCCATTTTACGCCTTGCGACAATTTTCCTATTCATTCCATCACTTATCCATAAAAATAATTGTAATTCAATTAATTTATTGAGTGAATAAATATTTTCCTAATTAAATTGGAATTTGCTATTTATCACTCTATTTTACATTCAAATTGAATGTTTCTAAAAAGTTAAATTTACTTTGGTAAAATTGTTTTGATATTACTTGAAATTTTATAAACAAAATAATACTAAATGAATTGATTGGCCCTAGATTATGTTTAAGATAATCGAAATATACCTAATCAATATGATCTAATAATTAGGGTTAATTATCCGCGAGCGGATAATGAAATAGCGAATAACGGATAGTGCGGATAGTCAGGATGCGGATAACAGAACGGTTAGATTATCCGCGCAAATTATCCGCGGATACTAACCATTTCGCTCCCTTTATAAGGTACTGTAGATCAAATTTATTTAATTTTTTGGTCAGAGAAGTGAATTATACTTAATAATATAAGAGCCATTCACGAGCAAAAAATTTGTGATAAAAATTTTATTTTTTATAAATAAAGCAAAAAATTATTGAAAGCTTAAAAAACATTTTCTTAACTCAATACCTATTTAAATTTTTTAATATTCAAAAATAAAGTTAATGATATTCTAAACATTTTTTGAATTATATTTAATTTATTTTACTTAAATTTATAAAATTTTATTTCTAAATTTTTTTAAAAATTATAAGTGATGAAAAAACTCACGAAATTTTCCAATAACGGTCACCATAATATGTGCCAGGAGGAATGACTCGAACCCCCTCTCTTCCGTATCCAAATTCTGAAGAAAAAGTAAAATTTTACATAAAATCTTGAAATTTATATTTTTTTTTAAAAAATTATTTCCTTAAAAATATTTGTTTTTTTTTAAATGTTTCAATGAAAGAAATTAAGAATAAGAGAAAGAAAAATCAAGAAAATTAAAAAAAAAAGGATTCTTTATTATAAAGCAATTAATAAAGCATACAAAAATATCTGGCAAGATTATGCAAATTACTTTTATTCTACATTTTTATAATAAAAATTTTTAAATTTAATCTTCAATAATTTTATTTATTAAACTCGTAATAATTACGATAATCAAAAAATTTAACTATAACATACATGAAATAACTAAGAAGTACATCAAAAAAGATTAAATGAATTAAAATAGGAGTTATATAAAGCTTTATCAAAAAGCTAGAGATAAAACAGATGCATATACAAACATGTACATAGATTGTTTTGTGAAATTAGCACTTTTGGCTAAAATTCATTTGATCAAATATGCATATGATTAAATAAAATTGAACAAATTTGAGATGAATTATATCTATAAATGAATGATTTTTTTTCATTTAGGATTTTTCCAATTTTCAGTTTAATAATTGTCAAACACAATTGTGAAATTGATGGACATTTAGCAATAAAAATAATGATCGATAGTTACTTTATAGACATGATTGAAAAGATAAAAGTAACTTTTCATTTTTTTCAGGAAAAAGCATTCATTAAAAAATCTTAAAATTTAAAAATAATTAAAAATAAGCTATCAAAAATGTGTTTGCCATTGCATAATTAAATAAATTATAAATATTCTGAAATAGAGGAAAGAAAAAATAATAGAAAAAAGATTTAAGAAAGAAATGAATTTAGTTTTTTTTTTATTTTAATTAATTTTATTTTTAAATAAATAAATTTTACTGACCACGTCTGCCAACAATGATTGCGTGATGGTAGACGTTCGGCAACGGGATGACCATGTACCGATCCGGCCGTTGTTGGACGCGGACACGCTAATAAATTTTTTTATAAATAAATCAAATTTTTTATTTAGACAAAAATTAAAATGATAAATTATATTATTAGCTAGAGCTAATCAAAATGATTGAATGGTAGAAAATTTAATTATTGCTTGACCAAAATTATAAAGTATTTAACATTTAACCGATTTTCGTTAACTATTTTGGAATTGGTTAAATGAAATCTAAAAATAACCCACAATCGGTCCTTGATGAGATCTATCAATTTAATATAAGGTTTAATGCTTAAGTTCAAACCATTGAAATAACAAAATTTTTTGAATTTCAATATTCTTTTCTTCAATTTTAAAATTTATATTTTTACTTATTTAATTTTTAATTTTAAATCATCTACCACGGCAAAAAGTTGGTATCGAATGGCAAAGATCGAATTGCAATCAGTGATCAATGGGCATCGACGGCGATTATGGCCCGGCAAGTGGCACATTGAACAGCGTTGGGCAACCATTGCAAGATTTTAGAGGTGAAAATTTTAAACTTTAATCTTAAAATCTACAATACATAATTTTTACACAGAAAATATGATATAAAAATAGATAGAATGTTTTTAATTTGATAAAAAAGGATTGAAATTGCCGAAAAGAAATTTAAAATATCATAAAATAATTAATATTTAAAGCCGAAATAATTATAGGGTTTAAAGGTTTAAAATTGAGTTGAAAACAACATTACTTTTGGATAGATCTCGTCAAGACGCTTCGAATGGTATATAATTTGTTATGGATTATTAAAGATAAAACTATTCGAGATTTTTATTTTTGGTTCAAAATTAATTTTTAATATTATTTAAACCTAACCGAATAATAATCAATTTATCCTTCTTGAAGTAATCACTCAATTTGGTATAAATCTACTCCTTCAACATTGAGTTTGACAATTTTAATAGTTTTGCTTTAAAAGTTGGCAAATTTAGAATCGGTAATATTTTAACGACATTAGATCCCATTATCCGGTTTTATTTTTGTTGCTGAGTTCATGGACGAGCCAAGTCGGGGCTAACGAATTTCAACCTCTTTCATTTGTATTTATTCCAATTAGCATTAAACTTTTTAAAATTGTTAAATTTTTCGAAAAAATAATATTCCAATTTTTATTTGCGCAACACAGTTGTTAATTCTTCACTTTCATTGCTAAACAGTTCAATTAATTCCGTCAAAAATCGTCTCGGTTCATGGATCACCACTGGGCACAATTTTTCAAGAGGAAATGGAACATCTGCTTCAATTGAACCAGCTTTTGCTAATTTGTCAAGAATGCAATAGGGCCTTGCTAGGTATTTTTCCCTTTTTGATTATTGAAAAATCCTAATATAAATTTGATTTCATTCTATTTGCTCATTTATTAAAATTAAACATTTTTATGAGAATTTAGTTATGTATTTTTATTAGATTTATTAGAATTGGTAGTTGTTAATTTAATTGTAGACATTTCTCACCCATAAAATCAATAATCTCTTTGCACATTTTTTTGCAGAATGTCTCAAGCGGAATGATGGAGCTGTGAATGGCATTCTTTTTTGGACGTTTATCAAAAACTGGGCTCTCTTCTCATTCTCACACATATTCGCAATTTGGCTTTGGCAACTGCCAATCAATAGAAGAAATCTAATCGAGCCACTCAAATCATAAAATTATGCCGGGCCAATTTTATTTTTTAATTCATGATTAAATTAGTTCTATTTTTAGCAATGGCGAAACAATGTACACTTTAGAAGCTGCAAATGAAATATGATAATGGTCGGCATCCAGCGAGAAATCACAACACTCATTCAGGTTTTTATTAGGACAATAAAAAGAAAAGTTACAATGAATATAAGTTTGAATTAAGTTTAAGCTTTACTTAAAAGCTAATTATTTTTAATGTTGAAAATATTTAAAATGGCAAAAAAGCATGGAAAAGGGCGAAAAGATTTTAACTGTTTAGTGGTTTGTCCTAGATCCGCAAACCATGTCAAAACAAATCGTATGGTATGTAATTTGTCATGGTTTAATTAGTTTTGAACCAAAACTCATAAGAAGGTTTAATATCATTCATATTTGATCAAATCATAACAAAATATATACCATCGACCCGTTTTGACGAGATCTATCGATTGGGTATAGGTTTTGGGGATCTAGGACAAACCACTGAACCGTTATAATCTTTTGGCCATTTTCACTGTTTTTCGCCAGGCTTAATCCCCCTATATCCACCGTAATCCTCTTGAATTTATAGTATTTTTATTGTTTTAACTTTAATCCAGTTTTGCCTGGGCAAAATCAGTTTTGACCGGTCATAACCAATTTTGACTGGGCAAAACCAGTTTTGCCCGATTTCCACTTTTGCCCGTAACATATATAGAAATAAAAAATAATTTACCGCAAATTATATAGAAAAATTGAATTTTGTATTTATTTAAATGATTGTGAAGAAGAAATAATTTTTGTATAAATGAAAATTAATAAATGGTTTGGGAAAGGGCTCCTCTTTGATAAGAAAATGCAAGTGTAGGGACCATTGTATTTGATAAATTTGCCCGCAATTTAGTTGAGAATGGTCATCATTGGATTAAGCTAATGTGCTCCATATTGCTCAATAGGGGCCGGCCATGGATGAGGTGGCAACGGCACATTGAAATGAGCAAAAAAGGCAATGACGAAGGCCAAGGCTTGGCAGAAGCTGACGCAATTGTTGTGGAGCACTCAATAGCGTCCAAGTTTGAATTGGCCGGCATCCAATGCTTGAACAATGCCCACCAAATAGCGTTGCCAATTGGAAATTGGAATTGTGCCGGCAATAGCATTTAATCGCTGAAAATTTTAAAAAATAATTTACCTTAACAAATTAAATTTTCATAGAAAATATTAGTTTAAAATTAATTTTGGTAATATTTTATAACTTTTTTTAGTGATTAATTTATAATAATAATTAAATAGATATGATGGAAGTTATAAATTTTAAGGTAGAACAATTTATTATTAAAAATGATGATCAAATTAAAATTGGGACCAGAAAATGAAAATGCCTAATTTTGCCCTTTTTTACTTATTGGGTTTTAAAATAAATCCATTTTTTACTTATCTAGTTAAACAATGAATAGAATTATAGATTGAAATTTTATAATCTTAATTATTTTTAATCAACCATATTTTATGATAATTTATTGATAATTAAATGAAAGAAAATCAGCAAAAAATGCATAAAAGCGAAATTATCAAATTGTAATTATTTAAAAAGTGTATTTTTATATATCAAAATTGTTGGATAAATCAAATAAATAATGCATTTTTGGCCCATACCGCTTCATCATGACAAAAAAAACAGGCGGCCCATTGTGATTCACTACTCACCAGTTGATTCCGAATTGCTTTGAGGATGCCAACTGGAGAGCATTGATTGGATATTGGCGGAGAGCCTGAGGCCATTGGTGCCTTGGCGGCAGTGGTGCATGATGATAATAGAAGATGACCGTGACCAATGCTTGAGAAAATGAGACGCAATTCCTGTGCAAGAGACAGTACTGGCCCTGAACGAAGCCAACAGCCGCCAATCCAGCCGCAATACTTTCCAACACATCATGGGCCCAACGAATTGGAATTGATTAGGAAGACGAATAATGTCACTGCAAAATAAGAAAAAATTTTACAAACGAAATCAATTAGTGAATATTAGTTTTAAATTTGGCAAATTTTGTATAAATGAAAGTAAATAAATAAATTGGTTCGGAACCCATTATGAAAGGAATATGCAGGCGTGTGCGGCATTGTGATTGATAAAGTGGCCGGCAATTTGATAGAGGATGGCCACCAAAGAGTTCAGCAAATGTGCCGGATATTGTTGGATGGGGGCCGGCCATGGATGAGGTGGCATTGGCGCATTGAAATGCTGGAAGATTGCCTCCACAACGGCTCGTCAAAAAGATACGCAATTATTGTGTAGGACACAATAGCGGCCCAATTAGAATTGACCGGCATCCAACACTTGGACAATGCCCACCAAATCGGCCGTTCCCGATGGTAAATTGGAATTGCGCCGGCAGCCGAGTGTAGTCGCTGCAATTTAAAAATAAAAATTTGCAAAATAAAAATCAAATTTTTCAGTAAATACTATATTAATTTTAAATTTAATAATTTTGATAATATTTTATAGCTCTTTTTGGTTACTTGATTGGAAAAAAACTAAGGGATTTGATGGAAATTTAAAAAGTTAAGACAAAAAATGTGATGAAATATAAAAATTTTTTATTTTAATTTGGTCAAAACTCAAAATTAATGCAAAATAAAATTCCAATATAATCTATAAATTATCACAGTTAAATAGATATACATAAAAATAAAAATTAAATTCTTAAAATTGATCCTATTACTTTTATAGTTACCTAATTGGATGTTAATTTTTTTATATTTTTTAAATTTATTAAATTTAAAATTTACTGTATTTTCCAGAAACGATTGCGGCCATAGAAATAGAAGGTCCCCGGAGGAATAATGATCACACCTTGCCTGCCGTATCCGAACTCCCTATATTTTCAAAAAATATATTCCAAATCATGATTTTTTAAAAAATGTTTTCATAAAAAATATTTTTTAACAAATTTATTAAGAATTTTTAATTGAAGAAACTAACAATGTGAATAAAAATCCCGCGTGAAACAAGTAAGAAATAATTGTGGAACTATAAAAAGGCATATTTGAAAGCTAAATCCTATTTTTTTCTTTTTTACTAAATTAATTAAGATTATATAGAATTTAACGAAAAATAATTAAACAATGTTTGTCGATGTGATTTATCGAATGAGTATTTTAGGGAGGAAAACTTTTTATGTTATAAACCATTAATTATAATATTTTCGACGTTACTTTTCTGTTTGGCGATTCCTCCCACTAAAATTATGAAAAAAGCGTTCTAAGCATAATTTAGGGGCTGAATGATCACGAATATGTTTATTTTGCTTATGTTTTCAATGATGTGAATTACGTGAAATTAAAAATTGAAAAAAATAAAAGGTCGAAAATTGTCAAAATTTTTATTGGTCTTATGGCTTAATCTATGCGCTATGATTTGAAGAACGAAAGTAGTAAATTTATGATTGAACATTTTTATTTCACATATTATGTTAAAATTTCGGCTTACGGTTAAGGTTTAGACTAGAATTAAGGGCTCAGGACTCGAAGAATTAGAATTTTAAAAAAGACGAAAATGTTGTTTTAGCTCAATTTCAAGCACAGATTTGTGATCATCAACCATAATTACCTTTAGGAAGCATTTTTAATATTTTTTGGTGAGAGAGTCGCAAAATAGAAAAGTGCCTTTTCGACATATAAACATATTCTTTTTGGCAATTTTAATTATTTTTTTTTAATTTAAAATTTAATTTTCACAATCAATCGATATCGAATAGCAAAAAGAGCCGGCCAATCTCTGAGAATGCATGTTCGACGGTTATGGCCGGGACAGTGGCACATTGAGCAATTTTGGGGTGGCATTTTCAATTGAATAGAATATATTGAAATTAATCTAAAATTTAATAAAAAAATGAATTTAAAACTATTGAATACTATTCTTTTATTGAACATATTTTATTTATTTTATTTATAATTTTATTTTAAAATTTTAAATGCGAGCAATAATTTTAAAAACATACGAAATTTTTCAAAAGCGTTCTTCATAATACCTGCCCTGACAGATGACCTTGATTCCATTGCGAGCATAGCCGTATTCTGGAAGAAAATTATAATTATATTAGAAATATTTTGAAATAAAAGAAAGAATATATTAGAATAAAGATTTAGGAAAGAAATGAATATTTTTTTATTTTAATTATTTTTATTTTAAATAAATAAATTTTACTGACCACGTCCGCCAATATTGATTCCATGGTGGTACACGTTGGGCAAGGCGATGACCATATACCGATCCGGCCCTTGTTGGACGCAGACCCGCTAATAAATTTTTATTTAGTCAAAAATTTAACTGACCAAAAAATATTGAATCTATCAAAAAATTTCTTAATATCAAAGGTTCCAAAAAATTTAACTTTTAAAAATTTATTTTCTCTGATGCTCACGATGTTGGAATTAGTTTTGCATTGACCAAATATACCGTATTTTTAGTATTTTGTTTATTGGAATATCATATATAGGGCAATCGATGGTGCTGAACAGGATGGTGATAATTGTTCGCATTACAGTATACTTGGTTTAAGGTATGATCAAGTAAACGGTATTTTTAATATTATGGTAATTGGAAAGTCAAATATAGGTTAACGAGGGTGCTGAAACACGAATGTAACAATGGTTTTGCATTACAGTATACTCATTATACAGTATGACCAAGTATACGGTGTTTTTATTATTTTGTTTATTGGAATGTCAATTATAGGTTGATCGAGGGTGCTGGACATGATGGCAACATGGTTTTGTATTACTGTATACTTGGTATACGGTATGACAAGGTATACGGTATTTTTAATATTATGGTAATTGGAATGTCAAATATAGAGTAATCGAGATGCTAAACACAATGATTACAATAGTTTTGCATTACAGTACACTTGGATGGCAATTGGAAAGTCAAATATAGATTAATCGATGGTGCTGAACACGATGGTGACAATGGTTTTGTATTAGAGTGGACTTGTTATACGATATGCCCAAGTATATGGTCGTATTTTTAGTATTTGGTAATTGGAATGTCATATATAGGGCAATCGATGGTGCTGAACAGGATGGTGACAATGGTTCGCATTACAGTATACTTGGTTAACGGTATGACCAAGTAAACGGTATTTTTAATATTATGGTAATCAGATATAGGGTAATCGAGAGTACTGAACACGATAGTGACAATGGTTTTGCATTACAATATACTTATTACAATATGACCATGTATACGATATTTTAAGTATTTTGTTAATTAGAATGTCAATTATAGGGTAATCGAGGATGCTGAATACGATGGTTACATTGTTTTGCATTACAGTATATTTGGTATACTGTAGAACCAACATAACTGTAATTATTGCCATACAGTAATTGAATAGTCAAGTATAGGGTAATCGATTATTCTGAATACGATGGTGGAATTGGTTCTATATTTTGTTCAAGTTTAGCTGAGTTAGGCCCTAAGTTATGCAAAGTTTGAAGATGGTGGATTTTGATATTGAATAAGATGAGTAAGATAGAGAAAAGAAAAAGAATTTGGATAAGAGAATAAGATAAAAGAAAAAGAATTTGTATTTAACGTGTAATGGAACGGGCAATGGGCCAATGGCTAATTCCCAAAAGAATGAATCGCGTTATAATTAAACTCCGAAAAATCGAAATCACGAAACACCGATTGATCTAGGATAATTTAAAGATAATATATATAATCAATAAATGAAGTAATTCAATAAGATTCGGTTAAATGTTTCTGAAAATATAAAAATTATATTATTTTAAAATGAATTTTAATAATCATAGATGCCAATTTTTTTGTTAGTTCATAGAATTAATCAAACAATTTTTAAAATATAATTAATTATTAAATTTTTTTCTGAATTGAATATTGTTTTTTCTATAATGAATATATTGATTAGATATTATTAATAACAACATTTCTCATAATTTTTAATTTATCATTTTTTAATATACTTTTTCAATTGGCTATTAAATGTCAAAAAATATTTCATATCAATCTATAAATTACATTAGTATCAAAACAATTCACATTATTTAAATAATTTAAATAATTTATTAATTATTTATTTAATTTTATTTGTATTTCTCCATTATATTATTTAAATTTTCTCCTTCTTTCTCTTTTTATTTTAACAAGTTTATTCCAATCACCGGCGACGCATAGGGCATTGTTTATTGATGTTGTTATGAGGATATAATATTGAAGGTCAATGAAATTGTGAAGATTGACCTAATATTTTCTTCATTCGTAATTTTCATTCAAGGTCTTATAGGATGCTTTTCATTCTCAACTAAAGAAACTTAATAACTAATAAAATATTGTCAGTAAGAACCAGAATATATAGGATGTTTTAAAACTGCTTTATACTAATAAATCTCATCTATTATAAAAAATTTTAAGGCTTCATATGTTTGCCAAAAAATTTTTTGATCTTTAATTAAAATAAATTTATTGCTTAATAAATAATTTTATATTGAGCAAAATTCTTAGAATTTATTCTATTTTTTAATTATAAAAATTATTTTATCAAAAAATATTTAATAAGAAAAATTTGTTAAAGTTTTTTAATCAATAATTTTAATACTAATTTTGTTTATAAAATCATTTAAAAACACATATTAAATAATATTTGATAATAAAAATTTTCAGAATTAATAATTTATGTCTTTCTATTTTATCTTAATTGGTATTATTAACATTGCCCTTCAAAATTGTGTGAATGGCAAACAAATTCAATTTGGCGGTATTCACCCTGATCTTGAACCAACCCTTTTGAAGAAGGAAGAAAATGTATCATTTATTAAAATTGGCGGATCGGATCAATTGAACGGCACAATTCGCGTAATTAATCAATAAATAAATTATTTAGAATATTTCAAATTTTATAGTTGATCAGAGAAACCGGCTTTCTTTGGACAAATTGGAATTTGACTAGAACCATGTATTATATAAATTATAATGTAATTGCTGATATTGATAATAAGGTATTTTATGGGAAAATAGTAATTAATTAATCAAATAAAAAGTCAAACAATTTTCTTTTCCTAAAAAAACCTTAAATTTGAACAGAATTCTAGATTTTTGCTCACAAAATAAAAAATAATGCTAATCATTTTTCTAATCAAATAATTATAATATATTCTTTCTATTAGATTAATATTATTTTAAAAATTTTTTGATATTATTTTAATTTTTAATGAATTGATATTTATTAAAAAATTATATATTTAAAATGTCTGTCTGGATCATGAATCTCAAAAAAATATTTATAAAAAATTAAAATAATGTATTAATTAAATATTAAGATTGATAATATCAATGTATCCAATGTGGGCTTATATTTCAATCCGGCATCAACTTATTTCAATACTGATGGATGGTGCAAAAATTATTTTCAATTGCCAGGATCAGAAAATGAAATACAAAACTATAATGAACAACAAATGGCTGGCATTAATAATCTGATTCAACAAAAACAAAAGGTGAAATTTTAAAGATCAAATTACATATAAATTCTAATTATTTTTATATAAAGAAAATGTAAATTTCAATGATTTATTTTTCATTTATATTATAATTCCTGATTGAATTAAATAATTTCTTGGGTACTCCTGCAGATTGGGGTCTGGAAGAGAAAGGGGATGGTGGGGGAGGTGACAAGGTCCCTTCAATCAAATTTCCCATCAAAGAGATGGAGGGAATGGAATCAACGATGGGAAGGGAATCTGAATTGGATAGAAGAATTTTTTTCGAATTAATTTCGATGGAATAAATTCAAATCATTGATATAAACAAAATCAGTGTTGGATTAATTAATTTCTCATCCTTAATATTTTATACGAAATAAATGCTAATCATTGCGAATGAGGGTATCTGAGATGGATTATTAAATTATATTACGTATAAATCATTCACTTAATTTTGTTTCACCCCATGATGCCTCTATTCATACCCAATCTATAGAATCCCAATGGCAAAAAGTGAAAATGACCCAAAAGAAAATGTATGGCACATCCTCATCTTTATATAAATCCTATTTCCCTGAATATATTTGGCGAAAACGTTTTGGTTCACGTGATCTTGTTTTCTATAATTTTTGGTCTCATGTTCGTGAAATTTATCCTTGCGAATAATTTTAATTTCTTTTAATTGGGCTGTATATTTCAAATAAAATAATTTCGAAAAAAAATTCTTCTATCCAATTCAGATTCCCTTCCCATCGTTGATTCCATTCCCTCCATCTCTTTGATGGGAAATTTGATTGAAGGGACCTTGTCACCTCCCCCACAATCCCCCTTTCTCTTCCAGACCCCAATCTGCAGGAGTACCATTTCTTGCTATATTTTATTATTTCAGCTTACGCATTTTCTCGAATTGTCAAGAAGAGATGAAGCTAATATGACAGCAGCAGGACAATTATTGAGTTCCGAAATGCTTTTGATCGGTCATCGGATAGTGTTCAGCCATCAAGGAAAGGTTGTTAAATATTGACTATTTTTAATAAAAAATTTTGAATAAATCAAAAAAATCGATTAGATTAGAAATAAGCTATTTTGAGTCAAAAATACAAAAAGTTAAAAAACAAAAATTAAATGTTTTCAAATTTTTAAAATGTGCTTTTTTATAAAAATACTTTTAACAATTTTATGAATAAAAATGAGCATTTTTTAATTAATTAGATTTTTATAACTTACAAAGAAAAAATGTTAATGGAAATGAGATTCAAAATAAATGATTTTAAATAATTTCTTCTGAAAATTAATTGAAATTAAATCATAAATTTAATGTAAATTGTAAAATATTTCCATAAATATGTAATTTGAAATATTACCCGTTTTTAGATTTTTGGCTGTTCTTCTCCTATTCTACCTACAGATCTTGAATATTTTCATGTCAATTTGTATTCTAAAGACGAAGGCAAACAGCAAGAAATGTCAAAGAATGGGAATATAATATTGTTAGATGGTAGCCATATTCAATTTGTGAAAATGCCGGCAAGCCAAAATTTACGAATGCTCATACAAATTGTGTACTTATGTGACGAAAACATTGGAACCAATATGGTAGCTAAAAAATTCGTTGAAAGTGGTCAAAATAATTTTTTTTTAAATTTAAAAATTTTGGTAATTATTTATTCAAAAATCAATGAATTACAGAAATATTTATGATCATAAAAATTTGCATTTTTGAGGTCATAAATTGGGCCAATCCTGATTCCATTTTAAATCTCTAGCTTTAATTCAGAAAATTAATCCTAATATTTAAGGGAACAGAAATTTATTGATTTTCGATGTATAAATAAAAAAATTTGGTATAACTTTGTTTCAAAAAATCGGAAAATTATGGGGTCATACAAAAAAAAATGCCGTTTTTCGATAAATTAATAAATAATATATGGTAAAGTTAATTTCAATAATTTTATAGAAAATATATATTTTTTAATATAATTTATTTTTCAACTTTTAGTTAATTCATTGGACTTGGAATCAAAAGAATGAAAAAAGCTTCTGTGGAATGGTTTGCCATTGAAATATTTTATTAAATTAAAAAGTTGAATATTTTTAGAAAACTGTTAATTTATCAACAATTATTTCCTACAATTGTTCAATACAAAATTCGGAAAGTATTAACAAAAATGAAATGGGCAATTTTTGTAAATTAATTCCTTCTAATTCTTCCTCTAAATTTCCATCAATTTGTGTGGCAACTGGCATTCAGGATTATGAATTAATTGTTGTAAATTTTTAAAATTTATTCAATTAAAAAATTTAAATAAAAATAAAGGAAAAATTAAATATAAAAAAATGCTTAAATAATTAAAAATACAAATTATTTAATTTAGATTAGAAATTAAATTTTTATTTTTATTAAACATTTAATAAAATATTCCAAAATTTTAAGGAACCATTGCAATCAATTTGTTTTTGGTTTGATCAACTTCCGAATCAAATGGAAAAGAATTTCACACAAATTGAATTCGAGAAAAAGAAAATTTGTAAACCAATTTTACGGCAATGAATTTATTTTTCAATTAAAATTATTATTTTTTCGATTATTCATAAAAAACTATTTCGAATTTCAATAATATTAATGCATTAATTTTTTGTTTTTCTTCATTTAAAAATATTTCATTAAAATTAATCCAAGAATTTATCGACAGAATACAAATTTTAGGTAATATTCTCATTGGATCCTTTATTTTGACAAATATTCTTTTGCCTTAAATTTATGTATAAATAAGAGATTTTCGAGAGAGAAAAATTCGAATGTAACATTTATTTTTAAACCATATTTTGCGGATCGGCAATTTTTTTAAAAGAAAATTGCGCGAAGATTGAGGCTGGGGGATTAGAAATGAAGTTCCGCAGAATAAGCTACCAAGATGGAAATGGAATCATCAGAAACAAAAATGGAAATGACAAAAATTTGGGATTGGTTAAATGAGAAGAAAAAGGGCGAAATGAATGGATTTAAATTTTGGAAAATGAATGTAAATATTTTTAAACAAAAATTTATCGGACTGATGTTATTCTGCTGCTACTGTTCTGCTGGATCGTAGCAATATTGTCATTGCTTCGGATATTTCGGGCGATTGTTCCATTTCCCATATTTGGCATCGAATTTATGGGCACAACCATTGTTGTTTGTTGGCTATTTCTCGTTCTGCAGCAAAATAATGACCCGACAAATGCATTGATTGCTTCTCGATAATTTTTACTATAAAAAAGTTAGATTTCATGGTTAAAAATAGGGGTATTACGCCTTTTGCGGAATCATCTTTTGCGGACGAAATGGTTTGATGTCGATGTCAGTAAAATTGATATGGCATTCTTTATACCATTTTATTGGGAATAAAATTAGCTACAAAATTACATCAAATTCATTGTTCAATATTGAATATTCACCGAGTTATGGCCAAAAAACTGTCAAAATCGCAATTTTATTTAAACCAACGGTTTGTTGGCCATAACTTAGCGAATACCCAATATTGGCCAATGAATTCGATATTTGATATCATTTTGTAATTAATTTTATGCCCAATAAAATGGTATAAAGAATGCCATATCAATTTTACTGACATCGACATCAAACCATTTCGTCCGCAAAAAGACGGGTCCGCAAAAGGCAAGGCGGATAGCCAAAATAGGGAATGGAGTAATAATTTAAATACACAAATCGGATACTATATTTAATTTGCGGTATGCAAAGTAAATTAAATAATTTATTGAATAACAGGTGCGGAAAAATTACCTCAGTTATATCCATTTGATTCATCCATTTGCATCATTTCATATTTTTTTAATCATTTTCATTTATAATTGTTTCTTTTCTTTTTTTAAAGAATTTCTTTAAACTATCTTTATTAAAAAAATGAAATAAAGATTCTTCTTTAGAAGTTTTAGGTATGCCCAAAGCCCAAATGAAAATGATTGCTGGCGGTAATTTTACCGCACCCTGTAGAAATTAAATTTGGCAAAAGATATTATTCGAGGGAATTTCATAGAAAAATTCCATAAAAGCTCCATTGAAACAAATTCAAAATTTTTAAATATAAATTTTTTTTATTAAACAATTTTATAAAAACTATAAATATCCAAATATTAATTAATGAAATTTTGAATTATGTTTTGGAAAAAAAATTTTTAATCATCATTCATAGCCATAACAAATTATTGGGACCGAAATTAATAGGGACAAAAAATTTTGAATTAAAAAAAATTTTAATTATTAGTGAAAAATTTGTGCATAAAATGAAATTATTGCGACACTTAAAATATAATACCTGCATTTGTAGAGAACAATCGCATTTGTGGAAGCAGTGATTGCGGTCCAACAGGACAATGATGCGGATAATATCGACACTTGAAATGAACTTAGTTGAAACCACAGGATTATGATCGCCAAATTCAGAGCGGGAAACCATCCGCAGAATTCGATCACAAATATTAGCATCAAAGAGCGATGCAGTTCACGCCAGGAATTTGTCAAATCTATGCAAAATTTATTCATTAATCACTATGGGTTGATTTTTTCAAAAAATTAATTTCCTTGCCAGAGCAATTTGATTTCTTTTGATTCGATTAGAGTAATACCTAAGAATTTACAGGCTAGCAGTATCCATTTCTATGGAAGGGGTTGCCAGCTACCCATAAAACTCAAAGATAAACTCGAATTTTACAATGCTCTCTCATAGGCTTCTATTCAAAAGTCAGCCCTCATAGTCTCGCCCAAATAATGATGAACGTAATTTGCTAGACTCTCCGTAAATCTTCCATCCTTAAATTTTAAAGTTAATCATTATCTATGGGCTAGAAGACCCTGAGAACTGACATTTGAATAGAGGGCCATGAGAGGGTATTAGGTTTTATTGTCTTCCGGCAACCACATCCCTAGAATAGGCTGCCAGCCGAAAAATTCTTATTTAGGTACCACTGATCACAGAAAAATTTATTTAATTTGTTTAGAAATTTTTATTTTATTCAATTTTTCTGTTTTTTTTTTTACTAATTTTATTTTAAAAATCAAATTATCAATTTTTCATCTAAATATTGGCTTAATAGTTGCAAATTTTATTGAAATTAAAATTTATGTTTGCTTACTCTGCTTCTTCAAACAGGCAATCAATAAAAATGATGAATATGTGATGGCGATCAATATGTGAATTGGCAACGATCTCCACAGGCCAGAGGTGAGAGCGAATGAGCCAGGGCGGTTCAAGTCTGCCAATTGGCAAATCACCAATCTTTTAGATTTAAGAATAAAATTATACATTAATGGTCAATTAAGCATATACATTTTTTCACCAACATTGTCCAAATAATAGCCGAATATTACCAATGCAGAGAGTATGAAGAAAATAAGCAGAAAAAATAGATGAAAACGGCGAGAATTCTCTTGACTGCTCCTTTAAAATAATTTAAATTTTTTTTATCTATTGCAGTTTATCTACCATACCATTTTTTCTAATCTAGCTAATCATAATCACTTTTATAGAAAGAGAGAAAATTTACATATTCTTTCTAATATTTGAGAGCTTCGTTTATCTATTTTTGACACAATTTTTTTCCAATTTAAACGTTTTTAAAATAGTTTTCTATTTATTTCCAGAAATAGCTAATTTTTTCTTTTCCAATTTTTTCAAATATTTTTCGTTTTCTTAAATTATCATCAATATTTTAGAATTTTTCATCGTTAAAAATCCTAGCCCTAATAATAAGTAAGGAATATATACAAATACGCATAACATTTGCATTTTTACCTTAATATTTTAGAAAAATTTTGTTCCAATAATTGTCTTTATGATATATAAAAATAATATTCCAACCAAATTGGGAAGATAATGTTGAGGAGTCGCTCCAGTCCAATCAAAAACATGGATCCAAATTGGACGTGAATACAGAAGATGGGAATTGCTTGAATCCAGAAGCAGGCTTCTGCCGTGATAAAATGAATTCCACTGTAGAAAATGAAAGCCGTGACAATTGGATTCAGTTGAAAAAGAGCTAAACAAAGACAGTCCAATGCGATCAAACGACTGCAAATTGTGTGTAATTTCCTACAAATTAAAGTGTTGTTCAACTTCTCGGTTATCGATTTTAGTGTTTTTGAAAAAAGGCCATAAAAATTTAAAAATAAATTAATTTTGGAAAAATATTTTGAAAAAAAATCCAAAAAATTATTCAAATGTCATATATCCAATATTTTTCATCAATTTCTATATATTCTTCTGGGTCTGCGAATATAAAATAGCCCAAGGTTTAGTGTTGGGGTATGATTTGCTTTAAAGTTTAAAGTCAGATCTATTACTGTCATAAAAGCTGTTAAAATATCAAGGTTTCGGGTATTAAATTTTTGCCTCGATCCCTACCATATTAACTGACTAATACCCCAAATTTCATATTTTTTCTTTTACAGTTGTAAAGAATTGCAAAGAAAATAAAGTAGAAAAAGTTTTCCATTTAAATTAAAAAGTTTCCCAATTAAATTTGTCCAATTATTTTATAGTCCATACTTGTATTTGATTGTAGCGATGACCAGCGTGCTGTTCAAGCAAATTCCAACAGCGGAAATCAGGGCTCGCACTGTCATTATAGCTGCTAATTCTGGAGGCATTCCAACATCTCTATACTGTTCATAGTAACTCTTCGGTGGTGTTGAAGTAGTGGAGGACGGTAGGGGAGGGGAAATTGTGAATAAAGAGACAGAATTGTTAGTCAAATTCATTTTTAAACCTATGATTTATGTTTATTTTTCTTTTTCTGCTTAAAAATACTTTTTAAATAGCTGTGATTGGGATAAAAAATTGTACGGTAGGTGGTTATTTTTTCCTATATTCGACAATAGAATGATTAAATAATTGTAAAAGTTCTTCTAAAATGGGGCTCCAATAGAGAAAAGACGATTTATAAGGAAAAATATCGATTTGATAAGGACATAAGCGGTAAATGAAAAATATATGGACATGGAAAATTTTATATTTTTAATTTAGAAAATCTATTGAATTTTGTTGGGAATGCTTATATATTTTTTCTGAATAATTTCTAACCAATAATTTTTTAATTTTCCATCAAAATTTTGTTCATTTTTTTGCAGTCGTAGTAGGGCCTAGAGAAGAATTTTTAATCAAAATTGGCCCGATAGAGAAAAATTTTGGCGAAATTTTTAATGAAAATTGAAGTAATAAGAACAATTCGAGATTTGAAAGGTCAATTGACAATCTAAATGGAATAAGGACCATTTTTCAATTTTTATGACGGGAGCCAATTTGTATAGGAATAACGACGAATGTGACCCGTGCTTTAAAATTTTTGAACATCTAGAAAAATGGTATTATTTTGGTTATTCAAAGAATGATAGAATTAAAATGAGGCTAGAATATTAAAATTGGAAAAATACCGGATATATTTGAAAATTTATACACAAATTTTAAATTTCGCGTTTTGAACATTCTATGCTGGGTATGTCGACAAAATTATAAATTAGTCCATAAAAAAACAATAAATTGTTAAATTTTTATGATGCCACCCACATTTTTCTATTCATTTTTTTCTGTAAAATCAACCATCAGCATTATGGTGATTTTAATTAACATGAAATATTAAATCTTGAAAATCATCGCCAACTTTCTTATAAATGTATATTTTGTTTACGCAATAAATTTGCGTTTTCCAAAAGTCATACACACCTGAACAATTTTTCAATATTCTCTTCTCTTAATATGCTAATCCAACCATGGATATTTTAATTGGCAGGAAAATAATTATTATTTTATCATGAAATCGTAAATATTAGCACCAATTTCCTTATAAACGTATATTTTGTTTAGGCAATAAATTTGATGAATAATTTTCCAATATTCTTCTCTTTTAATATGCTCATCCAACCATGGATAATTTAATTGGGAAGGAAATAATTATTATTATGTATATTCATGACTTTTACGGTGCCATCTCAAGTCAATCTTAAAAAGTGCAAATGATGTCGATTTTTTTAAAAAAAAAAGTGCAAATGATAAAAAAAATGTATCTCATTGTCATTATTTATTTATTTTTGAATAGATTAATGACACACACACTATGGAAAAACAATTAATTATAATAATTTTTAGTAAAAGATGAAAAATGTGAAGAAATTATATTAGATTGTGTAATTTTTCATTATTTCAAATGAGGTTAATAAAATTTGAATTAATGTGAATTTTTCCGATGCGTTACGATTGCATTGTTACTTACAGGATTAAGATTAAAAATATATTTTCCACTCAAAATAAAATTGCATTTTTTGATAGACATCTTTAGAAATTTTAATAATTTGATAAATTTTTTTCCGATGTTTTCTTAAAATTGATGTTTTCGTGAAAAAATTTTATCTAATATTTTCCATTCATTTTCGAATAATAACATTGAGAATCTTTTGAATATTATCGAGAATGGAACAAAAAAACAAAGCAAAATTTTCCTTTTATTCAATGTTGCTTCTTCTAATTTCTTTTTTTTCGAATTTATTTCAATTTCCATTCCTCCTTAAAAAGAGAAAAAATGGTGGAAAATTGTTGCTGTTCGTTTTTTGGCCTTCGAATCGATAAGGTGAGAATATTTTTGATTATTTGGAATCAATTATTAATATTTATGTAAATTTTAAATAAATAAATTTTCCATGAAACAAAATAGCAAGAGAGGAATGAAAAATATATTTTAAATTTTTATTAAAATTTACATAAATTCTACTTGATCATTCATAAGAATCTAATATCTAATCCAAATTAAAATTCAAAATTTAATTAATCTTATGGAAGACATTTATTTCCAAAAAAATTCGGCACAATTAATTTCGTAATATCAACAATTTTAGTCAATTAACCTAACCAAAATTTGGCTTTATTTTACGCTTTATCAATTCGATTCTTTACTCATAGCCATAAGCTAACCTAAATTTAATCCAAAGTCTCAAAACTTTATTATGGCCAAGATAATTGATTTAAAAATCATTTTTCTAAAAGAAATTACCAAATTTATTTTTTATTTCAATTAATTATTTTTTGTCAAATTTATTTTATTAATTCATAAGTCATCTTTGCTGTTTGCATTGCTTTGCATCATCACAGATTTGGCCATACTCCTATCTCTTATGATTCTTAGAAACAATTGCGAATTGCTAGATATAACAACACAAATAAATTTACTTGCGATCCGTCTAATACTCGATATTTTACTCTGCTTAATGTTCATTATTGGCTATTACAAACGAAATACCGAGTTATATTTTCCTTATATGCTATTCAATGTAAGTCAAAGTTCAAAATCCAAAATAGAATTTCACCTCCGCCGGGAATATATATTTGAAATTGAAAATGGCAATAAATTTTGAGGATAAAATTTATTTAGAATATTTCTGTCTGGGATGGTTAATTAAATAGAGAAAATTTTTATAAATATAATTTCAGAAATGAACGGGTGTAAAAATAAAAATACTAGCATAAAATTTCCTGATGAAAATTTTTTACATAGTATTCATATTCATCATAAAATTTGCCATTTTATTCATTTTAGGCAATTGCAATTATTTGCGTTATCATCTTGATTGATGATGCCTTCCACCATGAAAACAGTGATGCTGCTTTCCATGCGTATTTTATTTTTCTATTCATTAATCTCGCATTTACAATCTGCTTCCTCTGGGTTGCTTTTTGGGCCTATAAAATGGTGAAAGCAGAGAAGAAAGACACTTTTTAATTGCCATAATATTATTAAAATATGAATTTTTTAGCAACAAATTCTTCAGCGGCAATTCGTAACATTAGCGAACAAATATCGTCCCCAACATCATCATCTCCTATAATTCCTTCCTCATCAGTAGTATATTCAATTCATGGCCTTCCTCCACCACCAATTTATGCCATTGCAGAAAGCCGTGAACGTCGTTTAGAAGCGTAAAATTTTTGAAGAATTAAAAATTATTAATAAATTTCTTAAAAATTATTATTCTTTCAAAATATAAAAAATACATTTATTGTATTTTGTTATTTTAAGTAAAAATATTATTGTTCTATCACATTCAAATATAAAATAAATTTTATCATTTCTTTTTTAGGGATTTATAAACTACATCACATGAATACTAAATACTCAATAAATTTTTCATTTAGAATTTTAAATATAAATTCTTCAGGCTAACTGGCAGCAATGAATCCGATGAGGACAACAAAGTTGTGCATTTTTAAAAGAAAAAAATGCCGAACAAATTATTGAAGAAAATTAATAAATAATAATAAAAATTTCAATGAACAATAAAAATAATCGAAAGTCTTTATATGTATACAAATAAAAACTTATTTTATATAACCACAATGAATAAAATTATTAAATTATGTATGGTTTCACTTTGAAAGTAATTTGAATTAATTTTTATTCAAATTATATTCAAATAGGGAATTAAAATATAAAAATAAAGGGAAAATTTAAAATGGTGAAAAAACATTGAAAATGCAGAAAAGTTTATACCGATTCAGCGGTTGTCCAAAATTGGCGAAGAATATACCATTGGAAAGAGCTCGTCAAGACGCATCGAATGTTATATAATTTGTCATTTGTAGAATAAATTTTAGTAACAATTCAACTATTTGTTGCAAAATCAATTGATCTAATGATATATTGTTATTAAAGTTTTATTTTCCAAAATTCATTCGATTCGTTCATTTTTTCTATTATTTTGGTGTTATTATTTTTTCAAAAATTTCATAAAAAATTTTCATTCATTCTTTGAACAATACATCGAATCTTTTGAATAAAATCGAGATGAGGAAAACAAAAAATTCTTATAAATCACGCCCATTTACCTTTTTTTTATTAAATTTTGCTTCTTCCATTTATTAAAATTTTGTGATTGATTTCAATTCTTTCAAAATGGTCGAAAACTGTTGTTGTTGGATTTTTCGAACTCGAGTTGATAAGGTTAAAGGATTCTTAATAGTATATTTAGCAGGGCTGGGAATCGTATCGTATATCGTTATCGTATATCGTGAAATATCGTGTTTTTGGCACATATCGTTTATCGTTATCGTCTATCGTTTTTCCGGGATTATCGTGCGAAATACACCCCCTAAAAATGACTTTTCGGAAGAAAAATTTTTTGATTTTTTGAGGACAAAGCCATTTTTGGCTTGAAATTTTCCTTGGCAGGGCCATTTTTGGCTTGAATTTTTCCCTGGTAGGGCCATGTTTGGCTTGAATTTTTCCCTGGTAGGGCCATTTTTGGCTTGAATTTTCCCCTGGCGGGGCCATTTTTAACTTGAAAATTTCCCTCGACGAGGCCATTTTTTGGTAATTATATTCGGTCATATCCCAAAACTTGGCTTTATAATTAAAATTTAATGCAATTTTTGTAATCGTTCATTTAAAATAATAAAAAAGTACAAAAAATTAGAAATCTGGCCATTCTTCCCTCATCAGATAATTTTGGCTAAATGCTAAAGCCCTGCTGGACTATTAGCTGCTTATAATCAGGCTTTTTGTTTTTTTAAACAGCTAGACAATATTTTATTAATTTAAGAAAGGGTTTGAAAATTGTAAACGTTAAAAAAATTTCTTTTTCATCAGCACTATTAAAAAATTTTGATTTTAATTATTTAGAAAAAAAAATTTTAAAATTAATCGTTATCGTTATCGTTTATCGTGAAATATCGTGTTTTTGGCCCATTTTTTTATCGTATCGTAATCGTGATCGTGTTTTGGAAACCTATCGTTTATCGTTATCGTGTATCGTTTTTCATTTTTCGATTTTGCCCAGCCCTGATATTTAGCCTTATTAAATTACTCGTATTGAGACAGCAAAATTGTAACCCTCTATCCCTTTTTTTTAAAAAAATCACTAAAATTCATCTTAAAAATTTCTTTTAAAATTTTCAATTACACTTACACGGTGACGAATGACAATTGATAAATTAAAAATTGTTTTTGGTATTTCTTTTAGAAAATTTTCGATAAACTTCCGAACTTATTAGATTTTTAAATTTAATAATAACTTAATGAATCTCATATTCTCAAGGCATCTTTCCTGATTGCACTGTTTGGTATTCTCATCGATTTGGCCAAACTTTTCTATTTCATTCATCTAATAAGCCCTATTTCTAAATTGGATGTAAATAGCAAATGGGAACCAATTATCTTTATATTTCACACAATTTTGGACATTATACTCAGTGGCTTACTTATGGTTGGCTATTTGAAAAGGAATGCTGAGCTCTATTTGCCTTATTTGATGTTCAACGTGAGTTAGTAGTAAAAAGGATTTTAATGTTTAAATATTAGGTACTTTTAATTGTTGGAACTTTTTCGATTGGAATTTACCAATTTTTTGCCAATTTTGATAAGGTTAATGATCAGTTAATATTCTTAATTATTTATGAGCTTGTCGTAATCTACTTCTTTTGGATTGTATTTTGGGCCTTCAGAATGTTGAGAGCTGAGAAGAAAGGTATTTTTAATTATATATTATTAAATTAATGAATTATTTATTTAGCAAAAAATTTTTCAAGAGCAGTGCATTACAGCCAACAAATATTCTCTCCAACATTGCCATCTCCAATAATTCCATCCTCAATGGTCTATTCAATGCATGAACTTCCTCCACCACCCATTTATGCTATGGCGACGGAAAACCCAACGTTAAAATATTTAAGAAATTCAAAATTTAATTTATTTTAAATGCATCAAAATTAGATCAAATTTTAAAAATACAAAATGAAACACTTTTCAATAATATTCATTGTTATAGACGAAAAGTAATTTTTGTGGTAAACATAAACAATAATAAGTATGATCCGAAATCTTCAAATTTAATCTGCTTACTTGACAAATGTATTTTTTCAGATTTCTACATATTCTTAGCGTTCAGAATTTCTTCTAAGGGATTTTCGAATTATAAATAAACAAAAAAAAATTTTTTTCTATTTTTTTAATTTATTAAAATTCTTCAGGTTAGCTGACGGCAATGTATCCGATGAGGACAACAAAGTTGTGCATTTTTAAAAGAATAAAAAAATTGGCAATGAATTTTTTGATGATAAATAATGATAAAAATTTTCTAGTCTAACAAAATAAATAAATAAAATAATTTAACATTTAAATTTTTTTGTCCAATTAAAATAAATTTATGTTTCTTTAAATTTTCTTTGTCCAGTTTGAATAAATTGAAGTTTCTTTATTTATATAATAAAATTTATAAATGAAGTTGTCAAAAATTCCTGCTTAAAATTATTTTTATTATACACAAAAAATCATCCGATTCGGTATTTGGGTGTACATATTTTATCCAGCAAAGAAATAAATTATTAAGATTCCATTTTCGGCGCAATTAAAATATTTCTTTTGCTTCATCTTCTACTCTCTTGCTATGTCGTTTCTTTTATTGATTACGGTTCAAAAGCTACCAAAGAAGAAAATTGTTAAAATTCCTTTTTGAACACAATTTGATTGACTCCTTCTACAGGATTGGCATTTCGATCATGATTATCCAATAAAGTGAAAGCAATTGGATTCGTGGTTCTGGAGCAGAAATTTACTTGAATTCAGATGATAATTCTGCCGCATTTTTAAATTCATTCATTCTCTTCGCAACCAGAAAATACGCCATTAAAATTAGAAGAATTATTGTTTGGAAAAGTTTTAAAATGGAATTTTATTGAATTTTGATGCTGATTTGAAATTTTTCTTTTGATTATTTTGGGATTAATCATTTTTCTTTTTTCAATCTTTCATAATATTATTTATAATCAATGATATTAAAAATATTCATTTCCCTCATAGTCAGACTTTCCATTTTCCTAGATTCATTAAACAAAATTTCATTCTAATTTATTTCCTACAACAGAAAATTTATTTAAAAACTACAAATATAAATAATGTTTATAAAAATAATTCAATGTCATTTTAATTTTAAAAATGATTAAGATTAAATTTGAATTCCCATTGGGAATTATTATTCAACCTTACTCTAAGATTGGGGAATATAGAGGATGGATAATTATAGGAATTAATATTTCAAATAGCAGCCTAGCCGGACAGATTTAATTTGTATCTTTTCTTAAAAATTTTGACCGAAAAATTAAATTCCACCTTAATAAGCCATTTGGGCATTATTAAATTAAACAAAAGATTTATCTTTTTTTCAAAAAACATATTTAACTGGAAAGATAATGGAATTATCAAAATCAAATTTGAATGAACTTTAGTCAAAGATTAAATAAGCATAATGAAAAATGGAGAAAAAAATGTATTTGATTCCATTCAAAATTTGCTCTTTTTAACCATCATTTTCCTCATCTCATTCAAGGACACTTTTGAATTCATTGAAACGCCATTCTTCCTTGCCAAAATTTGCGCGGATCATTTCTTCTTGGTAAGATAATGTGACAGCTGGGAAAAGTTTGACATCGGCAAATGTTTCCAAATCGAATTTCCCTGATTTTGTAAAAAAATTAATTTATAAAAAATATTTACCTAACAATTCGCCATTAGATGTTACAAAGCATTTTACTGATGAATTAGCCGGGAAATTGATTATGCCAATTCCAATTACATCATCTCCCTCGAAATATCCACTGCTATTTGCGAATTGATTAAAGGCACAACCATTGATGGATATTCCATCTTTGTTACTAATTCCAAATGAATTCTCCATTCCAATATGTTTGCCTTCTAATTTAAAGTGACGAGTACAATAACCAATGAAAATGCCGCCATACGGCCTGAAAAATGAATGATTACATAATTTTGAAAAAAATGCAAATATTGAATTAATATATCACGCCCGAAAAAAGGAAAAAAATTATATTTCATGAGAAAAATTTTTTAAATTATTGTTTTTAAAATGTCGATTTTTCGATATAATTTTATGATTTTTTTATCAAAATTTTTTGACTTTTCAATATTTATAAATATAAATAAATACTCTTTTCTTTTGAGAATTTGCACTTCATAATAGAAGGCAATGGTAGGCTTAATGACGCCCAATTCAGGAATTGTCAGAGTGGCACGAACGCTGCTAAACTCTTAAAATAATTATCAATTAAAATGATGATTTTAATATTTTATTTATATTTTTACCAATGGCACCGTGATGAGTGACGACGAGTCCTTCTCCGGAAATAGTCAAATTTGGTCCACAATCCGCAACATTAAATTTGAATGCATTTGAATCGAAATTTGGAAAATAATCCATGCGTTCGCTCATATTGGCTACCTGAATTTACACAAAAAATCAAATATTAATAAATTTAATTAAATTTGGAAAAAATTGATTATTGGATTTTATAAAATTTCCTTTAAAAGAGAATTTTTTTATTAAGAATTTTTATTTTTGGATTGAAAAATTTTAATTTACTAAAATAAAAAATTATCATAAAAATCATCCACAGATATGAGCGGAATTTTAAATTGCCAATTTCCTAAATTATTTAAAAAATTATTCAAAAAATAAAAATTAACATGAATTTTGCCCATCAAATTATTTTAGGATTATTGCAGCAGTTTAATTAATAAATTATTTTAAAACATTTTAAACGCTTTCATTTAATTCAAAATTTGGATAAAAAAATTTCAACATACTTTTTTGCTTTGTTTGTCCAATCCGGCTTCCTTTCCAATAATAATTTCTTTGTTCAATTTCCCATTTTCTTTTGTTTCTTCATATTTAGTTAATGTTCCTTTCAGATCGGAAAATTCTTTCTTCAATCCTTCAAATGCCTCGTTTATTTTGGCCATTCCATCCTTCAATCCGTCCATTTCCTTCTTCATTTCATCCATTTCATTTTTCATTTCACCGAATTTTTGGCCCATCATCCAACCCATTTGCATCATTGAAAGGGCAAACTGCTTCTGATCTTCACTATTGTTTTCACCATTTGCTTTCATCATGACCAGCAACAACATTATTGATATGGAGAATACATTTTTAATTAGGAAATTCATGAATAAAAAGGAGAAGATCAAATATTAAAAAATATTTTTTGCTATAAAAAAGAAAGTTAACGAGGATAAAATTTATTTTTAAATTCAATAAATTTTAAGAAAAATATTTAATTTGACAAAAAAATTGAATTGCCCAAAAAATTGAAAAATATATAAAAAAGATTTTATAAGATCATAAGTTTCCCTTGTACATCTATAGAATTGTTTGTCTTTCATTTTGTTTTGGCTTTGTTTGACCAATTCTAAATGATCTTTGCAAATTTTTTTTAAAGCGTTTAATACACTTTAATTTTTGACCAAATCATGACAAATTAGATACCATTCGATGCGTCTTGGCTAGCTCTATTCAATGTTATATCTTATATGAAATATTAATATATAGGAAAAACAATTAAAACATTTTAATTATTTTGGCATTATTTACCCTGTCCGCAATTATAATATTTTTTCTGCAATTATAATATTTTTTCGGTAAATTAAATATTATATATTTTACTAAAGAATAAATGAACTAGGGTGTTATGAATGGGGCTAATGACATGAGATATATTATATTGTGGAGGGAGATTTTGATTGGAAATTGGAACGGAGAAAGATGGGCATTAGGGCGATGTGATGAACGAGCATAACGGGAAAATATTCTCAGCCCAAGGTCAAAGCCATATTTTGGAATGAGACAAAATTCATCAGACTTAAATTGTAATATAGAATTCATGGAATTTATTAATTTTGTTCAACATTTCTTCTTTGTCATTTTCTTTGCTCTAAATTTCTTCAATTCTTTTTGAGCTCAGCAAATCCAATGCGCTTTTTGGCCATATCGTGGATCTAAAAACTTGAAAAATAAAAAAAACAGATGAAAGAACAAACATGGCAATATTGACGAATGAATTGATCGCCAAAAATCCATCTTTGATCAATGGGATTTTCTTAAATTTGTATAAAAATTTATAAATCAATATTCCACATATCGGCGCTCGCAAACTATTTTTTAATTTCTTCAAAAAATACTAAAATTTTTAAATTTTTATATATTTAATTTTACTATAAATTTTTTAGTTTATAATAAATTTTGGACAATTGGACAATTGAAATTTTGAATTTCAAAAAGGAACAAAAAAATTTTTTTGATGATTTCCCTCTGAAAATTTTTTTCTGCTGGCTTCGCCCTTGTTTTTGATACAACCTCTCCCTTTTTCCTAAGAATTTTATTTTTTATCAAAAATATTTGCTTTTTCCTTATTCCAACTCTGATTTTTCAAGTCTTAAAATAATCATAAATATTCTGAAATTTTTTTACTACTTTTTAAAACAAATGAAATTCAATAAAAAAAATTGATTTATCTTTTTAAAGCCATTTTTATGATTTTCTTCCATATTAAAATTTTTTTGACATTTTTGAGCTTTCTGAAAAATGCGGATATATCCGGATATCCGTGGATACGGACGAACGAATATGGAAAAAAGGGGTACGGATACGGATGGATACGGATATGGAACACCGCGGATATGCCGGATACGGATATGGAAAAATCGTATCCGTTCCCATCCCTGGAATTAATATTGTAAACAAACAGCCTATCTGGATACGAAATTGCACTATAAGTCAGTCGGATAGATTTAATTTTGTCCCTTTACAAGAAAGTTAACTTTAAAGATTTAATTCCGCCCATTTTCCGGAAAGTTTAGAATGATTTAATTTCGCCTTAGACCATTTAGCCTTTATTAAATTAAATCAAATATTTGTTGATTTATTGTTTTTCAAATTTTAAACATATTCAAGTGATAAGGTTCCAAATCAAATTGAATGAATTTAAAATTAAATTAATGTAATGAAGAACTTGAAAAATGTTTGAATTGATTTCTTATTTTAATCTTTTTAACCATCTACGGGTTCTCTTTCAAGGGCATATTTGAATTCATTGAAACGCGATTCTTCCATGCCAAAATTTGCGCGGATCATTTCATCTTTGTAGGACAATGTGACAGCTGGGAAAAGTTGGACATTGGCAAATGTTGGCAATTGGAATTTTCCTAATTTTTTTGAATTATTTTCAAGTTTTAATTCGAATATTTTTTTAAAATTATTTACCCAACAATTCGCCATTGCATGTAACAAAACATTGAATTGATGAATCAGCCGGGAAATTGATTATGCCAATTCCAACAATATCTCCTTTCTGGAAATATCCACCACTGACATTTCTGAATCGCATCCAGGAATCGTCAATCAACATTCCATTTTTGCTATGTATTCCGAATGAATTCTCCATTCCAATATGTTTGCCTTCTAATTGAAAGTGACGAGTACAAAATCCAATGTAAATGCCGCCACGCCTGACAACAGTGAATGATTAATTAACAAGTGTCCGAAAAAGTCAATTTAATTTTTTAATAAGAAAAATTTATTAAATATTGTTTTTAAAATATTTAAAATTTCAGATGTATAGAATCGAATAGACAGCATATGATTTACAATGTAAATCCTTAAATCATAAAACAATTTAACCGATATTTCCAAATACTTTCCGATTATTAAAAAAGCTTTCATTTTAAATTCAATTGACAAAAAATTTTTTAAACTTTTTATTATATTTAATTTAATTCATAAAAATGAAATTTATAAATTTTAAAATATACCCAAAAATTTTGAGAATATTCACTTCATAATAGAAGGAAATTGTCGGTTTAATTATGTCAATCAATTGAGGAATTGGCAGAGTGGCACGAACGCTGCTAAAATCTTAAAAATAATTTATCAATTAAAAAGATGATTATAAATATTATGTTTACAATTGTGCTCGGAATAAGTGACGACAAGTCCTTCTTCGGAAATGGTCAAATTCGGCCCACAATCCAAAGTATTGAATTTGTATTTGTATGCATTTGAAACGAAACATGAACAATTATCGACTCGTACGTTCACATTGGCTATCTACAATTATTTATTCAATAAATTATTTGTTAGTTTTAAAAATCTAAATTTTTGAGAAAATTTTATAAAAAAAATTTAATTTTGGAATTTGAATGCAAAAAAATTCAAAAATAAAGAATAATTTTTTCTATGAATAGAGTCTTTATAGCAGTCTTTAACTTTTCTAAAATTTTTTAATTAAAAGTTGAAAAAAAGTATTCCAAAATTTCCTTAAGAAAAAAATTATCAGAAATTCCTCTCTGTGCAATCATTGAAAAAATTAAATTTTTAAAATTAAAATTAATTGATTTGAGCGGAATTAAAAAAACCAATATGTAATATATTAAAAATCTAAAGACATAAAAAATACATTAAAATAGAAAATTTTTGAAACTAAAGAAAATGATTTTAATTTTTTTGATAATAAATTCGATTAATTAAAATTTAAAACTATAAAAAATAGTAGGCATTTTGGCAATCAAATTTTTTAAATAATAAATTGTTTCAAAATAAAAAATATATTATAAAAGTTTTCATTTCATTCAAAATTTAGGATATATAAAATGTCACCCTACTTTTTTGCTTTGTTCGTCCAATCTGACTTCCTTTCCAGTAATAATTTCTTTGTTCAATTTTCCATTTTCTTTTGTTTCTTCATATTTAGTTATTATTCCTTTCAGATCGGAAAATTCTTTCTTCAATCCTTCAAATGCCTCGTTTATTTTGGCCATTCCATCCTTCAATCCGTCCATTTCCTTCTTCATTTCATCCATTTCATTTTTCATTTCACCAAATTTTTGGCCCATCATCCAACCCATTTGCATCATTGAAAGGGCAAACTGCTTCTGATCTTCACTATTGTTTTCACCATTTGCATTATTGATATGGAGAATACATTTTTAATTAGGAAATTCATGAATAAAAAGGAGAAGATCAAATATTAAAATATATTTTTTTTTGCTATGAAAAAGAAAGTTAATGAGGATAAAATTTATTTTTAAATTTAACATATAACTTCTAAGAAATATATGTAATTTGCCCAAAAATATACAAAAAAATGGTATAGATTCATAAATTTACTCACAAATTTTATACTAAATCGATAGAGTTGGTCAAGATATATCATTTGATTATGTTTTGACTTATGTTTGACATATAGGACAAACAACTAAAACATTTTAATTTTTTGGCATTATTTACCCTTTTCTCGGCAATTTTATATTTATAGCAATTACAATATTTTTCGGCAAATTAAATAATATATTATTTAAGAATAATTGCCTAGAGTGTTATGAATGAGAATAAAATTAAATAATAAAATAAATTATATCGTGGAGGGAGATTGAATGGAACGTAGAGAGATGGGTAATCTGCTGAAAGAGCAAAATGGGAACTTATTCTCAGCCCAAGGTCAAAGCCATATTTTGGAATGAGACAAAATTCATCAGACTTAAGTTATAATGTAGAATGGACGGAGAACCAAAAATGGAGTGAGATGGACTAAATGAACAAGCAGAGGACAAATATGCAAACTCCAAGCCAAAAATTTTTGAATTAGACAAAATTCATCAGACTTGTATTGTAATATGGAAGGATAACTTCCATCATTTTAGGAGAGGAAATTGCCTCCAGCAAATATATAAGTTTTTTATACATTCAACATTATAGCTAGAGGAATTTATCAAAGCATTCCAATTTCTAGCATTTAATTCCATCCAAATTGCTGCTTTTTCAGCATAGATAATTTTCAAAAATCTTCTATAAAGGTGTCAATCAAATGATAAAACGGTCTAATAAATAAAATAATAAGTAATAAATTAAATTTTAAAAATGAATTATTTTTGGCCTTATTTGAAAAATTTTTATTTGAGAGAATTAAAAATAAATGCAAAAATTCAGATTTTCCAATTTTGATAATCTAATCCAAATTTTAAGGCAAAAAATCAAATTAAAAATTGAAGACACATTAATAAATTTGTCCCATTTTCGCTTTATTTATTACAATAAATTAATACAATATATGGATTTGCATTATAAAATTTTAAATCAATTAATATTGTTAAAATTTAAATAAATTCCTTAAAAAGCATTCAAATCAACCATCAAAAATGCACATTTTTGCCATCAAACATTTAGCCGTTATGAGGTTGAGGCTTCAGACCAAATTCGGCAAAAATATGGCAATATTTTTGACAGGCAAAACGTTCCGACTTCTTATATCAAAATTCAGGCCCACAATGCCCTTTACGTTTCACTTCCGTTCAATTTACTCGCATGTTGAGTTGATCATGGCAATATTTATCAAGACTTTCCGCTCTCATAATTGGCATAGCCTCCTGATCATGGTTGGGAGATACTTCAACATTGTCTGGGTCCATCTCTTGACTCCCGGATGCCTGAGGCAATTTCTTGACTGGCCGTCTGAACCTTCTCACTTTTTTAGGAGCCTTACCACTGTTGGGGGCAACCTCACAATTGCCTGGAACAAATTCTTGGCTGCTTGGAACAGCTTCTGGATTATCAGGCATAATTTCCTGGCCGTCATTTGCTACCTCCTGTCTTCCAGGAGCAATTTCTTGAATGCTCGGCGGAGTCTCTTGACTGGTTGGCGTAGCCTCAATAAATGTTATTGCCGAGTTCATCAGAATTAATGTCATAAAAGCGAGAAGAATTGGTTAAGTTTTGGCAGATCATTTTTTGTGAAATTTGCCTCAAAAATGAACCATTAGTCATGTAAATAATTTTTGACAAATTCATTATTGGTTCAATCCAGGAGAATTCTTTAAATTTTGAATTATTCAAAAAAATTAATAAAAAGATAGAAGACGATATTAATTATATTAAAACTGAATTTTGTTTAAATAAATACTATTATCTCTTAAAATTTAATTGGAAATTTTTGAATTCTATTTTTAAAATCTAATATATTTTGCCGTTTGCTTTTTAATTTTAATTCATTTTGATTTTGTTAAATAATAATCCTTTGATGCTGCTGAATGCAAATTGTTTTAATAATCTACTGTTAAAATCGTTTTCGAGGAACGGTGATCTACTGTTGAAAATTTTTAATTTTTTAGCGGTCGACTGCCCATCCATTTGTTCTGGTCTTGATGGTTTTTATTGATTTTTATTTCTTCACCATTTTTTTGATCATCCATTTAAGAAATCCAGTAGTTGTTTTTTGCTGGAAATTAAATTGATTTTATTAAATGAAATGTTGAAAATTATTAAAAAAAAATGCTTAATATTTTTATATATTTATTTATTAAAATTAATAGATTTAAATAAAATTTAAAATTTAAATTACTCATCAAAATGGTTTGCAAAATGGTTTGCAGAAATTGCCATGTTGCCGGTCACAATCGTCGCCGATGCTATCTCAATAATCGCCATCATATTTTTGTGATTAAATATGCCTTTGTGGCACGAGTAAATTTAAATAATTTTAATGAAAAATTTAAATTAGCAGCGTTAGGCTGAACCGGGAGGCGGCCAAATCCAATTGAAATTGCCGAATTTCTTCCACCATGCCATAATGGTGAATATGTTTAAAAATTTAAATTTTAATATTAAAATTTTATAAAAATAAATATTAATTAAAAAAAAATAAAAGTAAAAATATGAATTGAATATATAAAAAATATATTATTTTTAAAATGCATTCTTTTCGTAAATTAGTTTAATGTAAATTTTTTTGAATAAATTTATAATATTTTAATGCTAAATTATTTTTCCAAATTTATGTAAATTTATAATTTTTATGCCAAATATGGTGATTTTTTTTATTTTCAAAATTCTGGAAAAATAAAAAAATTAAAATTCGATGCAAATTATTAATTTTTAGTAAATTTTGTGCAAATATTTTAAATTTTTTATCCAGGATGTGGATATGGCCGATTTGGCATCACCATCATCCCTCCAAGGACTTTCTTCAACCACCATGGCCGAAATGGCTACTGGCGATTTGTGTATGTTTTTTGGAAAAAATTTAATTTTTACTATTATATATTTGAAAATATAAAGAACTAATTGTAAAATTTTTAAATTTTTTTATAGATTTTAAAATATGATAATTTGTGTCAAAATATTGTAAAATTGTTTAATTTATATTGATGTTAAAAGTTGAAAATTACATAACATTGATAACCAAAAAGCATCTAAAATTCTTTTTTTTTATAATAATTTTAGTTTAAATTAATTATAAATTAATTGATATATTTTTTTAATTATTTGTGTTAATTTAAACTTTGATTTTAATATGTATTGATTTGCTTTTTAAAATGGTAATAATTTTTTTTTGGAATAATTTAAGCTTTGATTTTAATGCCAATATATCAATTCGAGAACAACTTAGGTTTTCCTTTAACTTATTAATTTTTAAATCATTATTAATTTAAACTACTTTTTATGCAGCGCTTTTTTGTTTTCATATTAATTTTAAATGCTTAATAACCAATAATTTAACAAAATTGCAGTACTTTTTAGTGCTTACAAACGCTTACCGCCCAATTTCAAACTTGGTATCACTCGCAGGCAAATGGCAATCATCATCAACAATTTGACCGCCAAGGGTTTCACTGTTGGCAATTATTGCTGCATCCACCGAAATTGCCTCTTCTTTTGCCAAGAAGTAATGCGGCAAATATTCCTTCTTCATCACCGCAATCTTCCACCCATTCAACATTGGCCCAATGAACTGCAGCAATATCCATTTGCTCTCATTCAACAAATTTTGGTGGCTATCAATTTTGTTGTAGCCCATTTCCTTCAGGTCCAGCACCAATTTGTGCTTCAATCATGAAGATGTCAATGCCAAATGCCAATTCATCCATCAATTTTTATTCATTTTTCCATAACAAATTTAAATTATTTTAATTATCCAAATTCATTCTTTTGCTCATTTAAAATTATCAATTTTTAAATAAAATGCCCAAAAAACATTGCGCATAATTTTAAATTAAAACAAAAATTATAATTTATCCAAAATGGCAAATTCAATGTCTACTAAGTTATGTTTTTGCTCGTTGAAAAAATGCTTTAATTTAAAGGAATTTTGACAATTTAAATAAAATCTGAATATCGGCAAATGGCAATCATCATCAACAATTTGACCGCCAAGGGTTTCACTGTTGGCAATTATTGCTGCATCCACCGAAATTGCCTCTTCTTTTGACAAGAAATAATGCGGCAAATATTCCTTCTTCATCGCCGCAATATTTCACCCATTTAAAATTGGCCAATGAACTGCAGCAATAACTATTTGCTCTCATTCAACAAATTTTGGTGGCCATCAATTTTGCTGCAGCCCATTTCCATCAGGGCCAGCACAACGTGTGCTTCAATCATGAAGATGTCAATGACAAAGGCCAATCATCCATCAATTTTTATTCATTTTTTCCATATCCGATTTAAATTATTTTTTTTGCTTTTTAAATTTTTCACTCATTTTATTTTAATTTATCCAAATTCATTTTTGCTCATTTAAAATTTTCATTTTTTAAATAAAATGCCCAAAAACATTGCGCATAATTTGGAATAAAAAATTTTCACCAGAATAAAATTTTTATTTTTTGCATATTCCCTATCGACAATGTTCAAATTATATTCAAAAATCGTCAGGATATTGAAAAGATTTATTGTATTTTAATTATTAATATTTTTGTTTATTTTTACTGAGTATTACTTTTAATTACTTATGGCTGTTTAAATTAATCATAATATTAATTTGTAGAGTTTATATTCATTTTTTTCTGTTTGCTCATGCTCATAGCCATGCCCTACTAGAAAACAATGCAAAATTCAAAACGGTCAAGAAGTTTGCGTATAAAACGATGCCAATATTGTATATTTAAAAGAATGATTTCTGTGAAATCTTAATTTGAAAAAAATCATTTATAAAATGAATTCGACAAGAGAAAAAAATAAATTTGCAATATGAATTATTTTTAATAAATAATAACACTTTTTGGTGTTAGGACAATTGGGGTTACGGCACTTGGGAATGATGCTAATATTAATCCTGGTTTAGGATGTTTGATCAATTTATGCTGGTATTTTCAAAATATTAGTTTATAAAATAGGAAAATTTATTTAATACTCTGTAAATTTTTAAAATTTTTTTAAGTATAATTTCCATAGGATATACTTTATTTAATATAATAAAAAATAGATTCCAGTTTTTCAAAATTTTCGGGCTCGGTCCCGAATTTTTTTTTCAGAAAAATTACCTGGACCAGGCAAAAAAGAGTCGCTATTGGCAGGTTTACGGAAAATTACTTCTATTGGGATTTGATAAAATTGTAGCATTTCTGTTCAGAAAATAAGAGAAAGGATAAATACTGATGGATTTATTTTGCAAAAATAGGACATCCCCTCTTAGATGATCAAAAGAGAGTACATCAAACGGGATCTGAACATATTTTTCAAAGTTAGGCGGGGAGAAAATTTTTGAAAATTGGGATGTGCCCTGTTTAGCCCATAAATAATCTCTACCGTTATAATTAAAACATGCTAGAATGGAATAATTAGAATCAGAAATGCGAACTGGCGAAGAACGTTGAAATCCGTTAACCTTTTGAATCATAATATAATATTGATTTTCTTTCCTAGTCAAAATAGCTGCATGTCTCGCATCATACCCGAATACTTTAACATCTTCTTCACCGCGGGAAATTTTATAATAATCTGGAAATAAATATTCACTTTTGATAATTAAAAAGAATAAATTTTGAGCAATAAAAAGATTCAATAGTATGGAAGAAGGCATTGTTGAAGCTGATTAGTATATTCTCTAACATATGAATCACGAATTTCACCCATTTCTCTCAGGCCTTTTATAATGCTTTCAAAACTATCACCATAACATCTCCTGACAATAAAATAGATGCAATAATGGCCGCAAACCGACGATAAATAAGATTGCAAGCGAATATCACTCCTCTTAATCGACGCAAATTTTTTGAGAAATTTTGAATAAATACATTTATTCGGAGGCATACCATAAGAATCAAAATATTCTACAGATTTATCAGAAATAGCGTATATTGCTATCCAATGAATACCCCTTCCTCCCGAAAAATCTGTATTCATTACAAGAGCATAGGGGTAGTGCTTTTCATTGTTTGTTCCTCTATCGCAAGGCAAAGTTTCGATAAAAATATTTTTTGTCCTACTATGCGACTTTAATATCTGACTTATTTGATAATTATTCATCTTAAACGGTATTGTCGGAAAGTACAACTCGTTGTTGATCAATTTGTAGTAGCTGGTCGAATTCTCCGATCGCTATCATAGTCACCCCTTCAGCGGGTATCAAATCATTAAATACCAATTGAATGGTCGTTGTCGAATTGCGAATCAGATCATATCCACAACAATCATCCAGAGTAGAATTCATGTTAACAATGTAAAGGGCCTTGCCACTGGTAAATTCGTCCAAAGTAACTCCGTTAGTAACATTATCTGAAGTCATTGTATTCAAAATCATATCTGTGTATGCTCGAAGGTAGCGCGGTTCGTCCCCCTCATATTTCATGTTCATTGGTACAGAAGGATAGGTTTGTCCATTGGCAATAACATTCAATTCTCGTAAATTAAAAGGTTGGAAATTCCAAGGACTAAGTTTTAATGAACCCCTATAGGCGTCGTGTCTGACAAATCCTATAATTAATTTTCTTGGAGTAATATTTGAAAACACTTGATAGGTTAAATCAGAACGATTTGGAGAGATGTAACACGCGCGAATTTCCGTTCGCCTTGTGGGGTACTTTGCTGACGTACGTGTTAGCATATTCATGACAGCTAAATTAACAGAGCTGGTTACTTCTACCATTTTGACAAATAGTTTCAAAGTATGTAGTTTAACCCTATAATTATTAGCATCATCTGCTTTTAATGTATGAATTAAAAAAGAATCATCAGCGCGATAAATTGTAAATAGAATATCTAAGTTATTTAAAAGGAATAATGGTTGATTGGCCAAGTCAAAATCTAATTTTGTCATCAATTCACAAACCCTACCTGCTTTAGTTAATTCGACTCTTTTCTTAAATCCTTCATCTGCGGCATTATTAATTTTCAATTCCTCATAGTAGCCAGAAGAAGCTAGCATTGTCTTTTTGACATTTTCAGAGCAGTTTAATAATGTTTTAATATAACTCAAATACCCATAATGGTTTGAAGAATCGTAAACCTCCGCTCCATTAATGTTTATTAGCAATTGCCGAACAAAAGCATTACCGATTCCGTTAATAAGTGCCACATTTGTGTCCTCCGCCACGATTGGAACCCAGTTGTTGCCTGACTTTTTCTGAATGCTTAGCTGCAGGTAAAGATAAGTTTTTGAGAGATCTACCCAAAGATTATCGCTACTAAATTTTAGCTCATAGGGCGATTCTTCGATCGAATTCATGGGAAGTACCTCCCTAATATGGGATCTAGTAATACTTACATTAGTAGGAGGCACGCTAAAGATTGAAAGACTACTATGCCCTGCAGAGGCGGAATTTGCGTTTATTTTTTTAACAGTAGTCATTTAATAGGCTCCTAGATAATCAATTTTTTTAGGCGGACCAATTTTTGCTATTTTGATTTTACTTTTTTTATTAGAGCCTTTTATAGTCTTTCTCTTTCTTCCAGTTCCTTGTTGCGCTTTCTTACGTTCGTCATACACCCGGTCAATCACATTTTTTAGACCTTGTTGGCTTTCATTGATCAGTGAACTTTTTAAATCTTCACCAGTAGAAAGCCTATTCAATAATCTACTCCCGACCTCCAGTCCTTCTTTTCCTAATTCTTTACCAATGCTTTTCCCAATGGGCAGCAAAAATCGATATAATGAGGAAAATATTGTACCTAAACCTCCGCCTCGCTGATATGGCAGTCCTTCGAAATAAAAAGATCCCCCAATTTGCTTTTCAAAAAATTCGGACCAATCCTCGGAATCCGGGTCAAAAGGAAAATGAACAGTCGATATCATTTTAAAATTTTTTGAAATGTAAACAGAGAATACAATCACCGTAGTTAAATGGCACTAATTTACCACTACTTGTTCTTAGTTCAATACTAATTTGGGTAATGGTCTTTTCAGTAAGTTTAAAGTATTGTGGATTTAAAAAATGTTCTTCAACGAGATCACCCGGGTTACCTTTTATGGTGACAATGCGAAGTATGGGTGCGGTTCTGTCTCCTATTATTGTAGGCATTATTAACTCATTTGCATAAATATATATAGTACTTATTCCGGCCCTCAAATCGGGTAAATAACGGGCTTCATTTATTTCCATCGAAAAATTCTCGCCTTCCATCCCCAAGAGATATTTGAGTTGGGAACTTAGTGATATACTTTTAATAAAATTTTTATTCAAAATTATACTAAATCTCTCTTGATTTTCATCATATTTGAAAGTCACATAATTGTGTAAATTTTCAAAATTAGTTCCAGAAACAATATCACAATTCACCAAAATTTGACTACCCTCCTTTCTAAGCCGTTCTCTCTCTTCTTCAATATTTGCATTTGCCATCAGTCTCTCTTCTTCTTTTCTCTGTTTTCTCTGCCTGCTTTCTTCTAATCGCTTGAATAAATTCTTATGAACTTGTTCTAGAACATCATTAGGTAGATAATCTGATTTTTTAACTTCAGCTTTTTCCGATTTTAATGCTTCAGGAATAGGTAAAATTTGGGTGGTATTATTTTCAAAATCTTCTTTTTTCTCATTCTGAGATAGCATATTATTTTCTGATTTGTCTTTATTTTTAACATTTTCTAATTTTTCATTTATCTCAATAGATTCGTCTGGAGCTTTATTTATTTTATTTAGCAAATCATTATATTGAATTTCAACTGCTGCAAATTTATCTTTAATTAAATTCATTGAATCTACGAGCAATTTTTCCGTCTTTTTTGCAGTATCGGCGCTCCGTTTCGCCTCTATTAAGCTATTATTATTTGAATGCCTTTGTACATCATTTTTTGCTTGCAGAATTTGCAATACCTTTTTTTGATTTTGTAAATTTTCATTTATGATTTCTGAAATATGTGCTTTAAGTTCTTTTAATTTCACCTGATCATCTTCTTTAAATGTTTTCGCTTCTAATGATTTTAAAAAATTATTTAGCTTTTCAGAATATTCAGGTATTTTTTCACTTAATTTTTTTGCATTATCCCATGAGCGCTGGGCAGCTCGCTGAGCTCTAGCCAGTTGTTCTGATATAGGTGAGGAAGAAGTACCAGTCCCTTCATATAGTTCATCATTATTTATCACGCTTCTTCTATTTCTGGCTGATGAGTTTTCATCATCATTTTCCTGAATTTGGCAAAGCCGTTTTGTTCCTTCTTTTAAAACTGTCTGAAGTGAATTCGCTAATTCATTAAAACTTTTATATGTCATTTTTGGAAAATACAGTCTTACATTATTTCCATCGTTCCATTCAATATCGATGTATTGATCCTCATTTGTTCCTAGATTAGGGAAGCTAAATGGGTAAATAAGATCGGTTAATGCGACTCCCCATTGTGAATTAAATTCAAGTTTTTTTGGTAACATAACTGTAAAGGAAGACGTACTATTGCCTTCTCCTTTGACATTAGAAGGTAGAAAAATATAAAATGAAGAAGACATTTCTTAATTTACTAAATTTTCTTCTGGAATCCAGGAATTGTACTTATCTCTATAACCTATCCAGCGAACGAATATTTCTTTTATACCATTTCTGACCCTCTTTTTTAACACTTCGACTCTCCATGTCGTTTCCGGGGAAGCTCTACACAGATCATTTTGGTAAAATATGCCTTTAATCTCTTCACCATCATCGTCTTTAATTCTATAAATAATTGGGTATTTTGTAGTTTGTACTTTGGCAATAGTAAAAATTTCATCTGTAAATTTTGCCAATCCTTTGCTAAATGTTAATTTGTGCTTTTCAATCCTAACTGTATCCCCTACCTTAAATTTTGGTTTCATATTCTTTAATTTTTCATGGGAATATAGCTTATTATAAAGTACCGATGCGTTTTCATAATTAACATCGACCGGCTTCATTCCCGTTGTTGTATGTTTTGTATTATTTATGGCATTTACAATTTGCTTTATGGAATCAACCCATCTTGTAGTACCGTTTTGACTTAGAAATTTAGTAAGACGATCTTTTATTGTCCTGATTGCTCGTTCAACTTGTGTCGCATGAAGAATGGGATTTTCTGAGGTATATTTAATAATATCCATTTCATTCCAATATTTCATCATCGCCTTTGAATTAAATTCGTTTCCTTTGTCTGTAAGAATGTGCCATGGTCGGATTTTGGCTCTTTCAAAAATTTTATCAAAGGCAGGTATCATATCGCTAGCCGTTTTAGTTCTAACTGGTTCAACGTAGAGCATTCTACTCAACGATTCAATACATACAAGCAAATAATTATTTCCATCATTTTCCTTACTAAATTTGGCTAAAACGGCTAAATCGGCTGCCCAATCTGTGTTTAAAAATGAAGGAACAGTTTTTAATTTTGGACCTTTTCTTTTTACATCCCTATAAAGCGTATATGTCCGTTGTTTTGCCAGAAAATTTTCTACATCTTTTTTACTTATTATTGGCAGACGTTTTTTGGCCTCTTCTAAAACATTATTTACTCCAGAAAAGCATGCAGGAGATTTTAAATTATAATAAACATCTTTTAAAATATTTTCCATAATGTTGGCTTAAATAAAATTTTCTTTTTTTGATTTAGGCCTTTGCCTAGCTGCTTATTTTCTATAATTTTAAATGCAGTTGGATCATTTTTTATATGCTTAAAGAGCTGATCATAACCGGGTGGTTTATTAACACGAGAACTAATGTCATCTCCTCTAATCATGAAATTCACGAGTTTTCCGAGATCGCTTCCTTGGTATGCAACATTTGTGCCCTCTTTAAATATTTTATCATCATCAGATATACCGAACTTTTTAGAATTTCTTTTAATATATTCATATAATTGAGCTTGATTTTTCTCAAATAATTGATTTCTTGTAATCCTTTTACTACTTCCTATTTCTTGAAAAAGAGAAGAAGAAGGTTTTGTTTCTTCATTTACGCTTGCTTTCCTACTTCCCGCACTATAATATGAAATTTTATCTTCTTCCTCATCTTCATGCATTTCTTCTTTATTTTTTTCTTTTATTATTTCTTTATTTTTTTTATTCAATTTTATTTTAGGTTTTTTATGAACTTCTTTAATTAATATTTTTTGAGATTGTACCGGAGGGGGAATAGATGAAAACGATGAGCTGATTGCGTTGGTTATTTTTGATTCAATTGAATTTTTTTCTGATTTTTCTCCAAGAATATTTTTAATATTTTTGATTATCTGATCATATTTTGCATATTTGTTTTCATCTGTAATTGAGGGATCTGCTAAAATTTCAGCCATTTCCTTATTATAATTCAAAAGTGAAACGTCATAAGGGCTCATTAAAATTTTTTCTCTTTCAACTAAATTTTTATACACATCCATTGGTATTATTATCATTTGATTAACCATTTTTAGCTATTATAGAGGCGATTGCTTGAGTAATAATAGGGATTAATAAAGCTGGCAGGAATCCACCTTCTCCTTGTTGTATTAATTTTCTCACAGATTTTTCAGACCTTTTTCTAGATATTTCTCTTAAAAACATTGCATATTTTTTAAGCCTATTTTTTTGAGTGTTATTCAATTTAACTCTGAATTTCAATATATTTATAGTACATTCTAGTATTGCTAAAATCTCTTCTGTACTTGCATTTTCCAAAAGTCGATTCCTTTCTTCACAAGATTTAATTTTCGAAACTTTTTTTAAAAATTCTAAATTATCGTGAACTATCTTCATTCTAAGTAAATAATTATAGGCAATTCTGAAGGAAAAATATTTGTACGCAATCGTAAATTTTCCGATGATGCCGGATGTAGATCAATCAAAATATACCCCCATTTATTATTTTCTGTTGCATTTTTATACGCTTCCATAAAAGCATTAAACGCTGTCTTAGTAGGATAAAGTTGTAAGGCAAGATTACGAACTTGTAAATGGCCTGGAATATTTTTTAATAAAATTATATAATGGGCATTATTTCTTGCAATTTTTATATCTTTACTAAAAATATGCTGTGTTACAAATATAAAAGAATGCCTCCAATGATGCGATCCTCTAGTAAAAATAGAATCAAGATAAGAAGATTTTGCGTCTAGCATTAAATCATCAAAAATTATTAGCGAATTTTTTGGTAAATTTTTAATGTACTCCTCTGAGGGTAATCCCTGATAGGTTTTTACCCCAAAATTATTTTCAAAATCAAATATTATGGGATCAAAAATCCCATAGCAATAAACAATCTGTTCAATTGGGGAGGAAATTAAATTTTTATAATTTTTTAATAATTTTGCTATCCATTCAGTTTTACCGCTACCCGTACCTCCGCTTACTATCATATTAAAAGGATGACGAAATTTTAATTCCTCATCCATTATAATAGAATTTTCCATTTTTCAATCACATAAATAATTAATTTATTTAGGGTATAAATACTATTCTAAATGTACCTTTTTCAGGTTTATAAATGCGCCTCATTAAATTCATTTGCTACATTTTTCGCTGTAAACCCAGTCAATTACGAGCCATTTTAGCCGTTGCCGAAAATCGACAATTTCTCGACACCAAACTGAAAATGAAACATCTCGTATTTTACACCAATCATCTTAAAGAAAATCGGAAGGTCGAATATTTCTCATTATCCTCACGAACCGCCGATACACAATACGCCTACAATGGTTTCATGGGAACAACTGTGAGTCAGCATATGTTTTCTCGACACCGCAAAATACTTAAACATGCCAATTTGCCTTGTGTAATGGAATTGAAAGGAGCAGAAGGAAATCATATTGATTACTGGCCATTGGAATTATTGGACGTATATTTTTGAAAACAAGCCTAACCTATATAAGCAATTTGAATGCTATGTTAATTTGTTTTTCATTATGGATAAAATTTTTTGTTATTTCCATCCTAATGCTGAATTATATGATGATTATAGAACTGGAGACGTTATTTGTACCCAATGTGGTTTAATAATTTTGGATAGATGCCTTGGACCCTATGAAAGTAATTTAATTTATAAAGAAGAGAGCTATGACAATTTTCCAAATGAAAATTCCCTATTAGTCAGATTTAATGTCCCTAGCTTCCTTTTAGAAATTGCAGAAAAGTCTTTTCTTTGTGATTCTGCAATAAAAACAGCAGCAGAAATTTATGGGAAAATTAATAAATTAAAATGTTTTAAGAAGGTTTCTTCACAAATATGCTGTGCTGTCTCGGTTTTTTCAGCTTGCAGAAAGATTTCAGCTCCAAGAACTTTTGCAGAGATTTCGGCTGCTAGTAATATTCCTGTTAAAATTATTTGTAAATATTATAAAATTGTTGCTATGGAGATTGACGATATTAAAATTTTAAAATTTACCAACAATGAGGGTTTAATTACAAGAATGATCTCTAATTTTAACCTTCCATATATTGTTGAAAAAGAAGCGGAAAAATTCTATATTGAATTAAAAAGAAAATATCCTAATAAATCCCCGAATACATTAACTGCTGCTTCTGTATATTTAAGCTCTCTAAAATATGATATAGATATTAACAAAAATAAAATTGCAGAATTTATCGATATACATCCAATTACATTAATACAATTTTTACGAATGATAAAAAATGAAAATTTACAACTGACAAAACCCAGCTGACAATTTTAGCATCGATGTAAGAATTGATTCACTAAAATATTCCAAACGTTCATTTATAATTTGCCTCCATTTGCGATTAGCTTCTTCTTTTTCTTCATTTGTTCTTTGACTTTCAAAAAATGTCACAATGTCAAGAATGCGTTGCAAATATCCATCCAAATTGCCGTTTGTAAAAATCGCTTCTAGATTAAGTGTATTTATTAAATATTAATTAATTTTACCTCTTCTAATGTAATGGTTAACTGATTGACGGAATTGAATGTTGTTCATTTCACAATGGTCTATTATGGTCATAATTATTGATACTGCAGATTTGGATTGTGCAAAATTATCCGGGAATGGCAATCCTTGATTAAGCAATAATTCCTCAGTAAATAACATTAGTTTGTATATGAAGAGAATAAGATGTTTAGTCATTTTGTATTCGGATGATTGACGTTCCCCTACATCGAAAATTCCAAAAAGTGTTGGCGGATTCGTATCTGTTGATTCAAGAGCATTGCAAATGGGACTTCCACATACAGAGCATACATCATTAAAGGGGCAATCATCAAGGCCGCAGGGACAAAAATTATTCATTTTTTGTGATTTACAATCGTTAGCTATAATGCGTTTATATAGCTCCAGGAAATTTGTTATCTAAGAAGCACTTTAAAATGCTATGACATGTGATATTATTTCATTGAATGTTATATATAATTATGCTCGGTACATGTTGAATCTTGAATGACACTAGCTGACACTTTTAATCAAACTCTATAATTCAGAATGCTGTTGTGAAATTTCTTATCAGCAACTTAAGTATTTATTTTAATATTTACATTGACATTTGATTGAATTTCATTGAAAATAAAATAGTTTTTCCTTATAATTTTCTTATCATCATGTGTAGATGATACGGAATGATACAGAATTTTAATTTATGGATTCAAATTAATGAATTATGATTCTCAATTCAAGTGTTTCTTTTCTGCTTTAGACGAAATGAAAGATATATTTACGAATCAGATTTTAATTAATTCGTTGAAATAAAATAAGTTTTCGTTGAAAAACAGAATAAAAGGAATTTCATGCAGATTCTTCCTAGAAATTCGGGTATAAAAAGCGGGAATAATTGAATAATTTCATTTATCTAATTATATTCCTAAAAATGAATAAATACAAACGCTCTTTCTCCGCTGCAAAACTCTATTCAAATATGAAACCATTTTCAACCTTTGAGGATTTGCAAAATTCAAATGATGATGGCATCAACTATTTTACAGTAAAATGCCAAATAATTGGCTTAAAATATTCATTATATCCGGTTAGGAAAGAATGATAAAATTCCGCAAAAATTTTAAACTAAGGCCTGCGACAAGAAAACCGATTATGGTAAATGCAACAAAAAAATGGTGGAAAAAACCAAAGGAAGCTTCAAATGCCCAAAATGCCATCACGAATGTGAAAAACCCGAACACGCAATTATCTTAAACACGGAAATAGAAGAAATTTTTGGAAAAGACAAATTGTGGTGCACTTTTTTCTCGACACTCGCCGAAAAAATCTGCGGAATTTCGGCCCAAAAATTGAAGATTTTGGAGGAAGAAAATTCTGGAAAGGTCATCGAAAAAATATTCGATGAACTCAAAGAGACTGGCCAATACATTTTACGAATTCGAAAGGACAAAACGGATGATGGACAAGTAATTAATTTTTAATTTATTGAATTTGAACTTTTTATAATAGAACTATGTTGTTACTGATTTTCGCATGAAGAAAGACGAAGATGAATCTTTCTTAAAGAAACGCAAAATGAGTGACGAAGAGAAGAATAGCGATGAGCCCACAACCAAGAATCTTCCAACTATAGAAGAAGAGGAAGAAGAAGAATAAGGCTTATCCAATTTTATTACGAATATTATATTTTATTTAAAAACAATTTCCACTTTTGATAAAATTCTATTAAAAATGAAGTATTTAAATAATTCTTAAAAATTGAATAAATAAATTTGCGTGTCATCTTGTATCACTTTGATTTTTGTATTGGAGAATGGTCTATTCATAAAAAATTATCAATTTTTTTCGTTGTTTTTTCTTCCTTATTGTTGATCTCTTCTTGCTGCGGTTTTGTCTAGCAAAAAAACTTATCTATTTGTTCATTTATGCTCGCCAAATTCGGTTCTGCTAAAAAAACTCTTCTCTTTTTTGTTACTTTAGTATTTTGATGTTTTTATCGCCTTTGCATGAAATTGTGCCAGGCTGTGCTGTTCCTTAGGTCGTTGTTTTAGATTTTGCTGACAAATCTCAAGCATAAAAATTTATCTACTTTGTCTCGTTTCGCTAATGTCCCAGCTGAAAAATCTTATCATTTTTCTTTGGTTTTTGTACCTCCTAATTGCCCTCTTGCGGTTTGTCTAGCAAAAAACTTATCAATTTTTTTCCTTCGGCTCGCTTATTTCGTTTCTGCTAAAAAAAGTCTTTTGGGTTATTGTTTTTGTTTCTTTTCTGCAATTCGTGACAGCCTGTGTCTTCTTCTTTTGGGCAAATCTTGTTGTTCTCATTTATATCGGCATTATGGGTTATTGGAAATTCACGTGTATACTGATATAAAAGGAGTCTGATAATGTTCTTAATTCTTAAATCTTTTTTCTAAAAATAAATACACCCTTCCTTCAAAATGGAAAATATCAATATTTGTTTGCATGGCGGTCTTGTGGCTGCGAATATTGGTACATTGGACAATCCAAGGCTTTGGCAGCACCCTCATATGATTGAGAATTTGGCCGACTTGAATGATTATGTGAATGCAACTTTTCATTGTTTCCCTGAATGGTCAGGGATTCAAATTATAGCATGGGTAAAAGGAAGGGAATTAAATGGTTATGGATTTTATTTAGAATCCTTTTGGTGTTGCCTTTGCAACTTTAACTCGCTTTGATTTGGGTGAAATGTCAAACACCATTCAACATTTTTCTGGCATGAATTTCCCACTTCTGGTCCGCTATGGCAAATCAAATTTGGGCTTTGTCAATAGACTTTCTTTGTATTCACAATGCCCAAGTCCAATTCCTCTCTTTTCTATCTGGCAGGCCTCGGATCAATTTTGGCCTACATTGCCGCCCATAATTGGGGAATGGACTGATTGGATGTCATATCCAATTTGCTGGAAAGCATACGATCTTTTTTTGGTCAATGCAATTTGCCTAATTGGATGGCTTGAAGAAGGCCAGACTTTGGAAATGGAAATTCGAGTATGGAAAAATTATAGAAAATGTTTATAAAAATTCTTAGGATGAATGGCGTGTGTCAAATGCCACTTCATCAAAATTGCACATCAATGTTTTGAATGTGCTCAATGAATGGACAAAGAGACGATTGCCCATGGCTACAGAAAATCATCGAGAATACATTGAAGGCCGATTTCGAATTGTTGTTATCGGACCGGACAATGGAAATGGAATGGACGAAAATGGACCGCCTGATGGGGATGAAACTAAGGATGTTCCCGTTCCGGATTTGCCTTTGCCTGATATTCCAGAAGAAACACTTAATTGGGCGAGAAGCAAGGGCAATCGACGAACTGCTTTCCTTGAAGCATTGAAAAAAATGAAGAAATAAGAAAGAAAAAATGTTGAGAAATTGAAATATTAGAGAATTTATTTAAAAGATTTGATTCAAATAAATTTTTAAAGTAAAAATTTAATTATGCAAATAAATGATAAATTAAAATTACATATTATAAAAAATATAAGAAATAAAATATTAAATAGCTTAAAATAAATGACTATAAATTTTGGGATAAATAATCGATTAAATTGATTCCTTTTGGGAAAGAAAATTAGCTGAAAAAAATTTTTATACTCAAAGAAGTTGATCCTCAACTCCTAGATTCGGGATAACAATGAGTCAATGAATGTTCTATCTGTTAGTCGTACTTTTCTCTATCATTGCTCCAATTATATTTCAATTCTTCTAATTATATCCCAAGCTGTGGTCCTTCATCCAACAATCTCCCTTCCCCTTCTTATTGAACTGCTCGAATTTATGTTGTCATATTCAAAAGACCGTACATTTCTCCAGAGCTCTGCTAATGCCATCTTGTTTGTTGGAAAATGCTTTTTGTATCTATCAAGTATATCTCAATTCAAAGCATTATATCACCAGTTATGTCTCTTTTGCTTTGACTCCCTCTTTCCTTTTCTTCACAGCTCGGGATCGATGGCCTCATTTCCAAGTTCATGCATGACTTGGATGATCGATAGATCATTTTGTTCAGCTGACATTCCTCCATAACATATCCAAACCTCATACAAAATTGTATGTTCTCACACAAATTATGAGCATCTAACCGCCGGGACTACGGTTTCTCTTCTACTGCAGTTCTTCGAATGAAATTTTGATTCCATTTTGATAGGCTCAAAATAATTAATTGAATAAAATAAATATAAAAAATAATTTTGCTAGAAAAGATGACTACGGATACTATTATTATGAAGATTTTGTGGTAAATTAGGGACATTTCCCTCTCAACACATTTGGCGACCCAACAATCGTACATCAATTAATGAATTTATTATTTGCTCTATATTTTTGATATAATTATTGAATATATCCAAATGGCAAAAGGGTCATATTTGTATTTTCTTCTTCTTCTTTATCAATTCTGAGAATTCCTTTTTTGCATACAGGCTTATATGTTTTAATTTGTTCTTTTGTTGTTATGATTGAATATTTGTCAGGATTAATTCGTTTATATGAGAGCTGCAATGGTTCCGATTGTCCATATTTCATAACCATTTCTTTCAGTTTTTCATAGTGAAAGTTATATTGTCCAATAGTTTTTGCATCCTAAAAAATAAAAAAAAAATTATTTTAAAAATTGGTATACCATCGTTATTCCTCGAAGCTTTTCAACAAATTTATATTTTGAAGGATTATTTATTTCTCTCATTTTCAACCCGTATTGTTTCGCCCCAGCAGACACATATTCAATAATTTCATAATCTTAAATTCTCTTCTAAATAAATCAAGATTTGTAATTACCTTGATATTCTATTGTCATTTCGCCTAAAAATTGCCCAGGCACCAATGGGGGCCCTTTTGATTTTAAATATTTAAAAATAACACTATCCTGCAAATAAAATAAATATAAATTTACAAAATAAAATAATCATACTGTATCTGTGTATAATAATTCGGTTGTGCCATCATCGCGCTCAACATCTTCCATAAATTTGTATAAATGCAATCTCGCCGCCGCAGTGGTCCATCTAGAAAGAGAATTTTTCTCATAAAACTTGTACAAAATTACAGTGAAATTAATATATTTGCACATTTGTGTTCTTCGACGAATCCTTCTCTGGGTTTATGAACAACTCGAAGTACTTTCGCATCGTCATCCATTTTTATTATCATACTGACTTCTTTTCGATGATCAAATATTATTTCATAATATTTAGAAGGGGATGAAATAATTTCAGATGAACTATAATCATTTTTCATAGAAAATTTTCCCCATAAGCTGTTTAGACATCTAAAAATAATTAATATATCAAATGATTAAATATTAACTTACAATTTAGAAAGACTTCGTAGACCAGCATTAAATGAAATATTTTTTGGCTCAATCTTTATTCCATATAAATCTTCATAATTTTTAACAAATTCCTCTTGCAATTCGGCATTGTCTTCATAATTTTTATTCGGCCAGCCACTTGCTTCGACTTTTATTTTTAAAAATAATCTTACATAATCCTTAAATTAAAAAGATAAAAATATCAAAATTAATACAAGACCTTAAATAAATCTTTATCCCATTTATCTTCCGTCCATTTCCAAATACGATAGCACAAATCAATTTTATAACCTTTTTCCAGGGCCTAAAATTGTTGGAATTGTTTTTAAAGAAATAAATTTACCTTTTTCAACTCGATATGTGTAAAAACCCCAACCCAGCTTCTTTCAATATCCGAATGTTTGCATTTATGACCACATTGTTCATCTCCATGTTTACAAATCGGCGTTTCATCACAATATTTTCTCGCGCATTTTGAACAAAGTGGAAATAAAAGTCTAAAAAAAAATTATTTAAATAATTTTTGTTAATAAACCTGTCGTCAGTTCTATAGGGTAGAACAGGAAGGAAGAGATTTTTCGGAGGAATGACTCGCACCTAAAAGCATTTATTTTTTTATTAAAATTTATTTTACATTGAATAATCCTTTGTCTTTCAAATCGTCTGGTGTTTTCCAGTCACAATTATAATTTTCTGGAATAATTATTTCTGGAACCCCAACTGGATACTCGCAAGTAAAATTAATGAATCTTAACAAATCTTTTTTAAACAAAATAATAGATTTTAAAATACGGATATAAGCTGACAATATCTGCCATCATTATTCCATAATTTTCATCAGCGGCAGCAAATAATCGAGATGGCCCGGTTCTCCCTAAAACAACAAATTTTTAATTAATTAACTAATGAAAATTACCTCCAAAATAAGCTGTTCTTGGATCAATCCTGCCTTTTGCTGGCGCCTCTCGGAAAAATTCTTTCATTTCAGCATTCGCCTTCTTTTCCTCTTTAATTTCATGTCCCCATATTCCAATTACAGTCATTTTCCTTCCAATTTCATCCTCCACAGATTCCAATCTTTTCTTCCTTTCAATCCATTGTTTATTACATTCACGAGCGGAGAGTTTATTAATCATAATTGCTGAAGGATTGAAACATTCGAGGCATCCATGTACATAACAGCCCAACACTTCATAGGTAACATGGTTTTCCTGGTCATAACCATCAACAAAAAGGTTTTTTGCCGTCAATAATAAATTTCTTCTCAATTCCCTTGCCGCCATGCATTATATTTATTCCTTCTTTATGTTCTCTCCACTCCAAATATTTTATCGCTTCGGGACTTTGTCGCCAATCTCGCTCATATCTAATTATGTGTTTAAAAATACAAAAAATTTTAAATTTATTACCCCTTTTCTGGAACAATTGGTATTGGTTCTTTTCCTTTTCTGTTCATAAAATTTCCACGAAAAATATTGACACAAATTCCAGCAATTGTCTGGCTGACTTTGATAGGGTCCATTGTTCCGGGTTTGTCAATATATTTTATTTCATTATTTTCATAAATTGCTTCCTGAAATACACATCTTGAAGTTATATCAACAATAATTGATCGAAGTTTAATCATCGCCTGTAGCAATATTTCTGTATCATTCTCGCCTAAAATATTCATTAAAAAATTATTATAATTTAAATTACAATATATCTGAAGTTGCTCCTTAAGTGAAAAAGGAGTAAAATAATTTTCATTATGCCATTGTCGAAATTTTTTAAGCTTTTCTTCTTTCATTGCTTCCCAACAATACATATCTTGATCCGGCAAATGATTTAATTGTTTGCCATAGTTTTCTCTTTTGTCTAAAATTTTAAAATTTTTTATTATCTTAAAAATTTTTACTGAATAAATGTGGAAAGAATTGCTTCGGAGTGCAATCCAATCCCAGAGTTTTAGGCAGACTGTCGAGAGGTGAGCTGACTAGTCGATATGAATCACGAAAAATTATCCGATTATAAAGTTTATTTCCTCTCAGATTAATTTCATAGATTTTGCATCCATTGATTGTTATTGAAGGATTGAAAATATTGCATAATTTACATAGTTCTTGAAGAACAAAATGATGGTCCTAAAGAAAAATTTACAGAATTTTTAAAAATTATTTTATACATAATGGCCTCCTGCATGCGCAAATGCTATTGTTGGAGCATTATTTGAAAATGCCGTCACCAACCATTGGACAAATGATCGCAAAGGATTTTCACATCCGTCTAATTCACTCCAGCTTCTACTTCTAATTCCCTCATTGCATTTTTTTTGTATATTTTCGTCCTCCTCATCTTCTTCAATTATTCGCTTCCTTCTGCTTTTCTTTCTTGGTTTTATTTCTCCAATTTCGTTACAATATTCACATTCCTCATTTATTTCGTCCAAACAATCTGTACAAGTCCATTTTACTGAAACAAAATTTACGCAATGTTCAAAAATTCCTTTCAATTCTGTAGGAGTATCTTGAGTAGATTCAAAGTCGAATGCCTAAAAATATTTGATAATAAATGTTATAATAATAATTTTCATACAAGTATTCTGTAACGAGGTAATCTTTCTTTTGGGCAGTATTTTTCAATATGGCATTCTCTACCCCTTGAGTGATGTGTAAAGCATTTGGAACAAAATGGCTCATCGCATATGTGATCCTTTTTACTTGTTTTTTGATAAGTTGTTTTACAAATTGGGCAATATTTATATTTCCAACAGCAGCCAGTTTTAGAATGATTATCAAAACATTGTTGACTTGAAAAAATACGATGGCATTTTGTGCAGTTTTTATTGAAATTTTGTTCCGGCTCGCAAGGATATTCCGGACCTATTTTTCCACAGCCTTTGCACCTTAACATATTTGTATAAAATTCTTCGTTTTCTTTTACCTGGCCGGACAGTCTATTCCATGATTAACTGGATTAATATAGGTATCAGCACAATCAGCACAATACATTGATCTATTTTCATTGAAACGAAAGAAGCTTTCAATATGTTTTATTGCATTCCAATGCCCATCTTTCAAATAAACTACAACATTATATTGCCTTCTATGATCTGGTCCAATCCTGAAAATTTTTTTTACAAATATCTGAAAAATTTTTACCATATTGGCATTTTTGCCGATTCTTCGCTAAAAGCAATTATTCTGTACATATTTGGGTATATTTTGTCATAATATTTCTGCATAGTTTCTAGCTCTTCAATGCCATAATCTTGTAAATTTGTCGATATTTTTGCTGCTTTCAATATTTGAAGGCCTAATTCTCTTTGGCGTTCTTCATTATTTTTTAATTTTTCAAATGAAGGATAGCGCATTAATGACCATGGTGCCTTTTTATTTTCTCTTGTGAGCTTTTGTCCAAATTTCTCATCATGAAATAATCGGCCTAATTCCAAAGCAATTGGAAGACAATATTTTCCCTAAAAATTATTTTACTTTATTTATTTAATTAATAGCAAACTTGAGGTAAAACTTTAATAATTTGATCTTCATCAAGACCAAAATAAGCAAAAACATCGGTATTTTTACTAATTATTCCTCTTCCTGAGCCCCTTGGAGGAGCTACCGTTGTGATATAGACTGTAATTGCTGCTCTCATCAAATCAACTGTATCCAAAGAAGCTCCAACTTTGGCCATTTTATGAACAATTGCTTCTGGGGAATTTTGTTCAGGCTCGCGCAACGGTATTTCAATAGGCCTATCCAGCCCGTCGGCAAACAATAAAACACTGTATTTTAAAACTTTTCCTGGCGTTTTTTCAATTGCCGTGTCGATTAATTTACCAAAAATCTAAATTTAAAATTAAAAATAATTGAATAAATTTAAAACCTTTTTTAAATCCCCTTCTGGATCCCCAGAAAATGAGCGGATGACGAATTTTGTGACATGGTTGTATGTGTTGTATCTTTTGTATTTGCTGATGTATGAATCAATCTCTCTGTAGACCAATGCGTTTTGTTCCCCTTCGTCATTTAGTTTTTCCTCAGAATTTTCCGAGTATCTTCTTCTGCGTTTTATTTGATCAACAGGTTCTTGACATTCTTTTGGCTCCGAATGACATCTTTTTAATGATCGATTAGTTTTAGTGTTCATCTAAATAAAATTAAATTGAAAAAATTCAGAAATGTTTGAAATGAAATAAAATTCTTTTATCGCTGAATCTTTTATACACTCGCTTATCAGCAATCTTTGTATTTCAACAAAATGACTCTACAATGGTCTCGTTTTATTCCAGAAGACCTTTATTTCCATGGATTCAAAACGGTACCAGACAGTTATTGGTACTTATCTCTTATCTAATGATACTATACACTGTATTGGTTCCCTTATCAGCTGTCTAATGATTCTATTACATTCCTTTAATTATATCAAAAATACTGAGATTTTCTCTAATACAGCTGGGACAAAGCTTAATTGAAATACTTTTATGACCATCTTCCAAATTTGTAACATTTTCTTTAAAATCAGAACAATTTATCATACGTTCATGACAATTTTTACAAGCATAAAGCTGAAAACATATTCTTGGAAAAGTTAGGAAACAAATTTCATTTTCTTTATTTTTTTGATTCTTTTTTTCTATTTTTTGTTCCGGCTCATTAGGGTCATGCGTTAAAATATCGGAGGAATTAACAAAAACTGGTTGAGTATTGGCATTTTCAGGAGGGGAATTATTTCCAGGAGAATCGGGAATTTTATTAATATCAATCATTTTGAATGATTTAAAAATGATATTTTGATTATAGCTTGTTACAATAAATTGTTTTTCAACTCGTTTATATACCATGCCCCTCATCCAGGTATCAATTCTAGATTACTAATATTCTGGCAAAATGCCAATAATTTTTTCATACATTTTTGGGAAATTGAGATTAAAATAATGATATTTCAAATTATATCTTTTAGTCGGAATACTAAACATTTGAATGAATAATTTTATATTAAAATGCAATTTTTATTTTCTTCCTTTGTCTGTTGCTACTGGCCTACTAGTGCTTTCCCTTCTTATAGCCATTTGCCTGCCGCTACTCTGCCGCTACTGGCCTACCAGTGTTTTCGTCCCCTATTACTCTTTGCCTGGTCTGTTGCGGATTTTTTCAACAATTCAAATTGTATCATTGCTATGAAAAAGTAAGAGAGAATTTTGTATTTTTTGAAGATGAATGAAATTGTTATTAAAATATGATAAGGAAAAAATGCCAAAATATTTGTGAAAAATTTGAAAAATATTTTAGAGAAAAAAGTAAAGAATTTTAAATTGCCTGGGGTGTTGGTGAGGAGGAATGGTGGGGGGGGGGGGGGGGGGGAGGGGGGATAACAATGAATTTGATTAAATTTGAATTTAAAAATTTTGAAAAAATATCTAACATCCATAAATATCTGCAAAAAAAATCTACGGAAAAATGTGGAGAAAAAAATCTACAGAATAGTTAAATCACACTATATAATATATAAGGAGGAAAAAGGCAAAGAAAATTTGGTCACCAAAATTTTGAAAAAATTAACCCCAACTGAGGCGGCAGAAAAATTATTTGGCAAACGACTGACGGATTCGGTGGAAAAAGTGCAAAAACGCATCAAAGATTTGGAAAAAGTGGCCGGACTAATTGCGGAATACAAAAAATTAATCAAAGAGAAGGCCGAAAAAAGCACTGGTGAAATTGAGCAAATGAGTGCAGAGGAGAAGGAACGTTTGGAAATGATGGCAGCGGAAGAGGCAAATGCCAAAGCTGAACGGGCCAAAAGCAATCCGGATGGAAAGCAAAAGGAGGAACGGAAAAGCATTGCCCAGTTGAATGAACAACTACAGGATTATATGATTGATGTGGGTACACTCACTCACTCATTGGGGGAAAAGGAATTTATTTGACCCTCTAAAATTAATACCAAATTTTAACTTAGGGAATATGGTTGATATTAAATATTTTCTCATTCTCTCCTGGTCATTTTTTAATAGATATAATTAAATTAATTTGAGTACAAAATTATTTATAATCTATTTTTTATTAGCTTTTGAAATGGGAAAATCCAAATATTTATTCATTTTTAGTTCAGATTATCGCGAATTTTTTAATTAATGGACTATCCATTTAATTGTAAATATAAATTACTTACGGCGCCTATGTTCCCTCATATAAGCTAAAAATTGGTATTTAAATTTATTTCCTCATTTTTAATCAAAAATGCATTTTCAAAATGGTAATATTTGATGACAATTTAAATGTTGTTTACCTTTAGTTAGAAAGTAAAAATTTTTTAATGAATAAGTTTTAGTTAGTATCGGTAAATGTTACATGTTAAAATAAGTGTCCCATGCATATTCAGTAAAATTAATTTTTATTTAATTTTTAATCTTTAAATATCTGTAAAAATATATTAAAAAGATTTACACATTAATAAAAATAAATTCGCAATTGTAGGATATTGTGCCAACCGTGGAGGAAATGGAGGAAAGACTGAATCAACTCAGAGGTGGTGCCAATGCCATTGGTGGATTATCGTCGGGATTATCCAGCACATTAGGCGGAGTAGTTGGAAATGTGCTACGCGCAAAACGAGGATCGTTCAATTTTGTGAAATATCCGAACCGAAGATGGGATATCACCAAACCCATCGCCTACTACATGGATCCCGATCTAATTGAGTAGATTAGTGAAAATATATAATATATTCTCTTATTCGCTTATCTCTGTGATAATTCTGTAGACATTTTCAGTGTAGACATTTTCGTTAAAATGCTTTTAGGAATTTTAACATCTTAAATAAAAGGTCTATAAAATTGAAAAAATATAACAATGAGGAATACCGAAATTTAATCGAGTAATTCCAATTAAAATTTAATTTGAATTATTTAAAAAATAGATACCGCGGCGGTCAATGGCATTAATACGGCCATCAAATTCTACACCAATACAACCTGCTATAATTTACAAAAATTGTCGGCAATTCCAGCTGACTTCACCGCATATATTCATTTCACGGGTGAACAGGATGGCGGTTGCTTCAGCGCAGGCATTGGCTATTATGGAGAAACCGAGCACATTGTCAATTTGGGAGCAGGCTGCGAAACGGTATTATAATAATATTTATTATTTACATTTATAGATTGATCAAATTGACAATGGAAATGAAAAATATGGAAGATTGAATGAATGAAAGTGTATTATGTTGTAAAATAAAATGCAAAGAAAAATGTTAATATAAAATGTTGTAAATTGAGTTTTAAAATGTGGATAAACCTATGCATGTTATTATTTAATGTTTTATGGTTTTTATGGGAAATAATGGTAAGAAAATATTACTTTACTAACAATAAATTTAAAAATCTACCAAATAGGAATATGAACATTTTTGATAGCTAATTTTTATTAATAATCCTGATTTTTTTAAACCATTATTTCAGTAAGTTTTGATTTTTACATTTCATATTGGAAAGTTTTACTATTTGTGTTTTATTCCTGAAACTTTAATTTTTAAATTTCATTATTAGAATTAACAATTAAGTAAGTCTCTTTTTAAAATCTTTTTCTATTATTATATTTTTTGAGTAACTCAATCCATTTTTGAAGTAAAATTTTATATTTGAAGGATTTTAAGAGGAGGATTAAGAGAGATGGAATGCAAATAATAGATAATCCACTGATTATAAATATTTTCCATATAAAATTTAATAGAGCCATGAACAATTTTTTCCTTTTTTGAGACTAACACCAACAAAAAATTTTCTAATTTTTCATTTTCTGTTTTATATCTCTCGTGCAATTAGAGAAGTGCCATAAACAGAGTCAGGATATTTTTTTTTCTAAATTATTTGTTTAACAGAGTTATGTATGAATACAATATATTAAATTCTCAGTAATATGCATTCTAAAGACATCTTCAAATGGCTTTTATTGTTTTGCTTATTTTCCCTGACACTGATGTACTTTTTTCTGCTGATGAATATCCAATTGTCGCTAATCACTTTGTCTTTTCACCAATTTCTTCAGGGATATTCCCCACAACAACAACAACAACAACAATCGAATCATCAATTATCATTTCAACAAGCAACGATTACTACATCATTATTCGAATCCAATCATCGAGAATTGGACAATAATTCAAAGTGATTATCTTTTTCTCTTCCAAAAATTTATTTTCTGTAAAATCTTTTCCCTTTGAAAATTTTAGTATTCCAAAAATGGAAATTTTTAAGAAATTTTTTTTAAATCATAAAAATTTGGATTCCTATTCCCACTCAGTCACACATAATCCTAGCAAAATATCATACAAAGAAATTTAACTTTTTTATTCAAAGTTATAAGGCTTATATAATTTTAATCTTCAATATCTCGAGCAAAAGTTTAGTAGAGAATAGGCTAAGTTTGGTTAGGCTTAGGGTAGAAGATCCGGATGGGATTTAATATTAGGGTAAAATTCTAGTTTTAGGCTTAAGATTATAATCCTAAAAATATTAATTACTTTAAAAATATTCGGATTATTATATTCTACTTAGAATGAGTTGGAATTCCTTTCATTTTCATGATATTCTTTTTTTTGGGTCATTGATGGTAAAAAATTTTTCTGTAGGAAAAAAGATATTCTTGTTAAATGTTTTTTTTTGGAAAATGTTTTTGTCAAAATTAAATATTATGTTAATGCATATTTTAAAAATGGATACTAATTTTTTTGCAAGAAAATAATATTTTTTTGCAAGAAAAAATACTTTTTTTGCAAGAAACTATTTTGCATATTTTTTTTGCAAGAAAATGTTATTTTTTTGCAAGAAAATAAATATATTGCAACGAAAAGAATCTTTTTAGATATATAGCTGGATATAAGGGGATATACGTGGATTAAGGGGGATTAAGCCCCGAAATGGATACGGAATGCCCCGGAAGGCCATGGTAACGTCGGGGAATTGTAACAGAGGCCTGGAGACTGCGTGGGATTAAGCCGGATATAAGGGGATATACGTGGATTAAGGTGGATTAAGCCGGATTAAGCCCCGTAAAGGATGGGCGATAGTCTTGGTTTGGCTCTTTGCTTCCGGCTTCGCGAGAATCCTATTCTCCGAACCCCTAACCCTATTCCCTAGCCCCTAGCTAAGCTTTATCCGGCTTAATCCCCCTATATCCACCTTAATCCCCCTATATCCTGCTATATCCCTCGTGCTCCGAACCCCTAAACCCCTAGATCCCATGCCGCCCCTAACCATAACCCTAATCCCTAGCCCCTAGCTAAGCTTTATCCGGCTTAATCCCCTTATATCCACCTTAATCCCCATATATCCGGTTATATCCCGCGCACTATCAGGCACTACCCGGCCATCCACTGGCCCTTAGGAGCATTTCCCGTCCATTCCGGGGCTTAATCCGGCTTAATCCCCCTTAATCCACGTATATCCCCTTATATACGGTTTAATCCCACGCAGTCTCCAGGTCTCTATTACAATTCCCCGACGTTACCATGGCCTTCCGGGGCAATCCGTATCCATTTCGGGGCTTAATCCCCCTTAATCCACGTATATCCCCTTATATCCAGCTATATATCTAAAAAGATTCTTTTCGTTGCAATATATTTATTTTCTTGCAAAAAAATAACATTTTCTTGCAAAAAAAATATGCAAAATAGTTTCTTGCAAAAAAAGTATTTTTTCTTGCAAAAAAATATTATTTTCTTGCAAAAAAATAATTACTCTTTTAAAAATTAGTTCCACTCTTCCGCATCCGCCTCCACTGATCCTTGGTTGGACCACAGAATGGGGCTCCCAAATGACACCTGCATTACTTGCCGATAACAATTTGTCCAATTGCCCTTTCAATTGCACTTATTCGGATGACCGATTGTTGTGAGTCCTTTTTAATTTATTTAAAAAATATTTTGTTTTTGGTGAATATATGTGCATAAAATTAATAAAAATATAATTAGAAAATTTTGATTTTTATTGAGAGAAAAAAATGTATAATAAATTAATTTAATAATAAAACAAAATTTGAATATTTTATGATTAGGAGAAATTTAAAAGGGAAATAATTTTGCCCTTTCTTCCTTCCAACAACATTTAAGCATTTTATTATGGTTATACAACTAACTTTTCATTTTGAATATTTAAAAAATGTAAATCTTTATGATGTTTGGTCATTTCATTAATGGATCCATTTTTTTTCCTATTTCTAACTATAAGTAAGAAATATTGAATTTATATCAAAAATGGTTTAAAAAACGACGCAAATTACATTGCATTTTTTTAAAAAAATTTAAGAATTAAAAATGCCTCAGTGCTTCTTTTCTTCCCAGTGGATGCAATCAATGGGCTTCCACAATATCGACATCCCGACCAATTGTTCACCTTCTTTTCGAGTGAACCGCCTACATTTTCTATATGGTTCCGGGATAAAAGTAAATTAAAAATTAAAATATGAAAATAAATCTGACAATTTTAATTTAAAAGTATACAAAGATTTTCTAAAAAATTATAATTAAAAAATTTAAAAAAATTATAATAAAAAAATTAAAATATGAAAATAAATCTGACAATTTTAATTTAAAAGAATACAAAGAGTTGTTTAATAATGGTTATTTCAATGCAACATTCACCTATTTGATGAGCAGCGATGTGCACTATATCTACGATTGGTTCACTCCTTTGGATGGCACTGAGAATGCTGCCCAGATTTGGACACAAGAACAAGTACATAACTAATATATATATCGAAAAGTCCTTAATTTACTACAGTAGCCAGAGTGCATACCTATTGGCTTAATAAAAAATTATTTAATATAATTTATTTTAATCTACTATAAGATAATTAATAGGTTAATTAAAATAGTAAAAATTTCCGAAAAAATCCCAAAATTATTACAAAAAATGTTAAATTATTTTTAACTCATAATATTATTTAGATCTATTAAAAATTAAAATTTTTAATATATTTTTTCACCCAGATCCATGAAAAAATAGAACGTAAATCAAATTTGCTCTTTTGGTTTGTATCCAATTGCAAAACATCATCACGACGAGAAAATTACGTAGCGGAATTACAAAAGCACATGAATGTTACCGTGATTGGCAATTGCCCATTCAGCAATGCCAAAAATTGTGGTGGACATTTGGGTGGTACAAATCAAAAAGAGGCCGATTGTGCGATGGAATTATATGGTAAAAGGCAAATTAAAAAATACGATTAACTTAGATTTATTTTCCTTTTAATTTTTCTCTTTTTGATGCTTTTAAGAATTCTTCCTTAAATGTTTATTCTAGAAAATTTTTAAATTAATATTTTTTAAGACTTTCGAATATAATTCCTTACTAATTCTGATTCTGGAAATCCTAAATTATTTTATAAATTTTACAATTCAATTTTTTTTTTATTTTTCCTATTTTTTATACAGATTCACATTTCTTCTACATTGCTTTTGAAAATTCGGTAAATTTTTACCTGAAATAAATGAAAACATATGTAATTTTATAATAATATTATATTTATTTTCAATGCTAAAATAAATAAATTAACAATTTTATAATTTTTTAAATAAATAACTTACAAATAATATATATATATTTTTTACCCGAAAAAGGTATGCAATCAATATGTGACTGAGAAATATTGGAAATTGAAACATTTGATTGTGCCAATTGTGCTGGCAAAACATGTTCTCCGCGGTTTGGAAATTCCTCCGAATTCGTACATTTCCGCCGATGATTTTGATAGCCCCAGAGAATTGAGCGACTATTTGAAGAGAGTTGCTAATGATAAGCAATTGTACATGAAGTGAGTTGAGACTTGAGATAGAAAGGAATTATACTATAGTAAATCAAAATCAAAGTCGGTTTCGATATGAAAAAATGTATAAAAATGAAAATCGAAATTCGGAATTTTTGCTCAAAATAATCGAAAATAGGAAGAATCAAAATGAAACGGAAAACCTACTATTTCGAAAAATCGAAAAAAAATTTTTAAACTTGGTACCTGTCTAAAACCAACTCTGAGCTACTCTAATCATTATGAGAATATTTTTTGTTCATTTCGTACATCCTATTCCTATTCACTCTTTGAAAATAATGATGATAATCTTTTCTTACACTAAAAATCTTTTTCACCCATAATTTATTCCCAAAATATACATTTTTATCCTTAATATTTATCTTATCTCTGAAAAAATTTTTTCCGAAGACTGGGCATTTTTTACAAAATTATGAAAAAGAATAGAATTCAATCAAATTCAAATTTCAAATATAGAGAAATTTAATTTTTTGCGTTTTAAAGCAGTAAAAAGATGATGGTTATGAATTATAAACATTAAAAATTAGTGATTTATTTGAATTAAAAATTTATATGCTTTTTTATTGAAATTAATAATTTTTATTAATTTTAATCCAATTGCAGATATTTTGAATGGACCAAACACTATCGAAAAACCCAGAATTCACCATTTTATTCGGATTCCGCCAGTCCTCTTTGCAGATTGTGTGGATTTGCAAACAGAAACAGAATTGAACGTAAAGCATATATTTTGGAGAATGCAACAAATTTCTGGCTCGATCAAAACGAATGCCATCCAGCTTATGCTGAAATGTTGATTCAGAATGTCAAGAAATCTCATTGAGGAGAATGAGAGCAAACAGAGAAGGAAGACAAAAATTTTATTTATTAATACTATTTATTTAATATAAATATTTCTTGGCCCATGAATTGAAATATGATAAATGGGAAAGATTTAATTTTTTAATTTCTTGTTAATCTGTTGGCGAAAATGTGAATTTTATTTTTGTTAAAATCTCGGTTTTAAATAAATGTACTTTGAATGGTTCTTAAAAATATAAATTTAACTTAATTTTATAGCAGCTCACTGTCTAGTTTTTATAATGATTTTCATATTTACATTTATATGTTCGGGATATGGTCATTTGGAATTAGGAAGTGATTTGAAGAAATGATGGCATTTGGATATTCCCCATCTTTGATAATGACAATTCATCCTTTCCCAATTTTCCCCGTTGTTTTGCTTGTCATTTTCATTATTATTCCAACTTCGGTTGTTGATATTAATTTCCCCAATTTATCGACCTTATTTTCCATTCACACATTTTAATTAAATAAATAAATATTCTTAATTATTTTTGTCTTCTTATTGGTAATAAACCGAAGACCCAACATTATAGATTGATCAATTTGGAAAAGGAAAATATCGAAGATGTATGATGAGAATTATGATAATAAAATAAAGAGCAAAGAAAAATGTTAAAATAAATGTTATTAATTGAGTTATAAAATATGAATATATTTTTCTAAGTTATTGTTTAATATTTTATGATTTTTATGGGAAAAAATGGTCAGAGAATTTAAATTGAGCATGAAATACAAAAAAAATCAGAATTAGTATTTCCGGAATGAAATATAAAAAATCTATTTTCTGAATGAAATAAAAAAAATCAGAATTATTTCCGGAATGAAACACAAAAAATCAGAATTATTTTCCGAATGAAACACAAAAAATCAGAATTATTTCCGGAATGAAACACAAAAAATCAGAATTATTTCCGGAATGAAATACAAAAAATCAGAATTATTTCCGTAATGAAACACAAAAAATTAGAATTATTTCCGGAACGAAACATAAAAAATTAGAATTATTTCCGGAACGAAATACAAAAAATCAGAATTATTTCCGGAATGAAACACAAAAAATCAGAATTATTTTCCGGAATGAAACACAAAAAATCAGAATTATTTCCGGAATGAAACACAAAAAATCAGAATTATTTTCCGGAATGAAACACAAAAAATCAGAATTATTTCCGGAATGAAACACAAAAAATCAGAATTATTTCCGGAATGAAATACAAAAAATCAGAATTATTTCCGGAATGAAACACAAAAAATCAGAATTATTTCCGGAATGAAACACAAAAAATCAGAATTATTTCCGGAATGAAACACAAAAAATCAGAATTATTTCCGGAATGAAACACAAAAAATCAGAATTATTTCCGGAATGAAACACAAAAAATCAGAATTATTTCCGGAATGAAACACAAAAAATCAAAATTACTTCCGGAATGAAACACAAAAAATCAGAATTATTTTCCGGAATGAAACACAAAAAATCAGAATTATTTTCTAAAAAAACATTTTAAAATAAAATTTACAAGTGCATTTAAATATGTGTATTTATGAAAAATTAATAATTTGATTTAATTACTATTGTATTGATGAAGAATTCGATTAGAGGTCAAAAATAAAAATTTGCACAACTGTTTTTAATAGAGATTGGCAAGGCGCTTCGGTCGAGATCTCGAAAAATACCGATTGGGATTCCGTACCGTCCGATCTATAGTTTTTAATTTAACTATTTAACAATTCGGAGACTTGGTTCAAATTTTTATTTTTATTTAAAAAATTTTGCAAATTTTTATTTTAAACATTTGCTCAGTTGTTTTTGGAACGGAAATAAATTTGCTGATTTTTAAAATTATAAACTATTTTATACATATAAAAGACCACATCAAAATTATCTAAAATCAATTACATCAACCAATAAAAATCTAACAAATTCACTAAAATTAAAATCCATTATTTAAAATGCGGTTTCAATCAATTCTTCTCATTTTTATGGTATTTATTTTGACTGTGTACGGAGCGGCTGAACGTAAAAATCCAAACGGACCGCCGCCTGGATTCAGACCAAAACCAGCCCCAAAACCATCAAAAATTCAAAACGGAAATGAAACGGAGAAAAAAGCGAATTTAAGGAATGAAAATTTGGCTACAAAAATTTTGAAAAAATTGACCCCAATTGAAGCGACAACAAATTTATTTGGCAAAGGAAAAGGACTAAAGGATTCGGCGGAAAAAGTGCAGAAACGCATCAAAGATATGGAAAAAGTGGCGGGACTAATTGCGGAATACAAAAAATTAATCAAAGAGAAGGCCGAAAAAAGCACTGGTGAAAACAAAAAATTGACCATGGTGATGAAGGCGGAAAAAAGTTCTACTACAAAAATTGAGCAATTGAGTGATGTGGAGAAGGAACAATTCGAAATGATAGCAGCGGAAATAGCAAATGCCAAAGCGGAAAGGGCCAAAAACAATCAGAATGGAAATGATGCGGAGCATAAAAGCATTGCAGAATTGAATGCAAATTTGCAGGACTACATGATTCATGTAGGTCTTTTCAAGAGTTGTCCAATAATATTGGTTTTAAAAATTTTATTAAAATATACCAATTTTAAAAAATTTCCATCAATATTTTCATCAATATTTCAGCAGGATTTTTCATCAATAAAATCCAGCCATAGTCATTAATAAAAAAAATTGAAAATAAATAAATTCTGAATCGCAGGGTGATATTGTGCCAACTGTGGAGAAAATGGAAGAAAAAGTGAATAAACTTCGAGCTGGAGGCAAACCCAAGGCATTGTTAGGCGAATTATTAGGCGGAGTGGGAAATGTGATACGAGCAAAACGAGCAGGAGCATTAAATTTCGAGAAACATCCAAAAGAAAAATGGGATCTCAGCAAACCCATTGCCTATTTCATTGATGGTAATATTAGTGAGTAGTTTTATCTTATAATAAAATATAATTATGAACAGTAATAAAAAGTTGCACTATGATAAAATTAAAAAAAGCAAAAAATTTAATACAAAATTGAAATGCTGAAATGTGATAAAAATGAAATCATTCATATTAAATATTTAATATTTACTAATTGTATGAATTATTTTAAAATAGGTACGTCAACGGTGAACTGCATTAATACAGCCATCGAATTCTACTACAATACGACCTGCTATGATTTTAAAAAATTGGCAGCAATTCCAAATGATTCCACCCCTTACGTTCATTTCACGGGCGTCGTTGGTGCCGGCTGCTTTACTAATAGCATTGGCTATGAAGCAGAGAATCCCGAGCATATTGTGAATTTGGGGAAAGGCTGTGACACGGTATTATAAATTTGGGGGCGAAAGTTGAAATCGGCGAAACTTGAAATTCTCCGGCGAAAGTTGAAATTCACACACTATTTCTCACTTTTTAGGTTAGAGATATAGAGAAATACATAGGGAATATAAAGAAAGAGAAACGTAGAATGTGTTAGAGAGTGTGGCAGACAGTTAGAGAAATTTCAACTTTCGCCGGCGAATTTCAAGTTTCGCCGAAATTTCAACTTTTGCCCAAACAAAAATAAAAATTGTAAAAAATTTCAGCTTACTAGTTGTGAACATGAAATTGGTCATATTCTTGGCCTTTTCCATACCCAAAGCCGCTATGATCGAGATGACTATATAAATTTGAATTTGACAAATACGAACTACACAGATCAATATGCGATAGAAACACCCGACACAAACAACAATTACAATATCAGCTATGAATACGGATCCATGATGCATTATGGAGGATGTAAGTAGAAAATAGAAATTGAAGGGAAATTAAACAAACATAATCGAGATTTTAATTAACTTACAATAAAATTTTAATCAAAATTTACAATTCTGAATTATGATCGAAATTTAGAAATCCGAATATATAAATCAGAATACTATACAATTTACAAATAAGAATTAAGAAATCAGAATTTAATCAGAATTTTATTCATAAATGAAATGAAACAGGATTTACAAATCTGAATTTTAATCAGAAATTACAAATCTGAATTAAAATCTAAAATTTAATTTAGATTATATATGTCGGCGGCAAAACTGAAATTCAGGCAAAACTGAAATTGCCTAGGCAAAACTGAAATTTTTCACTTTTGCCGGGAAATCAGGCAAAACTGAAATTTCCTAGGCAAAACTGAATAAATTTCAGTTTTACCTGAAAGTTAGGCAAAACTGAAAATATCTACACCCAAATTAAACCAATCTCTACATTTTGGTCTAGATTAAATTTTTAATTGGAAATTCGAAGAAAATGGTTACTAATTTTATTTTTTAATTGGAAATCGAAGAAAATACTTATTAATTATTAATGAAAAATATTTGTTTGCAGAAAAAAGTGAAAAATAATAAGGGGATTAAGGTGGATATAGGGGGATTAAGCCCCGAAATTGAGAAATCGCCCAGAAGGCCAATGGAATGTAAGAGAAATTAGCCGAAGATGCTGAGAATGCGTAGGATATAGCCGGATATAGGGGAATTAAGCCGAAAAAAGCCTAATTAGGGGCTAGGGATTATGATTAGGGGTTCGGAGCATAGGATTCTAGCGAAGCCGGAAGCATAACAGCCTAGACCAGGACTCATGCCCATCTATTTCGGGTCTTATTCCTATTTAATCCTCCTATATCCACCTTAATCCCCCTATATCCAGCTATAACTTGCGCAGTCTCAGAGCCTTCTGCCAATTTCCACGACTTTCCACTGACCCGCCGGACCATTTCCCATCAATTTGGGGTCTTAATCCGGCTTAATCTTTCCATATCAACCTTAATCCCCCTATATCCGGCCTCCGCATTCTCAACACCTTCGGTTAACTTCTCCTACATTCCACTGACCTTCCGGGCCATTTCCTATTTATTTCGGTGCTTAATTCTCCTTAATCCCACTATATCCATCTTAATCCCTAATTATTTTGAAATTGTAGTGATTTGGTAGAAATTGGATGTAGATATTTTCAGTTTTGCCTAACTTTCAGGTAAAACTGAAATTTATTCAGTTTTGCCTAGGAAATTTCAGTTTTGCCTGAATTTCAGTTTTGCCGCCGACATATACCAGAATTTAGCAAATTAGAATATAATCAAATAGAATTTAATATTTATTTTAATAAGAATTTATCAACCGAATTTTAATCAATTTTTTCCAAATTCTTTTTTCTCTGATTTTTATTTAATTTATTTCATTTTTAAATAGATAATCTCGCAATTAACGACAGCATCCCAGTGATCCGTACCAAGGACCCACTCTACCAGAATACAATTGGCCAATATAGGGCTGATACGGGTGCTACATTCGCTGATGTTTTGATGTTGAATCGTGCCCTCGGATGCAAGAAATGCCCGGTTGGTAATGGCACCGCTGATTGTAAAAATGGTGGCTATCCAAAAACGAAATTGTGTAGTCAATGTTTGTGCCCTGACGGCTGGGATGGAACCCTTTGTGATCAACGGAAAGCAGCCAGCAATGCGAATGCCAATTGTACGGGCGCCACACTCACCGTATGGAAAATTAATTAAAAATTAAAAAAATAATTATTAAATTATTTTTTAATTTAAATATCAATAAAAAATAATTAAAAATATTTTTCAGAAAATTAATTAAAAAATTTTTACAAATATAAATTAAAAATTTTTATAAATATAAATTCACTTAAATGATAATAAAACGCCATCCCAATACATAAAGGCCACCACAAAATGGAAATTATTGGACGCCTCCGTGACAGCCCCCAGGTACTTTCCTGTTTTCTCCCTCCATAATATTCACTTTGCCATTAAAACAGGAAAACACCGGCGGCCCCCATCATTACCTACGCTAGCATATGGGAATCGTGCTATTGGCACATAAAAGCGCCTTCACCCGATATGTGGATTGACTTGTGGATTGAGGAAGTGGCCACTTCCAACGATCAAACATGCCAAAGGGAATGTCTTGAGGCATTCACTGAATTCAAAGTGGCAAATTTCACCCATACCGGTGTTCGAATGTGCTGCCAAAGTCAGCTGGGTTCCAAAGGCTATGTGGTAATGACGGCCAAGCAGGGATTTGCCATGATCAGTGCCAATTCAAAATGGGGCAAAAAGGCATTCCGCGTTTGGTATATTGCATGTAAGTCTCATATGGATAGGGAATTGGGAAAGGAATTATTATTATTTATAAAATTATTTTATCCAATTATTCGAAGGGTCTTTATAAAAAAAACAGAAAAAGAATTTATTTCTGGCATGAAAATAAATTTGTAATTTCTTCATTTTGGAGTAAATTATAATAATATTTAATTTGGTTTAAGGCATGCAAAAATTTTTTTTCTTTTTAAATTTATAGATTGATTAATTTGGCAATGGAAATGGGAATATGATAGATTGGATGATGAGAAATATTTTGTTAAAATAAAATGCTAAGAATAATGTTAAAATAAAATAAATATTGTTAATTGAGCTTTAAAATGTGAATAAATTTGTTGCGCGTTATGTTTCATTTTTTTATAGTTTTTATTTGGAAAAAATTTCCAGCGAATGTTTATATAAAATAATGAGCAAAAATAAATATGAATAACAAAAAGAAAATTTGTAATTTCTTCATTTTTGGGGATCAATATATAATAATAATATTTGGTTATTTATAGAGGGCGTATGCAAATAATAATTTTCTTGTTTACATTTATAGATTAATCAATTTGGCAATGTATGAGAAAATAAAATATGGAAGTTTGGATGAAAGAATTATGTTATTAAACCAAAGATAAATATTTAATAAATATAAAATACATTTTTGTTTTAAAATTTGAATAAATTAGTTGCAAGTTATATTTAATTTTTAGTTTTTTATTGGAAAAATTGTCAGCGAATCCTTCTAATGCAAATAATCAGAAATTTCATAGAAGAAACATTTCCAAAAACCTGTTTTTATTCAAATCAGGTTTTCAAATAAATTTTGATTTTTTTTCTAAAAAAAAGGGTTTATTTTTGACTAACTGTTTATATAAAATAAATTTTTTTTGATAGCTAAAAAAAAAGGGTTTATTTTTGACTAACTGTTTATATAAAATAAATTTTTTTTGATAGCTAATAAGTCTCTTCTTTTTAATTTGTTATCAAAATCATCCAATTTGTTTAAATCATTGGTTAAAAAGTTGTGTTACGCCATCGTTTATACAAACAAAATATCCTTAATTACCAAAATTTAAAATCCGAAAAAAAACAAAATAAATTTAAATTTTAAAAATTTTAAATAGATATAAAAATTATTTTAATGTTGTTTCCTTTTCAATAAATAAAATAAAATACGGATTCGTTTAATTTTAAAATAAGTGGTCAAATTTTTTTAAATATTATATTTGCACAAACATTTTTAATTAAACTATTGATCTATAAATTCGGAGAAAAAGTCCAAATTTATATATTAAAAATTTGCAAATTTTTAAATTAAAAATTTGCATAACTGTTTTTATTTTAACGATTGATCAAGGATGCGGAGATCAAGTGTTTTTAATTTTACTATTGATCTTGAAATCGGAGACAAAGTCCAAATTTTTACTATTAAAATTTGTACAGCTGTTTTTAGAATGGAATTAATTTGTTTATATTCAAAATTATAAATAATTTTTGGCCATATAAAAAGGCTGTCAATTAACATCAAAATTATCTTAACTCAATTAAATTTCAATTAAACCAATAAAAATTCGATAAATTCATTAAAATTAAATTCCATTATTTAAAATGCGATTTCAACCAATTTTTCTCATTTTGGTGGCATTTATTTTGGCTGTAAATGGAGCAGCTGAACGAAAAAATCCAAATGGACCGCCGCCCGGATTCAAACCAAAGCCTGCCCCAAAACCATTAAAAACTCAAAGCGGAAATGCTACGAAGAAAATAGCGAATTTAAGAAATGAAAATTTGGCTATAAAAATTTTGAAAAAATTGACCCCAATTGAAGCGGCAACAAAATTATTTGACAATCGGCCAACAGATTCGATGGAAAAAGTGCAAAAACGAATCAAAAATTTGGAAAAATTGTCTGGACTAATTGCGGAATACAAAAAATTGATTAAAGAAGAGAAGGCCGAAAAAAACACTGGTGAAAACAAAAAATTGACCATGGTGAAGGCGGAAAAAAGTTCTGTTACTAAAATTGAGCAATTGAGCGAAATGGAGAAGGAACAATTCGAAATGATGGCAGCGGAAATAGCAAATGCCAAAGCGGAAAGGGCCAAAAGCAATCCGAATAGAAAAGAAAAAGATAGCAAGCATAAAAGCATTACGGAATTGAATGCACATTTACAGGACTACATGATTCATGTAGGTCTTTTTAGAACGGCCCCGGCCCTATAATATTGGTATTGAGTATTGACTCTATACAAATAAAAGGGAATATTTTATTATTGGTATTCCTATTGTTATTGGGATTTTGTTATTAAAGGAAAATTTATGGATGTTAAGAAGAATTTATACTCTACTATTTAATAATTTTTACCATCGAAGGTTACAGTTGATATTATTTTTATCAAGTTGCTAACAATTATCGATAATTAATTTTATATTAATACAGAAAATCACAAAATTTCATGTTTTTGAAAAATTTTTAATTAAAATTAGTCATTAATAAAAATTGAAAATACAATCACAGGGTGATATTGTACCAACTGTGGAGGAAATGGAGGAAAAGGTGAATCAACTTCGAGCTGAGGCTGGAGGTAATCGCCCATTGGCGATTTATTGACTATATTTTCAGGCACATTAGGCGGACAGGGAAATGTGAAACGAGCAAAACGAGCAGGAGCATACAATTTTGCGAAATATCCAAACCGAAAATGGGATATCACCAAGCCCATCCACTACTTCATTGATGCTAATATTAGTGAGTACTTTTATCTTATAATAAAATAAGCAAAGGACTCTTCTAACTTCTTAAAGTGAAATTTTTATATAGATGAAATTTTTATGACCGTCTTTAATATTTTAGATTGATAAAGAAGCGATTTTGGGAGTTCGAAAATGAATTAGAAAAATAAGTATCTTCACCTTTGGATGTTTTTTTTAATGTTAATTTATATTTTTTGACAAAAATTTTAAACCATTTCTTTGACTAACATCATAGATAATTTAAAGATATCAGGCTTTTCATGTCAATAAGTTGCACACTAGCAAAATTTAAAAAAAATTCAATGCAAAATTACAAATTAAAAATGCTAAAATATGATTGATAAAAATTGAACCATAAATATTTAATATTTACGAATTGAATAATATGAATTATTGTAAAAAAATAGGTACAGCAATAGTTAACTACATTAATACGGCCATCGAATTTTACTCCAATACAACTTGCTATGATTTCCAAAAATTGACAGCAATTCCAAATGATTCCACCTCTTACGTTCATTTCACGGGCGCCGAGGATGGCGGCTGCACCACCTATGGCATTGGCTACTTTCCAGAGTGGACCGAGCACATTGTTAATTTGGGTAAAGGTTGTGACGAGGTATTTTAAATAAAAAATTGTAGAAAATCGATTATAAAAAAAATTCAGCTTCATACTGTCGAACATGAAATTGGCCATCGTCTTGCCCTTTTCCATACCCAAAGCCGCTATGATCGGGACGACTATATAACAGTGAATCTGACAAATACGTACTACCCAGACGACTATGAGAAAGAAACACCCGACACAAACAACAATTACAATGTCACCTATGAATTCGGATCCATGATGCATTATGCAGGATGTAAATAGAAATGATTTTAAATAAAAATAATTAAAATTTTAATTAACCAAATCAACATTAATTCGGAATTTACAATTCTGAAATATAAATGAAATTTAGAAATCTGAATTTATAAATTGAATTTACGAATAAGAAGAAATCGGAATTTTATTAAAATTAATGAAAATAAGATTTACATTCTGAATTTTAATAAGAATTCACAAATAAGAAATTAAATCAGAAATTACAAATCAGAATAATACTGGACTCGAAGATTTTTTTTCAGAAAAATACATCAAAGTCAAAAAAAAAGTATAAATCTTTTAAAAGTTCATCTGAGACCCCTGCAATAATAAGAATTTATTAATCAGAATTTGAATTCAGTAATTACGAAAGAGAATTTACAAATTAGAATTTATTTTAATAAGAATTATGAATAAATTATATAATCAATTTTTTTCCAAATCATTTTTCGCTTGTTTTAGTTTAATTTATTTCATTTTTAAATAGATGACTTCGCAAATGACACCAGCATCAGCATCCCAGTGATCCGTACCAAGGACCCACTCTATCAAAATACAATTGGACAAAGGAGGGGTGCTACATTCGCTGATGTTTTGATGATGAACCTCGCCTTCGGCTGCAATAAATGCCCGGTGGGCAACGGCACCGCTGCATGCAAAAATGGTGGCTATCCAAAACCGAAGTTTTGCAGCCAATGTTTGTGCCCTGATGGCTGGGATGGAATTCTTTGTGAACAACGCAAGGCAGCCAGCAGTGTGAATGCCAATTGTACGGGTGCCACACTCACCGTAAGGAACATAAAAAATAATTAAAAATATTTTTTTTCAGAAAATAAAAAATTTTTACAAATTAAGTTCACTTATATAATAAAACTATCCCAAAATTCTATAAAGGCCTCCACCAAATGGCAATTATTGGATGCTTCCGTGACCGCTCCGAGGTAATTTTTGAGTGGGGTCTTGGGTGGGTTCGGAACTCGGATAATTATTATGTGGGGGGGGGGGGGGGGGGGGGCAAGACCAATATATAATATAGGATAATGAAGACGAAGATGATGAATATGATGATGATGATGAGGAAGATGATAATGAAGATCATCCTCATCTTCCTAATCATGCTATATATATATAATATATAATAGGCCTTTCCACCCTGATTATCTAGTTGCCCCCCCCCTACAATTATCACCCGGCTCCTAACCTAATAATCGCTTTGCCCATAAAAAAAAGGAAAACATTGGATGATGACATATGGGAATCGTGCTATTGGCACATAAAAGCGCCTTCACCCGATAATTGGATTGACTTGTGGATTGAGGAAGTGGCCACTTCCAACGATCAAACTTGTGCTCGGCACTGTCGAGAGGCATTCATTGAATTCAAAGTGGCAAATTTCACCCATACCGGCGTTCGAATGTGCTGCCAAAGTCAGCTGGACCCTAATGGCTATGTGCTTCTGACGGCCAAGCAGGGATTTGCCATGATCAGTGCTCAGGCAACATGGGGCAAAAAGGCATTCCGGGTGTGGTATGTTGCATGTAAGTTGATGGATGGGAATTTAGAAATGAATTGTTATTATTTATAAAATGATTTTACCCATTTTTTATTCGGAGATAAAATTAAAGTGATTATTAAACAGTAAAAATAATATATTTTTTGATATGAAATACATTTTTAATTTCTTCATTTTTTAGGGTAAATTATAGTAATATTTATATTTTATTTAATTTGATTATTGTGGGTATGCAAAAAAAATAATTTTCTTTTTACATTTATAGATTGATTTTATATGGCAATGGAAATGGAAAATATGGAAGAATTTATGAGAGAATTATATTATAAAATAAAGAAAAGAAAAATGTTAAAATAATGTTTTAATTGAGTTTAAAATGTGAATAAATTTATGCAATTATTATTTAATATTTTATTGTTTTTAATGGAAAATAGTGATATTATTTTACTAATGCAATAAATCTAAAAATCTTCGAAATTGCAATATCAATATTAATCATTTTTTCTTTTATGCATTTTTGAGCAATTTAGTATTTTTATCTATTTTTTGAAGTAATATGCAAGTTAATTTAAAATGAAATGAAAACAAAAAAATAGAAGTAATCCAACTGACCAAAAATTTTTGTTGAATAAAATTTAAAGATCTTTGAAAATTTTTTTAGTGTAAGCCTTTATTTTTCAAATTAACGATTTCATCATTTGCGATTGAATTGTAAATTCTGATTTGCGATTGAATTGTAAATTCTGATTTGCGATTGAATTGTAAATTCTGATTTGCGATTGAATTGTAAATATAAAAATTATTAATTTTTCATAAATACAATATTTTTATATGAACATCTAATTTTCATTTTAAAATATTTAGAAGAGTGTTTATTAAACATTTCTTTAAAACCAATTTAGCATCTTTGTAATAATTTCTTGGAATTTTTCTATTTTGTGACACCTACTAAAAATTATGAAACTAGAGACAATTTTGGAGCCGTTCAGCGAGAATCCGATTGAGTTTATTTTTTTTACATACTATATCAAAGCATTGATGTTAGTTAAATGATAAAGAATTCAAATTTTATTTTAAAAATTTGTTTAACTTTTTTTAATTTAACGGTTGATCTAGAATTCCGAGACTATATCTAAATTTATATTTTAAAAATTTGCAAATTTTTATATTTGCCCAACTGTTTATATTTTAACTATTGATGTAGAATTCAGAAACCATAACCGTTATTAATTTAATGATTAACCAAGAATTTGGAGACAAACTCCAAATTTATATTTAAAAATTTGCACAGTTGTTTTGAAAAGTAAATTAATTGTCCATATTCAAAATTATATACAATTTTTGGGCATATAAAAAGAGAACCATTTCACATCAAAATTATCTAAACTCAATTGCAAATTTCAATTAAAATAATATAAATCCAATAAATTCACTATAATTAAATTCCATTATTTAAATGCGGTTTCAATCAATTTTTCTCATTTTGGTGGCATTTATTTTGGCTGTAAATGGAGCGGCTGAACGAAAAAATCCAAATGGACCGCCGCCTGGATTCAAACCAAGGCCTGCCCCAAAACCATTAAAAACTCAAAGCGGAAATGCTACGAAGAAAATAGCGAATTTAAGAAATGAAAATTTGGCTATAAAAATTTTGAAAAAATTGACCCCAATTGAAGCGGCAACAAAATTATTTGGCAATCGGCCAACAGATTCGATGGAAAAAGTGCAAAAACGAATCAAAAATTTGGAAAAAGTGTCTGGACTAATTGCTGAATACAAAAAATTGATTAAAGAAGAGAAGGCCGAAAAAAACACCTGGGAAAACAAAAAATTGACCATTGGGAAAGCGGAAAAAAGTTCTGTTACTAAAATTGAGCCATTGAGCGCAGTGGAGAAGGAAAAATTCGAAATGATGGCAGCGGAAATAGCAAATGCCAAAGCGGAAAGGGCCAAAAATAATCCGAATGGGATCGATGTTAGCAAGCATAAGAGCATTGGACAATTGAATGCACATTTGCAGGACTACATGATTGATGTAGGTCTTTTTCAAGAGCTGTCCAATAGTGATTTTAAAAAATTTTCATCAATATTTTGGCTATATTTGGCCATTTTTGTCAATATTTTGCGATTTTTTCATCAATATAATCCCAGTCTTAGTCATTAGTAAAAATTGAAAATAAAAAAATTCTCAATGGCAGGGTGATATTGTGCCAACTGTGAAGGAAATGGAGGAAAAGGTGAATCAACTCCGAGCTGCTGCTGCTGGAGGCAATCGCGGAGTGGAAACTGTGATAAGAGCAAAACGAGCAGGAGCATTCAATTTTGAGAAATATCCAGACCGCAGATGGGATATCACCAAGCCCATTGCCTATTTCATCGATGCCAATCTTAGTTAGTAGCTTTATCTAATAATAAAATATAATTAGGAAAGGACTCTTCAAATTTTCTTAAGCAAAATTTTAATATTAGACATTTTTATGCCTCATTCTTTAATATTTTAAATTGATAAAGAAGCGATTTTGATAGTGCAAAAATAAAACATAATTAATAAAATTAGTTTCTGATTTTTTTCAAAAAAAAAAATGTTTAACATAAATTAGTAATTTTTTTTTCAAAAAAAAGTTTAACAAGTACATAATTGCCTTTAATTTATATTTCTTGGCCGAAATTTTAAACCAAATAAAAATTTCTTGGCTTTATGTCATAGATCATTCAAAGTTATCAGGCATTTCATGCCAATAGAAAATTGCAATATAAAAAATATAAATTTATAAATTAAAAATATTGAAATTTGATAAAAGTTGGACAATTCATAATAAATATTTATTATTTACGAAATAAATAATATATTTTTAAAAATAGCTACAACGAGGGTGAACTGCATTGAAACGGCCATCGAATTCTACTACAATACAACCTGCTATGAATTCCAAAAATTGACAGCAATTCCAAATGATTCCACCCCGTATATTCATTTCACTGGTTACGACGATGAGGGCTGCTGGAGCGAAGGCGTTGGTTATAATTCAGAACCAGGGGATCCCGAGCACATTGTCAATTTTGGAAAGGAATGGTGTGGCACGGTATAATAAATAAAATTTGTAGATAAACAATTATAAAAAAAAATTCAGCTTGATATTTGTGAACATGAAATTGGCCATCGTCTTGGCCTTTTCCATACCCAAAATCGTATTGATCGCGACGACTATATAAATATGAACTTGACAAATACGAACGCCCCATATCAATTTAGGAAAGAAACACCCGACAGAAATAACAATTTCAATGTGACTTATGAATACGGATCCATGATGCACTATGGAGGATGTAAGCAGAAATTGAAGGGATTTAAAAAAACAAACATAAACAAAATTTTGAAAAATCAGTTTTTACAATTCTTAATTATAATCGAAATTAAGAAATACGAATTTAAAAATTACAAATCAGAATTTATCCAGAACTAAAAACAATTTAGAAATCAGAATTTTTTTATTCGAATTTTATAAATCAGAATTTTAATTAAAATTTATGAAAAATGTACAAACCGTATTTAACAAATGAGAATATTAATTAAAATTTATGAATTAAAATTTACAAACCGTATTTAACAAATCAGAATTTTATTTAAATTTAATGAAATGAAATATATTTAGAATTCAGAATTATAATCTTAATACACAAATAAATGTAAATTGGATGGAACTTACAAAAACGAAATAATAAATCAGAATTTAAAAAATAAGATTTTTATAAATTGCAAATCAGAATTTTATAAAATAGAATTAAATTAATTTTAATAGAAATTTATAAATCGGAATTTTAATCAATTTTTCCTCCTACTGTTTTTATTTGTTCTATTAATAGTTGATAGAGCAATTGATGAAAGCATCCCAGTGATCCGTACCAAGGATCCACTCTATCAGAATACGATTGGCCAATTTATGGGTGCTACATTCGCTGATGTTTTGATGATGAACCGTGCATTCGGCTGCAACAAATGCCCGGTGGGCAACGGCACTGCTGCATGCAAAAATGGTGGATATCCAAAACCGAAATTGTGCAGTGAATGTTTGTGCCCTCCCGGCTGGGATGGAATTCTTTGTGAACAACGCAAGGCAGCCAGCAGTGTGAATGCCAATTGTACGGGTGCCACACTCACCGTAAGGAACATTAAAAATAATTAAAAATATTTTTTTAGAAAATTAATTAAAATAAAATATAAGTAATTAAATAATATACCATCCCAAATACTATATAGGCCACCACCAAATGGCAATTATTGGAAGGCTCCGTGTCGTTCCCCAGGTAATTTTTTTCTGACACCCAATAATCGCTTTTTGCACCCCAAAAAAACAGGAATGGACCGGACCCCATCTGGGAATATGGCAAAGGGGAATCGTGCCATTGGCACATAAAAGCGCCTTCACCCGAAATGTGGATTGATCTGTGGATTGAGGAGGTGGCCACCTCCACCGATCAAACTTGCTTCCGACAATGCTCGGAGGCATTCACCGAATTCAAAGTGGCAAATTTCACCCATACCGGCGCTCAAATGTGTTGTCAAAGCCAGCTGGGCTCTGAAGGCTATGTGGTGATGACGGCCAAGGAGGGATTTGCCATGATCACTGCCCAATCAAAATGGGGCACAAAGGCGTTCCGGGTGTGGTATGTTGCATGTAAGTCTCATATATGGATAGGGAATTTGGAAAGGAATAGGAATTATTATTATTCTACATTTATAAAATTTAATTTACCTAATTATTGGGAACTTCTAAGGCTACCAACTACCAATATAAAAAATGGAAAAATAATTTATTCATTTATAATTTCTTCATTTTTTAGGGTAAATTATAGTAACATTTTAGTATGGTTATTGAGTGCATAAATAATTTTCATATTTACATTTATAGATTGATCAATTGGCAATGTTAATGGAAAATATGGAAGATTGGATGAAAGAACTATGTTATTAAAATAAAATATAACAAAAATTTTTTAAAATAAATGTTGTTTAATTGAGTTATAAAATGTGAATAAATTTGTGCATGTTATGTTTAATGTTTTATAGTTTTTATTGAAAAAAATTGCCAGCGAATGCTATTAATACAATAATCAGAAATTAGTAAAAATAAGAATAAGAACATTTTTCGAAAAACGGTTTTTATTAAAATCTCGTTTTTAAATAAATTTTGAATTTTCATTTTTAAAAAAAGTGTAATTTTAACTAATTTTGTAAATTAAAATAATTTTATTTTAGATATTGATAGTAAAATTTTACGACAAAACATTTTAATTTCACTATTATTTTGAATTAGTCATTTCCCTCATTTCTTTTTAGCTCTTCTTCTTCTCATCCATCAACACTGTTTTTTTCATTTGCGCTCAACATCAGAGAGACTTCGTCCAGCTGTGTGATTTAAAAAAATATGTAAATTATTTGTAATTATTTTTAAATTTTATGATGAAAATTCATTAATTGAAATATTTTCTCTTAATAAATAAAAAAATATATCGTAAAAATTTATATTCAAAATTTTTATTTTTTTTAAAATTTCAAAAATTGGCCAGAAAATACTTTCATAACTTTATTTTTTTTAATTTATTAAAAGCTGCTTAAATTATTTTTCCTTTATTATACATCGAAATTTTATTTTCATATTTTTCAAAGCATAAAAATTTTTAAATTAAAATTTATTTGTATTTTCCAAATAATTCAGATTTTAATTTTTAAAAAACCCATTTCCCTCTATTATTTTTCAACGTACCCAGAAGGAAATTTTCAAGTCACATTCTGGAGTCTCCAAATAAAACGGTGTCCCGCGCTTCGGATTCAAAATGAATTTCCACATTTCTGAAATGATAATTATAGAAAAAAAATCAATAAAATTCGATTTATAATGATTAAACTGAACTCAATTCATAATTTAGAAAGGAAAAAATAAAAAAAAATTACTCGTAAAATCATTTTATTAGGAAAATTTAATATAGGAATGCAAGCAGAATTTGGAAGGGTTAAGGAAAAATCTCTATGTATGATTTTATTGGTGAATTAATTTTTTGCAATTTACTGTTTCTTTGTCCATCACCATATTCGCCAATATCTTCGGCTTTCATATCCATACTACATCTAGAAAATGTAGTACTTCCCAACATATGTTCCTCGCCGAACTGATCCATTGTCACAAATTCTTGACCATCTCCACCATCTTTGGAAATAAATTTTATTATGAGAAATAGTAGTGTGAATAAATTTAATTATAGGTGTGTTGGTTTAAATGGTTCAATTACTTAGCATGTGTATTAATAAAACATTTAAAAATAATATTTTCTTCAATGATCAATTGGTTTTAATTCAGCTAATTTTAATATATTATTCAATCAAAAATGATAGATTTTAATAGTTTTTAAAACCTATGATTTTGACATAATGTTCCGTAAAACTAATATTTTCAATTTATTCGATATAAATATTTTTTTCCATTCACTCACCACGAAATTGCAATATGGCATCCTTGTTTGTGGGTATTTCGACGGAATATTGTGGAAATTCTTTAAAAAACATGATTAAAAATGTTATAAACTTATCTTAAATTTCTTAATTTCTTACTTTTATGGCAATATCCAAAATTTCAAAGACAAAATTTTAAAAATTTTTAATACCGACTTTATATATTATATTATACCCATTTTTTCATGATGGAAATTATAAAAAATATTCTCTTAATAATTAAAAGGCTATGAGTTGGAGACTCTCATTAATAGAAATATCACTTTCTAACAACTCACCAGCTGCTTGTTCATGAAAATTTATTGCCAAAGATTTTTATTGTCCATTTCGCTCAAATTTTATTTATTCTAATAAAAAATAAATAAAAATGGTCTCCGTTATGGGAAATTTTTATTATTTAAATATGAGATCAATTAGTAATATCGAAAGAAATTTTAAAATGCCACATTAATATCAAGCAAAATTCAAAGTGGCGTCCAGACATTTGGTCCAAAGACCATTTGGTCCAAAAGCATTTGGTCCAAAATCCATTTGGTCCAAAACCATAAAACGGGCATTTGGTCCAAAGGTGTAAAAATTACCTTTTGGTCCAAAACCATTTGGTCCAAAAATCATTTAGTCCAAAAGACAAAAAATAGTAATTTGGTCCACAATTTTTATATATTGGCAATATAGCAATATAAATAAAAATACTTAAAATATTTTATTGATTTATTAGTAAAGCAGTTAATTTAATTATCCCTTATCTGTTTTTTGAAAAACAAAAATATTTTTGAATAAACATTTAAATATTTGCACACTCATAGATATATGCTTATCTCATGTTCATCCAAAATCAAAATCATTATTTTATTTGCAATATTATAATCACTTATCCAACATTTATAGATTATAAAAATATAATTTTTCGTGCTGCAAATTTCAATATCATCAATTGCAGCCGTCGGCAAAATTTCCACAAAATCATCGAATTAATTGGATTATTAAAAAATGGTACATTGTAACGGATTCTTGCCATGTACCATTTTTTCATAGAATGTACCATTTTGGGAAAAATGGTTCATTGTAACGGACTTCTTGCCATGTACCATTTTTTCATAGAATGTACCATTTTGGGAAAAATGGTTCATTGTAACGGACTTCTTGCCATGTACCATTTTTTCATAGAATGTACCATTTTGGGAAAAATGGTTCATTGTAACGGACTTCTTGCCATGTACCATTTTTAATTTTCATAAATCTCAAAATATTCATTTTATTTATAGAAGAGAAACTGCACCCATCCAAGAATGCATGATTTTCTGATCAAACTTCGCAAATATGATAGCCGGAAAATGAATGAAGTCCGCGAACTTAAATTACAACCAGACCGAATTTATCGACGAGTTGAATATCGAACGATGGATGCACGCTTGAAGGCTCTTATACAAGCTCCACTTCTCAATGACCAATGCATCCGTGTTTTTCTGCAAGCAGTTTCGTTGGCATTGCAAGGATTGGAGGATGATTTGATCGTGGATGAAGTTGAATGTCAAGAAAACAATGGAGATGGCGAAGAGAACAATGAAGAGGAAGCTGAAGAAAATTATGCCGAAGATGATGAATTATTTATTGGAGAGGATGAAGAAAACACTGGAGCTACATCTGAATTGATCCGTAATATTAAAGCGCCAATTGCTCTGTCCCCAAATGCAACATTTAATTTGGCCAGCACTTCCAATATCTCTTCCGATTACACAGATCACGATTATTAATTATATTATTTTCCATTTATTCAACTATTATCTTTTATTTTTGCAATTTTGATCAATTTATTTTATTTTTGCATAAAATCTTTACATATTTGTTTAAACAAATTTTTAGAGGATTCGACAGCCTCAATAATCGATGGCAAACATTTAAGTCTTTGGCACAACTTTTTACTTCAATGGTACAAATTTTTTGTGTCAATGGTACGATTAATTTTAAACTAGATTTTTCCAATTCACCAAATATATCTTGATTTTTCCCTTCGTTAAATTATCTGCCAATAGTTTATTGAAATTACCGAATTTCCAAAATCTGATGCCAGATTCGGATCCGGGATGGTCGAAAACCCCTGTATAGTTGAAATCGGAATTTATTTAACCAAGTATAGCTCTTATTTTCCATTTTGGACCAAATGATTATTTTATGCCTTTTGGACCAAATGAATTTTGGACCAAATGGTTTTGGACCAAAAGGTAATTTTTATTACTTTGGACCAAATGGTAGTTTTTATTCCTTTGGACCAAATGGTCTTTGGACCAAGTGTCATGTAGCCTTCAAAGTCTAAAAATTTGATTGATATTTTGTTACAAAATCCAATATAGAAGATAAAAATCCAAGTAAACTATTTAATAATTTTAAACTTACTATCATCGTACATGCGCAATTTCATTAAGCCCCAGCCAAAAATCCAATAACAATCGGGGCGACCGTTGTATGCCAATAAGAATTCATTTTTCTCGAATTCATCAAGAAATGCGCAGTATCCAATATTTTTTGGGATAACAATGGTAATATTTGGTGGCTGTTCTTCACTTTCGGTTAGTATAGCGAAAGGCAAATCCCAGCGAGTTTTCAAATAACTGAAATTTCGATTTATTGAATGTTCGAAATATTTTTAATTATATTTTTGTTTATGAAACGAGAAGCGACAAAGAAAGATTTTGAAAAATACATAGTAAAATTTGATTAAAAATTCATGGAAAAAAATTATTATTAAAAAATTGTTAAAATTTTTAAATTTCTAGAGACATATTTTTATTTTTTATATTCGGGTGTAATTATAATAAACCAAAAAAATAGGGCCTTTTTTTTCTTTGGATAGTAATATTTTGTCTAATTAAATTTCATTAATCATTTTGAATAGAGTCTTATGGTATATTATATACTTAAATATTTTGGTAATTTTATACTTTGTGTGCACACTTTTGAAAAGTGCTTGATCCCCCCTTTGGGTTTTAGGGTTTGGGTGAGGGTTTGGGTTTAGGATACCCGAAAGATGATTCTTATCCCATCCCATCCTATCCCTAAACCAACCCTTACTGACACTAACCCGAAATATGACAGACCATAGTGGGGACCTCTTCACTTTTTCACTTTTGACAAAAAGTGTGCACACAAAGTACACAAGTACCAATATTTTATTAAAAATCCAATAGGGAAATTAAATAAAATAATATATTATTTTTTTAGACATTTATTAATAAAATTACAAAAAATTCACATACGCGCGAGGACGTCCGCCCACATTATAGACTCCAACGGCTCTCTTATAATATTCAGGTATATCCGTTAGCTTATTGATTGTCTTCATTCGGGCAAAATCCTTCTTGTAATAAGCCATTTGCTCCTCATCTGTATAATCATCATCATCAGCAGACCACAATTTAGTGCAATTTTGATCCAAACAGAGTTGTAAGTTTTCGCTTCCCTTTTTATATTAGAAAAGTTATTTTTAGATTTCTAATAGATAATAAGTTAATTTTTTAATTAATAATCAATAAATAAATTATTAAGTTGTTTAAATACAGCCGACAAGTTTAAAAAAAAAATAAAATTTAGAAATGAAAGTAGGCTAAATTTTTCCCAATTATTTTCCTAAAAACTAACCAATGTAACACTCATTTCGCACTTTTCTTCTCCATTGGCAACTGCAAATCCGAATAAAGGAGCGGTGGAATTTTGTTTGAAATCAGCGAAAATATTCAGAGGCACAATGCTGATCAACTCTTGATCAGCCAAAGTGGCACCATTTGCCAATTGCTCAATCAATTCAGCCTGAGTTTGACGGGGAATGATCGTTTCACTTAATTCATTCTCTTCCACATCAATGAAACGCAATGTCAATTCTTCTTCTTCAGTGCCAATATCGATGGCAATGCAGCCATCTCGTTTGAATGCTGTCATAATTTCCCTAGATATGGTTAAAAATCAAAATGTTTTTTTTTTAATTTTGTTATTAAATATTTTTATGTATAATTTAATTTTTATTTATTGGTGTTTCATTCCTGAAATAATTTTGATTTTTTCATTCCGGAAATAATTTTGATTTTTTGTGTTTCATTCCGGAAATAATTCTGATTTTTATAATTCTGATTTTTTGTGTTTCATTCCGGAAATAATTCTGATTTTTTGTGTTTCATTCCGGAAATAATTCTAATTTTTTGTGTTTCATTCCGGAAATAATTTTGATTTTTTGTGTTTCATTCCGGAAATAATTCTGATTTTTTGTGTTTCATTCCTGAAATAATTTTGATTTTTTGTGTTTCATTCCGGAAATAATTTTGATTTTTTGTGTTTCATTCCGGAAATAATTCTGATTTTTTGTGTTTCATTCCTGAAATAATTTTGATTTTTTGTGTTTCATTCCGGAAATAATTCTGATTTTTTGTGTTTCATTCCTGAAATAATTTTGATTTTTTGTGTTTCATTCCGGAAATAATTCTGATTTTTTGTGTTTCATTCCTGAAATAATTTTGATTTTTTGTGTTTCATTCCGGAAATAATTCTGATTTTTTGTGTTTCATTCCTGAAATAATTTTGATTTTTTGTGTTTCATTCCGGAAATAATTTTGATTTTTTGTGTTTCATTCCGGAAATAATTCTGATTTTTTGTGTTTCATTCCTGAAATAATTTTGATTTTTTGTGTTTCATTCCGGAAAACACAATTCTGATTTTTGTGTTTCATTCCGGAAATAATTCTGATTTTTTGTGTTTCATTCCGGGAAACACAATTGTGATTTTTTTTGTTTCATTCCGGGAAACACTTCTGAATTTTTGTGTTTCATTCCGGAAAACACAATTGTGATTTTTTTTGTTTCATTCCGGGAAACACAATTCTGATTTTTTGTGTTTCATTCCGGGAAACACAATTCTGATTTTTTGTGTTTCATTCCGGGAAACACAATTCTGATTTTTTTTGTTTCATTCCGGGAAACACAATTCTGATTTTTTGTGTTTCATTCCGGAAATAATTCTGATTTTTTTTGTTTCATTCCGGGAAACACAATTGTGATTTTTTTTGTTTCATTCCGGGAAACACAATTCTGATTTTTTTTGTTTCATTCCGGGAAACACAATTCTGATTTTTTGTGTTTCATTCCGGGAAACACAATTCTGATTTTTTTTGTTTCATTCCGGGAAACACAATTCTGATTTTTTTTGTTTCATTCCGGGAAACACAATTCTGATTTTTTGTGTTTCATTCCGGAAATAATTCTGATTTTTTTTGTTTCATTCCGGGAAACACAATTGTGATTTTTTTTGTTTCATTCCGGGAAACACAATTCTGATTTTTTTTGTTTCATTCCGGGAAACACAATTCTGATTTTTTGTGTTTCATTCCGGAAATAATTCTGATTTTTTTTGTTTCATTCCGGGAAACACAATTGTGATTTTTTTTGTTTCATTCCGGGAAACACAATTCTGATTTTTTGTGTTTCATTCCGGGAAACACAATTCTGATTTTTTGTGTTTCATTCCGGGAAACACAATTCTGATTTTTTTTGTTTCATTCCGGGAAACACAATTCTGATTTTTTGTGTTTCATTCCGGAAATAATTCTGATTTTTTTTGTTTCATTCCGGGAAACACAATTGTGATTTTTTTTGTTTCATTCCGGGAAACACAATTCTGATTTTTTGTGTTTCATTCCGTAAAACACAATTCTGATTTTTTGTGTTTCATTCCGTAAAACACAATTCTGATTTTTTGTGTTTCATTCCGGGAAACACAATTCTGATTTTTTTTGTTTCATTCCGGAAAACACAATTCTGATTTTTTGTGTTTCATTCCGGAAAACACAATTCTGATTTTTTGTGTTTCATTTCGGAACGATTCTGATTTTTTTTGTATTTCGTATCGAAAAAATTTGATTTTATGTTTCATTTATTTGGAAATTTTATCAATGACTTTTTCTCATGGAATGAAGTAGTAAGTTCAATTTTTCCCTCGTCAATTGTCCGCAATTGTATGGCATGAAAAACTTTTTGTTCATCCCAAATGCCATTCCAATGTTTTTTCATCTCTTCGCCATTACAACTTGTGGCCAATTCATTACCTTCAATGTTCTCGATTGAAAATTGTGGATTCAGTGATTCATGGCTATTGGCTGGATCCAACTTGCTGGGAAAACAGATCAAAATGCTGTGAAAATTAAATGATTATTAATAATTCCTTTTCAAATTTTTACCCCTTTTCACATTTTCCTTGAATGGTATTCTTGCAAACGAGCAATTGCAAAATACGTTGGCCATTTCCTTTCTTGCATTCTTCTTCATCAAAAGTATAAAAATGAACACGCACTGGGACATTAATTTCACCGTCAACAATGGCTTGGAACTTGCTATAATTTTTAAATAAATAAATAGATAAATGCTATAAAATTCGGACAAGTTTGATAAATATTTAATTATGACAATGATATAAAAGTTCATAATTTTAAAAAAAAAAATAAAATAAAATTCACATAAATCCGTCTTTGCCCATTCTGATCAACGGTCGATTTTTGGCCTCTTCTTTGCCCAATACTTCACCCGTCAAATAGTCCATTGTATCTTTTGATGAGTCATCTTCCCCATTGTCATTTTCACCAAAAATAATTGTTGGGTGGCGTTTGGCTTCCTGCTGACGATGGAGCTCCTTTCTTTGCCTTTTCCTTTCTTGCCAAATCGCTCTACGTTCAGCCGCAGCGGCGGATTTATTGTTCAGCTCCTCAAATAGTTGGCCAATTTCGTCCGGATATTCCACCGCAAATACCCGCAAAAATGCTTCATTTTCAGTTTCATTTGGCATTATTTCTTTAATTTATGGGAAATTAAAAGGCAAAATTTTATTATTTTTTTTAGCTTTTTTAGCATAAAAATTTTTTTAATTTCTTCCACTCTAATATTAATTTCTCACAATCGAGCAAATTTTTAAAAAAAAATTCTTCATATGGAATTAAAATATTCACTTTTGGTTTTGGATTTCGCCTACCCAATCCATTGTAGAAAGGCCGCTGCAGAATTGTCTTCGAAGAATTATTTCCATTTGATGAATTAACTGTAGGCACGTAGATATGGTCATTCACAACTAAATAATATTAACAATTTTCAGAATTTTAATGAATTAAAATTGAAATAATTCGAATAAAATTAAAAAACTATTTTTTAGCTTTGATTTAAAATGCACAAAAAAGATGCAAATTTCATTAAATTTATGATCAAAAATAATTAAAACATTGAATTTTTATTTGAATATAAGTATAAGCCTTAATAATTTTAATAAAATATTTTCTTAAAATTACCATCATAATTGTCAGCAGCGAAATTAGTAGAATCAATTTGATGATGTCCATTGGTGGCATTTGATCGAATTGGAAATTGAAATGGGCAAATTCCAATTGGAAGTAGATTAAAGATGGCAATGAAAATGAGGACGAAAAAATTATAATCCTTCATTCCCCTATAAAATTAAAATGAAAAAAATAAATTTCAAATGAAAATAGGAATTATTAATTAAATTGCATTTGATAAAAAAATGAATGAGTATCGGTAGTATAATATATTTTTGTTTCCTTCATAATGATGTTATTATAAGAATGAATCATCATATTAAGCAAAAATTAATATTGTAAAATTATGAACGATATGGAAAATAAGCAAACAAAAAAGTAATTTTTTCTCTCTAAATCAAATTTTTTTTAAATTGTGTATTGGCTCATAATTTTAATTGGGGCCAATTTTTTGCGTAAAAATCATATTCTTTGAAGAAAGTTAAAAACTTGACGAGAAACTAGACACATCACTAGGCATTAGAGTTGCAGCCCCGGGGGCGGGGATGACTTCGGGGGAGAATTTTCGGGGTTCAAATTTTCGGGGAACATATCGGGGTTACCCCGGGGACATCTTTTTCGGGGTCGGGGATTCGGGGTTACAACGGGGATTTTTTCGGGGATCCCCGGGGCTCCGGGGATAAAAACGGGGATTAATGGAAATTTTAAAAAAGTTAAAATATGCCTAAAATTTTAGCCTTCTAGTTTAAAAATATAAAAATTCGGACTAATTTTATGCTTTTTAATTGTCCCAGCGAAAATTTGTAGTTAAATATTGGCTTGATTATCATTCTTATTATGAGATTTATTCAAATATATCTTAGTAATAGGATTACACTTTTAAATTTGATATTTTTTTTTAATTTTTTAAAATTTACTTTTCCTTTTTGGTATTTGTTTTGTTATTGTTAGTAAAATACGATTTGTAAAAGATAGAAAAGCTCTTGCCTGTTGTAGGCTTTTGAAAATTTTGCAAAGAAAAATTATTGTATTTTTTGATCGACCCCTCCAGCCAATACAGTAATAGGAAATTTTTAGCTGCTCTATTTTTATCTACAAAATACTATTAATCGATGGTGCCGATAGCGCTACCGAAGAAATTTTTAAATTTTAGTTAATTTTTGATATTGAAAATCGCATATTTTTGACAATAAACACAAGGATAAACATATTCCGACGGTGCCGATAGGCGCCGTCGGAGAAAATTTTTTGAATAATTTTAATATTTTCACTGATTTTTAATACAAATTTCCTAAGATGAATAAATATAATGAGCTAGTAAAATCATAAAAAATTAGATTATCAAGCATATATAAAATTCCTAATTCAAATTTTAAATATCTTTTTGTTTATGGATAATTTTTATACACAATATTAATATTATATCTTGTTTAATAACTTTATTATTAAACTCTTTTTCGTGTTGGAATACAAAATTTACGATATAAAACATTTAAAATGTCTATATTCAATGCAAAAATAGCAAAAAAACCGAATATTTTTTCCTTATCAAATCAATTTCGGGGGTCGAAAAAGTCCGGGGATGCCAACGGGGACGGGGATTCCCCGTCACGGGGATAAAATTTTCGGGGGACATTTCGGGGTTGATTTTCGGGGAATAAATTTTCGGGGAACATCTCGGGGTTGTTTTTCGGGGAAAATCGTCGGGGATCCCCGGGGTTTCGGTGATCCCCGTCCCCGGGGCTGCAACCCTACTAGGCATATAGCTTTTTAAGGTTTGATCAAAGCCAAAAGAGCTAGAAATCAAAAACCAAAATATGATTTTTGACTGTTTAATATTTTGAATTTTAGTCAAATTAATAGAAAAATATATATCTCTCAATGTATTTCCATGGTATTATTGAATAGAATAATATTTATATAGTCTAGTATAAAGCATAAAAAAGTTATCCAATAAAACCGTTCTTTAAGCAAAGAATGTGATTTATCGACAAAAGAATTTATATCTTTCTAAAGAAAAAGTTTTTCACAATTTTAATTTTGAGAAATTTAATATCACACTTTTAAAATTTTTTTAAAAATTATTTTATATCAATTTGAATTGTGAAAAAAATTGTTGGCAATAATATTCATACAAAAATTTTTTTATTTTAATCAAATAAGTCAAAAATTATTTCCACAATATTATTTAAAAAGAAAAAAACATAATGGAAAATGGAACTACTTTTATACAATGATATTATACTAATATGAAAATTGTGATGGAAATTCTTAATTGCATTTAATTAAGCATTATAAAATTATATTATTTAATAGTGTTTGTCGCATTGGATTGTTGTCCTCCGCCTCTTTTTCCTAAACATTTGGGCAGCCATTTAAAATATTTGTTAAATTCTGTTCGATATTCATCACTAAAAATAATTAAAATTTATTTTGTTTTTACTCTTTTCTTTTGTAAAACTTAAATTTTATTTTTTCAAACAAAAATAAAATTCTTACTTTTGTAAATAAATTTTAAATAATTTTTCTAGATGTATTTCATGAAAAAATTTTAAAAGAAAATTATATAATTTTTATTTAATTTTAAATAAAATCATAATTTTAATTTAATTTTATATATAAATTCTAATAATAGTAATAAAATATCTTGAAAATAATGTACTAGACCTGAATGCATAGAGCACTGGCGCATTTGCACTATACGCAATGATGACTAACAATGTCCCCAAAATGACCGAGGCCCGTTTCACGATTGGATGGGGCGGATAAATATTGAAATAGTATTTCAACATTAGGCGTATGAAAACGCCGAATAAATTGATAATACATATCACCAGCAAACATTTAATCATTCGACGTTTCTTTCCATTTATTTCTTGAAAAATATAAGATTAATTTTTTTGCTTTTTTATAAAATTTCCTTTAAAATCTATAAAACAAAAGTTCTACAGAAATCATCGTGTGAGTAATTTTAAACTAAAATTTTTTTATTATTTAGCTATATATTTTTAAGTTTGATAAAAAAAATCTAAAAAATTATACAGTATTCGATGCTTCTAAATTGGCTCTATTAAATGGAAAAACCATTGAACTTTCGTCGGAAAAATTGATTTTTGATTTGTAAAATTGATTTTTTTCTTTAGGGTTGCTATTTTTTTTGCCACAAAATTATTTTAAATGCCACTAAAATATTTTTTTGTCACTATAACATTTGATTTCTAGTAAATCAGAAACTTGTTTTTAACCCTAAAAACCTTCTACCAATTTGTAGATCTCATCGAGACGCGTCGATTGGTACATCATTTGTCAAGTTTTGGCTCAAAATTAAAAAGTTTAAAACCAAAAACTGGAAAAATGCTTTAAACGGTTTAATACCCTTTAATTTTGTCCAAGCCATGATAAATTATATACCATTCGATTCGTCTCGATGAGATCTACAAAATGGTATAAGGTTAATAGGGTCTAAAACTGATTTCTGATTTACTAGAAATTAAAAATTGATTTAGTGGCAAAAAAAAATATTTTTTTAGTGGAAAATATTTTCATTTCTTTAACTCTCTGCCATACAAATATGACAACTTCTCTTTTCCTTTATGTTTCTTTATATTCCCTCTCTCAGACTCATTTTTCTTTTATTTCTTAGCTAAAAAGAGAGTTGCGAAAATCAGTTTTAAATTTAATTTTATTCAAATTCATTTTTGCCTCTGATTTTGGTTATATGACTTTTCTGGCTCAGACTTTTCCGCCCCGGATTTTTTTAAGCCCAAAATCGGACTTTTCCGCCCACAATTCGGACTATTCCAGCCCAAAAACGGATTTTTCCGGCCCATTTTTTCAAAATGAAATTTTTCCGCCCCGGACTTTCCTGCCCAAAATCGGACTTTTCCGGCCACAATTCCGACTTTTCCGGCCCATTTTTTCCAATTTTTTAGAAAATGATAATTTCTATACAAAAGTGAATTTTTAATTCAAACTTCAAATGCTCATGATTGATAAAATATAAATTGAAAAACAAATTAACAAAATTCAATTTTATCAAATGATAAACATCCAATCTCCACTTAATTCATAATTTTATTGTCTCTAAAAGAGGGCGTTTTTGGTTTGGTAAAAAAAATATTGAAACAAATTAATTCCAATATAATAAAAAATTGTTTATTCAATCAATTTCATTTCACCCATTCCCAAATAATGAGTTCTAAAAAAATTTTTTGACAACCGAAAAGGCCCGCTTTAGGTACCACAAATTAATGGTAAAGTGATTGATTTGGATGTTCTTGCTCTTATTTGCCCTTTAGGCATTTGATAATTGAATTTCATGCATTTTTTATTATTATTTTTTGTATATAATTATTCTAAAAAAATGTAAAAAAAAGGTAAGAATTTTGAAAAAAAAAGAGCCGGAAAAGTCCGGGGCGGAAAAATTTCATTTTGAAAAAATGTGCCGGAAAAGTCCGATTTTGGGCCGGAAAAGTCCGGGGCGGAAAAATTTCATTTTGAAAAAATGTGCCGGAAAAGTCCGATTTTGGGCCGGAAAAGTCCGAATTGTGGCCGGGAAAGTCCGATTTTGGGCCGGAAAAAATCCGGGGCGGAAAAGTCCGAGCCGGAAAAGTCGGAGCACCCTGATTTTACCACTTACTATTTCTGTAGCTCTGCATTTGGTAGACCACAATCCACATTATTGTGTAGAAGACGAGCAATCCACCACTGAACAACAAACCTTTAAAAGCTATTATGGAACCAATTCTTGGGGATTGACTCATTTCGGCAGGATCACATATTACCATGCTAAAATGAAAATGGCATTTAAAAAAGATTTTTGCAATTTTATTATTTTTTGTTCAATTTATTTTATTAACAAATTGCTCTCGATTAATTTCGTTTCCTGTATCAAATTTCGATTATTAGGATTTTCGGAAATTTCTGGACCATCAAAAAATTTGATTTTCGATTTTCGGAAATTTCTGGATCATAAAAAATTTTCATTTTCGATTTTCGATAAATTTCTGGACCATCAAAAAATTTGATTTTCGATAAATTTCTGGACCATCAAAAAATTTGATTTTCGATAAATTTCTGGACCATCAAAAAATTTGATTTTCGATAAATTTCTGGACCATCAAAAAATTTGATTTTCGATAAATTTCTGGACCATCAAAAAATTTGATTTTCGATAAATTTCCGGACCATCAAAAAATTTGATTTCGATTTTCAGAAATTTCTGGACCATTAAAAAATTTGATTTCGATTTCAGAAATTTCCGGACCATCAAAAAATTTGATTTTCGATTTTCGGAAATTTTGAGAAGATATCGAAATAATCAAAAATATTTTAAAATATATAAATGACTTTTGGTTAATATCAGGGTAAAAATAGAAAAATATGGTTTTTTTTTAAATTAGAAAATTTACTTCCCTAAAATTTTAATTTGAAAAACAATGCATAATTTTTTGTAGATATTAAAAAATTCCATATGCATATGTTACGGCCAATAGTGGAAATCGGGCATAACTAGTAATGGCCGGCCAAAACTAGTAATGGCCGGTCAAAACTAGTAATGGCCGGCCATTACTAGTTATGCCCGGGCATAACTAGTATTGGCCGATTTTCGGCCATTACTAGTTTTGGCCGGCCATTTAGTTATGCCCGATTTCCACTATTGGCCGTAACACATATATATAAACTAACACATCCGCGCTGTCAATATAGTCGATGTATAGCAGAACAGAATCAAAAATGCCAAAGGCAGTTAGCACAAATGCAATCAGCATATAAATTTTGAATTTTGAACGATCTTTGTACCTGTATGTGATAATGAGCAAAAATATTTGAAATTACCAAATGGATAGTATCTATTTTAATTTAAGGATAGTATTTAATTTGTTGAAAAAAATATTAAAAATGTTCAAAAAAAATGTAATAATGTTCAATAATTTTTCAGCCCTCCAAAACAATTGATAGATGTAGTCAAGATGCATCGGATGGTTATTGTCATGCTTTAGTTTATATTAAGGCATTAGAGTGTATTAAACCGTTTGAACGGTTTAAACCAATTTTTGCTTTTTGGCTAAAATCTATTTTAGGCATTCATTTTCTAAACAAATTCAATTCCAAACAATGCGATTTGATGTTATTTGTGATCATTCGAGTGAATATAAGGTTTAGAATTTAAAATATATTTCGGAATTGTTGTAATTTTTTTAACATTTTCAACATATTTTCAATATTTTTTTGACAAATTTAATATTTCTCATTAGTAAAATTTATCAATTAAACAAATATTTTCTGAATTATCCAGCCAATTTACGATTTTTGACTAATATTTTTAAAGAATTTTTATTAAATTCAGCTATTCATTGTCACTTCTTTCCTTTTATAATTGCCCACCTCAAATTTTTATATTATTTACCAAAAAGGGAAAATCACGGATGTGAGCCGATCCACACTTATGATCAACATCAACGGTTGCGCTTCTAGTCCAGCAATTTGGCATGGATTTGCGAACAAAGCGCAAAGTTGGTAGGGTACAAATCGGAGCCCCGAGAGGACAACAAAAAAGCCGAATAAGTAGCCAATGTGCATAATCGAGGAGAGCATACTTTCCGCGGCCAATAGGACGCAGCATATTTTGTGGCGTTTGCTGTTGGTAAATTTTTTTATTTATTCTTCGTTTTGATTTTAATTCGCAATAATTTCGTAAATTTGAAAAAATAGTTTTAAATTTATTCAAAATTGAAAACTTTATTTTTTTGAAATGAAATAAAAAAATAACAAATTTTAAAAATAATAATAATAAAAAATTTTTTTTTTATCCATTTTTCTGGTTTTTTTCCATTTTTTTAAATTGAATTATTTTCTTTGTCGTAAAATCAAAAAAAAAAGTCTGATAAGATAGATTGAAGGCTAAAATACCAATTTATTACAATAATTTATTTATTATGTTCCAAAAATTTTAAAAATTTTAAAGCAAAGTCAATAATTAAATATATAAAATTCGGTATTATCAAATTTTCCTTACACGCTCTTCACGGTCACATAGACGAGACTCAGATTCAGCAGAATGCCAAACGAGGCAAACAAAAATCGATAGCCGTAAAAGCCAAAGAGGATCAATGCTTGAGGACCATCGTCGCGTATGAAATATTGGTACCACTGAAAATGAGGACAACTAGTGGAAATGCCTTGTAAAAATATTATTGCATTTCCTACACATATTGATTTCTTCTTGGCATGGGAATATTAAAAAATTATTTTTCAATTTATCCCAGGATTACCACAGCTCTGCAAAAGTACTTTAAAAAATGTTATTGGAGTCTTATTGATTTATAAATATTTTGTTTTCTGATGAAATTTAGGCCATATAATAGCGCCAAGTTTGCACATACTACATTCAGATTAAATTATTAAAACCAAATTTCTTGGATTTCTGCGACTCTTATCATAAAAATTTATTTAAAAAAAAATACTTACCAAATCAGTGGATATGTTGTAGACCATTGAAAAATTCAAAAAAATGCCGGGAAATAATATTTACGATAAAAAGCTATTTGAATAATGTCGCCAAAATTTGTTGACAAAATAATCTTTCATGAACGGATTAACAAGTTGGCTGAGTAAAATTTATTTTGTATTAAATAATGAGAGCCAAGGAGTGATCGGGAAATAATATTTACATTAAAATGATATATGAACTATGGTGACAAAATTTGTGCACAAAATAATATTTCATGAACGGATTAACAAGTTGACCAAGTAAATTTTTGTTTTGTATTAAATAATGGGAATTTATGACTTTAGAGTGACTGAAGAACAAAAGGACAACATTTAAAATTACAATAATATGGACCGGATAGCTGCACTTAGTATTTTAAAGAGTTCCTTATGTATGCCATTAAAAATTTTTGTATTTTTCAAAGTCTGAGTGCGTGTGCGCAGATGCAAAATTAACTAATCAAGTTGGCTTGACTAATTTATTTTGGCTTTAAATTTTGGGTTCGACACAACTAGGCGCCAATCGACTCATCAGAGCGTGGCAAATTCAGCGCAGAGGTCAACTAGAGGAGAAAATAAAAATGACAAATCCTTAATTTTTCCATGGAAATTGTAGACTTTACTTAAATATTATAAAAATATAAGGGCACTTATTTTATCTTTTAATAATGTTATCATTCTTTTTATTAAGTTTTTGCGCTACGGTGGTAACATTTGGAAAAACAACAGCAGTGAATTCAAAGTCTTCTTTTAAATAGCGCCATCTTAAATGGCTTTAAGAACAAACGACTTCATAGTTGCTTAAAAAATAACTTTGATAAAATGTAAAATAAAGAAAACTTCAATATTAGTTTTTCGCGCTTTCTTGGCCATTTTATTTTATGCCTATTTGGTCTACCCCCAGTAGGTTAGCGCCCAGTTAGGATGTTACATTAAAATTTTGGTTGAATTCGTCAAAATAGATAGGAAAATAAATGATGAATTTCTGAATTATTTTTAATTTTAAGTCAATATTTTCGTACTGCGACACTTGCGGACCCGACACTTGCGGACGGTCTGGAGCCGAAGGTGGCAAAGTTGAAGTGGCATTGTTTACGGCACATTATTAAGCATAAAATTAGCTACAAAATACATCAAAAATTTTGGTCAATGTTGAATATTCACCGAGTTATGGCCAAAAAACCATCAAAATCGCAATTTTATTTAAATCAACAGTTTTTTGGCCATAACTCGGTGAATATTCAATATTGGCCCATGCTTTTGATGTCATTTAGTAGCTAATTTTATGCTTAATAATATGCTGTAAACAATGCCACTCCAGCTTTACCACCTTCGGCTCCAGACCGTTTCGTCCGCAAGTGTCGGCCAACCAATATTTTTATCTTTTCAAAAGAGTAAAATTTGCCCATTTAAATAATCGGCTTTAATAATTGGCAAAACGCAATTCACCCCATTGCCTTTTTAAATTAAATTTTGTACACTCTGCTGAGAATGAATATTAATTTTTCCAAATTAAATTTAATAATTTGAACAGAAAATTTTGTGAAAAATGCAAGAAATTGAATTAAAGTTGGGGAATGGGGTACTTTTGTGTAATGGGCCCCCACATTTACAAAAAATTATGAAACGCACAGTCTATAATTTGGGTGTAGCACAAGAAAAAACAAATATTATTGTCACTAAATAGTTTTGCCGTAAATTTTGGATCATTATAGTCAATTCTTTTTCGGGGAAACTGCCAAAAATATCCCTCAAGTAAAATTGCTTATAATTGACTCACAATAATGAGTATATATTCAACTCTATTCTATTTTTTGATGTTCTATTTTTCACAGGAAATTGCTTTTGCATTCATTGCCTTCCTCTTCTATTCTTGGCCATTCTTCAAATTTCTTTGCCCTTCTGCCGATGAAATGATAATTTCGGTTCGAAATTTTTTATAATTCAAAAAATTAACATATGCTACGTGGACAACATTTTTAAAATTTATTAATAAAATTAGAATTTAGACTAATAAAAATAATAATCTTTTTTAAAAACTCTAAATTTCCAAAAAAAGAAAAGACGAATATTTTGAAATGAAATTAATAAAAAAATTCTCTCAAATTTAATTGTAGTTGATTTCCCCTTTTCTGATGGCATTGTTTGTCTGTTCATTTTGCTACAATTGTTTATTCTCTTCACATTTAGCCGCCGTGAAAATGGAAATTAATTTCAAAACTGTGAAGACTGGAGAAATGAACAATTCGATATAAACTAATGAGATATTTATTGATAATTAAGTTTGAATATTATTTTATAATCGAATCTAAAGCTGTGGATTGTATTTTTTAATCTTCAAAATCATTAAATTTCTAGGATGTAAAAATTTATTAAAATATTAAATTTATTTTTTTTTCAAAATTATACATAATTAAAAGTAGCGAGGTAGAATTAATAAATTGGATATAAAAATATATCAATTTTTTGGAAATTCATGATAGATAAACTTTTTTCATTGACACAATTTCCGATTGACACATTGGGCACCGGATAATTTTCATAGCACATTTCAAACAGGCCACAACATGTGCGCATGGCTCAAAAATTACCTCCCTTTCAGAGCCATCCAACATACAAATGGTGCATTCAAAAATTTGTTGCTTTGTATTTTTATTTTGGGGCAAAAAATCAACTGGATTGCTTCCATTATTCCGATTGATCTTAGACTCTGGAAATTTATTAATTAATAGTTTTACATATATGAACAAAAAAAAAGAAATCACTTAGAATAAATAAAATTTTTGTAATATTTATAAATATTGCAGCGAATTCTGGGAATAGGTTAATTCCGGAATACGCTAGACACATGGTTAGCAAATTTTAGAAATATCGGCTTCTAGTTTTCCTTCAGACTCTAAAATTGGCTCATTTGAATTGGTATGAAAGATTTTGCTATATGAAATTCTATTTTAGAATTATATGAATTAGTTTAGTAATACTTTTCACTACATAACTATCCCGCCTTCAGTTCTCTATTGCTAGCCCTAATCTTATCGTATAAATCTGTCTATAATTCAAATTTTATATAGTAAATCGACCATGAAATCGAATGAGCCTATTCTCGAATTAGTAGGACAATTTCCATAATTCGCTAGCCCAATTGCATTGTGAATTCCGGAATCGCTATTGTTATTATTTAAAATAAAAATAAACTTATTAACTTAATATTAATAGAATTGAATTTTCTTTTTCAAAAAATTGTAAATTCTTTCTAATTAATTGGAATATAACTACCCTATAATATTTAATATTATCAAACCATTTTGTTGATGAACATATGAGAAATGCCATTGTTTATCCGGATTCAAAGTGCCAATCCAATAATTTGATTGGCCATTTTCCATTTCATTGAATTCGCACCCAGCTGGCTGATTGTTAATTTGGATTCCACGATTCATATTTGAAGATGAACGATGTTCAGGATGGAATTCACGGAATTGGGATGGCATATTCTCATATGACCAATTGGCAAAAAATTATTACGGAAATACATCTCGAGGGAGTCGTTTGCTAACACTTGGGGCAGTTGGCTTCTTTTTATTACTTTTGCTTAATAAAATTAAAATAAAGTAAATTAAAATAAATGGATTACCCTGTTATGATGAGGCATAAAAATAGTATGAAAAATATGAAAAGCAAAATTAAAAAATCGGCTAATGTAATTGGCCTTGGGTGGGGCATTAACAGTGAATTGAATATCTTAAAATGATGGCATCGATTGGAGTGGGTCGGTTGTTGAGTTTCTGTCTATGTCTATGGCCAATTGCTGAGAAGATGGATGCTGGAGGGGTCATACGGCAAACGGCATATTTGCCTCTCTGCTGGTTTTAAGGAATAAACAACACTGGTTGAGTGAGAGAAATGAGGACAGAAAATAGTATGTGAACTATAGGAATTGGCAGCATTCACTATCATTCAAATTTCCATTAGCTTTTGGCAGTGTATAATAAATAGATGTAAAATGAATTGCTGTTTATTCAAATTTTTGTGATCAATTGTAATTTCAATACCAAATAATTTTTATTATAATTTTACCTTTAACTTTGATTTAATTATTATTATTATTATTTGTAATCGGAAATTTGAATGTTTCGCAGCAAATTCGGTGGTTGGTTGTGGATGTTTTGGATTGGGATCAAACGAATGGAATTGGCCCCAATCATCGTTGAGCATTTCCTCATCTGCATTTGAACCATAATTGGTGGCCAAAATTGCATGAAAATGTTAAATCATACAGTATATTTTCAATTATTTGAGATCCGTGGATTGGCTAGATGATGAAAACTATTGAAAGAAAGTCGAGAAAAAAAAACAAATATTTTTCTCAAAATCACGTCCCCGTTTCGTCCCACACAAATTTTAATAATGCATTGCATGTTCCATGACAATTTTTGTCTCTAATTAATTTTTCATAGTCGAATAAATATTAAAGCATTTCGTTTTGTGAAGGATATTTAATAATCTTTTAAAAAATTATAGTAGCCATTAAAGTTTTCAGATTCATTAAACATAATTCCATTCCGTGTTAAAATTGTATAATACGAGCGTCACACGAAAATAACAAAGAAGAACTTTATGAATCAATTAAAAAATACAATTTTTTTAGAAAAATACTTACATGATAAAAGTGTTTACCATTTTTAATTCTTTAAAAATGCCCTTAGTCCCCCTTTTTTATTTCTTGGTAATAGTCGGCATTATCTTACTAAGATGGCAACGTATGACAAAAATGGATGTCAGATTCGTGTTCTATGCCCAAGAAAACCCACAGAAAACAATTTTTGAAAAATTCAAAAACAAAAAATAGACTGCTTTCCGAAGGATTACCGGCATGCTATACATATAATTCTAAATTGAAAAGTTTTATGGCGATAAATTAAATTAAACCCAATTTGACCATAATTTAAAATGGTTTATGACTATAATTTAACCAATTAAATATTTATGGACATAATTAAATTAATTTTAGGTCAATAGTAAATATTTTTATGAATAATACAAGGTAAATATTTTTTACGCTAAAAATGCAATTTTAAACGGATTAATAATCGTGTTTTCAAAGACTAATTCTTCTAATTGAAAAATTGTTCTAAAATTTTTATAATAATGAACAGCAATTTATCGATTGAACAAATAAATTCGGTAAGGCGAATCTGAAAAAAAAACATTTAAAAAATATTTTTATTAAATATTTATTAGGTCTATTGCGCGTTCAATGAGCCCGGTTTTCATTGGTGTTTATTTTTGCCTGCTTTCATTTATGCAATTTTGGCAATGTTCGGTGTGCCGTTGAATGCAAGTGTTTGCTGGGTGACATTCAAAAATCGGTTAGAAAATGTGGAATTTAAAAAAAATTAAAAAAAGGTTGTAAATCAAATATAAAAACTCTACTTACCCCTAACTAAGTTATATAGTTTTGGCTTTTGGGTTATAAAATAAATTTTATTGACTAAAAATCTCATGTAAAAAAATCAATTTTTAATCTATAAAATTTGACTAAATAGATTACCTTTCATTATCTAATCTAAATCTTTACACTTATTAATGATGACCAATTTAAATGGCCACAAAAAATTTTGTGCCAAAAATTTTCCACAAATATAGCTCTTCCCTTCGATGTAACACATGCATTCTCCTAGCCCTGGACTCCTTCTACTCAATTCTCCATCAACTAGGCCATTTCCATTTTTTGTTTATGGCATTGAGTGGCATTAATTTCTATCCCATTCGATTGGCACTCCCAATCCAAATCTATTCTGCCATTGGCATCTGTTCCGCCTCCAATCAGGTTTATTTGTCAAAATTTTATAGGAACTGCATTATTTTCATCTAATTGTATATGTTCAGAGTTCAGACCACAAGAGTAAAATAATAATTTATTTTTTTTTAAAATTTAAATTTGCAATAACTAAATATAAATTTGGATTAAAATTTGCAAAAAAAAAAAACAATTTTTCAATCAAATAATATATATTATGCTTTCTGAATATTTTTTTTCAGTCATTCATAAACATTTAAGAATGATATTAGTTAAATGGATATTTTTTATAAATCTTTGTCGCATGGTTCAGCGAAAAAGCAATAACAATTGGAATCCCAAAATGTTCTATTTTAAAATTTTATTGCATTCAACTTTAAAAAGCTTTCAATTTTTTCAAAATTAATTTTAATAAATGAACAACGAAAAAAATATATCTTTTTCAAGTTTAATTTGTTTCCTCGCTAAACAATGTGCGACAAATCTATACTTCAAATATTTTTATAGTTATATCTTCTACTATTATTTTATTATTCATATTTATTTGTAAAACGTTGAAAAATATGATTTTAAGTGATTTCAGAATTTACCAATTTTGAGGGGAACATAGCGTAATTTAAGAGGAAAAATCTGGTACCAGATAACCGAAAAGTACTGTTTTGTATCTTTCTTGAAACTACTGATTTATAAAAGTATAATAAATGATTAAATTATTTCCCTGTTTCTAGGTGGCATTGCTCAGCCTCGACCGACTCTTTTCTCTATCCGCTCCACTTTTATATCGTCAATTGAATCAGCGCAAATATATTTTTTGTCATCTTATTGTAAATGCCGCCATCACTTCGGCCTATCTTAGACAAGTAATTGTGGCTGCAGAAAGCTTACCCGAATGGCCTTGTACCGGTCTTGTCAGCGATTTATTTGCACTACCAAATATTGGGCCAATTATTTGGTATGCCCTTTTAGGAGTGATGTGTGCAACAATTTTTACATATTTACTTGTAGGCATTATTGTTAGGCTGAAAACAGGTATGTTTCCGGGAGAAAGGAAAATTACTAAAAATTTTTTTCATTAATTTTTACGAAATAGTTTAGAAAATGGGTTCCTTTAGCTAAAATGTTTAAACTTTTTTGGTAAAATAATTTATTAAAAAATGATAATGGCTGTATATAAACTTTCTCATACAAAAAGAGCCAATTGGAAGCGATTTTTTAAATTTACAGACGTGACAATCGATAAACAACAGAAAATTTATCGATCTCTATTTTTGATTGTCCTAATCAATGTTGGTGGCTATTTTTGTAGTGCATTTTTGCAGTTGATCTTTAAATTATCACTATTGCCCGTCTCATTGCAATTTTGGTATATGTCGGCGGCAAAACTGAAATTCAGGCAAAACTGAAATTGCCTAGGCAAAACTGAAATTTTTCAATTTTGCCGGGAAGTCAGGCAAAACTGAAATTGCCTAGGCAAAACTGAATAAATTTCAGTTTTACCTGAAAATTAGGCAAAACTGAAAATATCTACACCCATATTTATCAATAATCTCTAAATCACTACATTTTGGTCTTTTATTGGAAATTAATCATTTTTAATTGATTTTAATTTATTTTTTCATCACAAATTTATTTCTTTAATAAGCTAAATAAAATTAAAAATGTCGCAAAATGATAAATTTATGGAACTTTATTCCCAATCAACTGAGGCGAATCACTACAAAAATATTCCAAAAAAGCTACGATAAAATTGTCAAAATTCTTGTCACAAATGAAGCAGAAGACGCAACTCCAAAAGCAACATTGAACAATTGGAAACATCGGTAAAAATTAAAAATAATAAAAATTCTATTTAAATTTTACAGTTATTCAATCAAACAAATTGAGGGCCGAAACATTCTTTATCATGGCGAAAAAGAAATTATTTTTGAAGAAGAACTTTTTGATCTTCTACATCGTGTGCACGTTGAAGAAACTGGGCATGGCGGCAGAGATTTGATGGAAGAAAAGTTGAAAAATAAATTTGCAGTTGGCAGGTTAATATTAATCAAAAAAATAAAAATATTTTTATATTAATTTAAGAAAAGTTATTCAACTTTATTTGAAGACGTGTGCCAATTGTGAGTTGAAAAGGGCACGAGTGAAGAAGGGCGTGGTCACCAAACCCATTTTGGAGACAAACTATGCAGAGCGCTATCAGGCCGATCTCATAGACATGCAGGCGCAAAAGGATGGTTCTTTTGCTTGGATATTGGTGGTGCAGGTTTATTCTAAACAAAAAATTAATTAATTTTCCAAAAAATATAGGACCACTTCTCGAAATTTGTGCACTTGCGGGCACTTGAGAAAAAAGAGGCCAAACCGATTGTGGACCACATCCGCAGCATTTTCATGCAGTTTGAGCCCTGCCGCATCTTCCACACCGATAACGGCCGAGAATTTTGCAACCAACACATGGAGGCCCTAATGCAGGAATGGAACGTCAAAATGGTTCATGGGCAGCCGAGGAAGAGTTCAACCCAAGGATCGGTGGAACGGGCGAACCAGGACATCGAAAACATCATCATGACATGGGAGAACCACTTCCAGCGCAATGATTGGGCCAGCAATTTGGAGCTTTTCCAATTGATGAAAAACAATCGGTTTTTTTATTATAATTATTTTCGACATTTATTATTTTTATTTAGTTTCCATAAAGCGCTGCACAAAACGCCTTATGAGGTCGTTTTTGGTCGAAAACCACATTCAATGCCGCGCATTCTCGAAGCGATTCCATTGGAGGAGGATCAACAAAATGAAGAAAACGAAGAGGAATATGAACCAAATTTTTCGGCGGAATTATTTCAAGAAGGATTAGTGGAAGAAGAAATTTTGGAGGAAGAAATTGTGCAAGAAAGCGACTATGAAGAAGAAGGCCCATCAACGAAAGGTTTTGTTAATATTTAGTATTTTCAATTTTTAATTATTTAAGATATTGAAAGACGGCAGCAAACGCAAGAAACATACCGAGAATATGTTCAAAAATACCAGCAAAAACAAGCGGACAAAATGGTGAAGGCGACCATCAACCGATATGGAAATGTGGCGGTTGGCACCAATGTGCGCATCCCAATTGATCAGGTTGACCGTGGCAAGGTCGATCCGCGAAATCTGCTTGGTGTGGTCATGGAAGAGTCGGGCGGCTACTACAAAATTGGCACAAAAGAAGGTTTAAATTAAAAATAAAATTTCAAAAATATTCTGATTATTTCCAAATAGGCATTCTCCCACACAAATTTGTTCGAAGTGGATTTGCCGTGGCCCAAACCGAGAATATTGCATTGGCCGATGTTCCAACAGATAAAACGACAACTATTCGAGCAGCATCCAAAGCATCTTCGCAACATGGAGGCCAAGGGTTCAAAAGTTGCAACTGCAAAACGGGATGCGGAAGTCGGTGCAGCTGCAGGAAGGATGGCCGATTATGCAACAGCCGTTGCCATTCAAGCTTGTCATGCCAGAACAAATGATGATTTATTGATTTGTGATATTTAAATTTAATTTTTTGATCTCCATTTGATTTTGATTATTTTATTTATCTATCGGTGATATTTAGCTCATTTTGTTTTTTTTGTCTCCATTATATTATTTTCATTTTATTGTCTTCAATTTATTTAGCTTATTAAAGAAATAAATTTGTGATGAAAAAATAAATTAAAATCATTTAAAAATGATTAATTTCCAATAAAAGACCAAAATGTAGTGATTTAGAGATTATTGATAAATATGGGTGTAGATATTTTCAGTTTTGCCTAACTTTCAGGTAAAACTGAAATTTATTCAGTTTTGCCTAGGAAATTTCAGTTTTGCCTGATTTTCCGGCAAAAGTGAAAAATTTCAGTTTTGCCTAGGCAATTTCAGTTTTGCCTGAATTTCAGTTTTGCCGCTGACATATATATTGTAGCCGATTTAGAGAATTAGCCGTCTCAGAGACGGCTGGCTAGCCGATTTAGAGACAAACAAATTGGCTAGCCGATTAAGAGATATTTCTAAATCGGCTAGCCGGAATGGAGCAAATGATAATAAAATCAGAATAGGGGGAAATCAAATCAGAATAGGGGAAATCAAATCATAATAGGGGGAAATCAAATCAGAATAGGGGGAAATCAAATCAGAATAGGGGGAAATCAAATCAGAATAGGGGGAAATCAAATCGGAATAGGGGGAAATCAAATCAGAATAGGGGGAAATCAAATCAGAATAGGGGGAAATCAAATCAGAATAGGGGGAAATCAAATCAAAATGGTCTGGAATAAAATCAGAATAGGGGGAAATCAAATCAGAATAGGGGAAATCAAATCATAATAGGGGGAAATCAAATCAGAATAGGGGGAAATCAAATCAGAATAGGGGGAAATCAAATCAGAATAGGGGGAAATCAAATCAGAATAGGGGGAAATCAAATCGGAATAGGGGGAAATCAAATCAGAATAGGGGGAAATCAAATCAGAATAGGGGGAAATCAAATCAAAATGGTCTGGAATAAAATCAGAATAGGGGGAAATCAAATCAGAATGGGCTGGAATAAAATCAGAATAGGGGGAAATCAAATCAGAATAGGGGGAAATCAAATCAGAATAGGGGAAATCAAATCAGAATAGGGGGAAATCAAATCAAAATAGGGGGAAATCAAATCAGAATAGGGGGAAATCAAATCAGAATAGGGGGAAATCAAATCAGAATAGGGGGAAATCAAATCAGAATAGGGGGAAATCAAATCAGAATAGGGGGAAATCAAATCAGAATAGGGGGAAATCAAATCAGAATAGGGGGAAATCAAATCAGAATAGGGGGAAATCAAATCAGAATGGGCTGGAATAAAATCAGAATAGGGGGAAATCAAATCAGAATGGGCTGGAATAAAATCAGAATAGGGGGAAATCAAATCAGAATAGGGGGAAATCAAATCAGAATAGGGGGAAATCAAATCAGAATAGGGGGAAATCAAATCAGAATAGGGGGAAATCAAATCAGAATAGGGGGAAATCAAATCAGAATGGTCTGGAATAAAATCAGAATAGGGGGAAATCAAATCAGAATGGGCTGGAATAAAATCAGAATAGGGGGAAATCAAATCAGAATAGGGGGAAATCAAATCAGAATAGGGGGAAATCAAATCAGAATAGGGGGAAATCAAATCAGAATAGGGGGAAATCAAATCAGAATAGGGGGAAATCAAATCAGAATAGGGGGAAATCAAATCAGAATAGGGGGAAATCAAATCAGAATAGGGGGAAATCAAATCAGAATAGGGGGAAATCAAATCAGAATAGGGGAAATCAAATCAGAATAGGGGGAAATCAAATCAGAATAGGGGAAATCAAATCAGAATAGGGGGAAATCAAATCAGAATAGGGGGAAATCAAATAAGAATAGGGGGAAATCAAATCATAATAGGGGGAAATCAAATCAGAATAGGGGGAAATCAAATCAGAATAGGGGGAAATCAAATCAGAATAGGGGGAAATCAAATCAGAATAGGGGGAAATCAAATCAGAATAGGGGGAAATCAAATCAGAATAGGGGGAAATCAAATCAGAATAGGGGGAAATCAAAATGGTCTGGAATAAAATCAGAATAGGGGGAAATCAAATCAGAATGGGCTGAATAAAATCAGAATAGGGGGAAATCAAATCAGAATAGGGGGAAATCAAATCAGAATAGGGTGAAATCAAATCAAAATAGGGGGAAATCAAAATGGTCTGGAATAAAAACAGCAGTCAGAAAAAATATCAGAATAGTCAGAATAAATATAAGAACAGTCAGAATAAATAACAGAACAGGTTTATAGCGGAATTTTAGTTCAATTTATGGTTAAAAAATTCGAAATAATTATTTTATTTATTATTTTTAATTTAAAAATATTTAATTAAATGTAAATAACAATTTATAAAAAAATTATTTATTCAATTTATTAAAAAATTTGAATTTAGATTATTCAAATATTTATTGTTATATTTTGTTTTAAATTAAAAATATAAAAAATAATAATTATTTAGTTTTTGGCAATAAATTGAACCCTAAATTCCGCTCTAACCTGTTCTGATATTTATTCTGACTGTTCTAATTTTATTCAAGCCAATTCTGATTTTATTCCAGCCCATTCTGATTTTATTTATCATTTGTCTCCATTTCGGCTAGCCGATTTAGAGACATCTCTAAATCGGCTAGCCGATTTGTTTGTCTCTAAATCGGCTACAACATATATATATAAGGTTGTTCACTGCTGATGGCATATTTGTGAATATTGGTGTCATGGCGAATGCACCTATTCTATATTATAGCAGGTCAACAACATCAAGTTTATATGTTAGAGCTTGGGGCTAGGGATCTAAAGGAATTGTCTGAAATTGAAATTTCAAATAGTAAATCGACCATGCCGAATCGAATGAGCCTACTCTCGAGTCTCTACGATGTTTAGAAATCGAGATTTCCTAAATTGGATGGCAAAATATCCATCCAATTCGGAATTGGATGATTTCGGATCTATATTTTATAAATCTTCAAATATTAAACAAAATTGTCTCTCATTTATTCATAAATTAATTTTCAAAAAATTTTTAGCATGGACTATCGAAAAGCATATAAAAAGGAATTTAAAATATTTCGATTATTCCGAATTATTTTTATTGGAAGACAACAAGAACAAGAAGCATTATCAATTCGAGTTCATCCACTTATAAACAAATGAATATTAAATTAATATTTTGTATTTATATTTGGAATAAATTTATAATAAATGTAATAGATGAAATATTAAATTTTCCCTAAAAAATGAAATTATTCAAAAAAACGTAGGAAAATGATGAAGCAGGAAAATGATGATCACGGTAAAAGTTTAGAAATATTAAACAAAAATAACATAGATAATATAAAAAGTTTAATTAGATTTAATTAAATAATAAATTGTTCCATCCTGATAAAAATTCGTTAATTTTTATAATATTAAAAAATTTTTTAGCAATTCGCAAAAACTACAATATTTGTTTAGTGGATAAGAATGAGCAAAAGGAACACCACGAGAGCAAAGCAACAAAAGCACAACATAAAAAAATTATTGAGCGTCGCATTTGTAAGGTCTAAAAGCGGTGTCTGATTTATGGAAGTAAAAAACAGTGCTGTGCCAAAAATATTTTTAATGCGAAAACAAAATATTTTCATAAAAATAAATGGTTTTTTAATTTTTACGTTGTTGCTTTGATGACGCATATTAAATATAATAGAATGAATATGAAAATAATAATTAAACTATAGGGAAATGGAATTACAATTGTATGGGACATTAACAGAACATTAAATATATTTAAAATGATGGCATCAATTTTTTAGTTTGGTTGTTAAATTTCTGGCCTCAAGAAGATGGCAAAAATGATGTTGCCGGTGGGGTGCATACGGCATATATATGTCTCTGGCTTAAAAGAATAAACAACACTGGGCGAGTGAGAGACATAGGCGAAAGCCGAAAATAGTATGGCCTTAAAGAAATTGACAGCATTCACCAAATGCTTAAGCTCTTATTTTCTCTGGCCAATGCCAATGAAATGATATGGCCTAAAGTATTCTATTTTGTCATTTTCTTGGATTTAAAAAGTGTTTTTATACTTTACAAAATTTTTAAAATTTCGACTGTAATTTTGGATTTTGTGCCTTCAATATTATGGTAATTTATATATTTTCTTCACATATTTGGCAGCCATAAAAATGAGATCAATTACAACAACATTATTGAGGCTGGAAATATACAATTCGATATAACTCAAATGAGATATTAATTGATATTTCAAGACAAAAGCAGAAATAATATTAAAAAATTCCTTGAAAACTATCTAATTTCTAGATTTATAATATGATAATTTTTATGCAATTTTAAGTTTATTTTTTTTCAAAATTATGAATGATTAAATAACGGGGTAGAATTAATAAATTGAAGACAAACTTTAATTACTGTATAATAATTATATTAGATCGAATTCATGATAGATAAACTTTTTTCATTGTCACAATTTCTGACTGGCACATTGGGCACCGGGTAATTTTCATAGCACATTTCAGGCAGGCCACAACATGTGCGCAGGGCTCAAAAATTACCTCCCTTTCAGAGCCATCCAACATACAAATGGTACATTCAAAAATTTGTTGATTTGTTTTTATATTAGTATTTTGAGGCAAAAATTCAACTGGATTTCTTCTATTATTCCGATTGATCTTTGACTCTGGAAATTTATTAATAATAGTTTATATTCAAAAAATTAGAATAAATAAAATTTCAATATTTTTTAAAGAAGTAAGTTACATAAAATAATTTATTTATTAAAATTAATTTTTCAATAGTTTTCTGTTTTGCGATACGCTCACAAAAAATATGAAAATTATTTCCTTGGAATAATTTTTGAATGTTGATCAAAATATTTGACTGATGAGCTTATTTTTTTTATGCGAAATTTAAAATTGAAAAAACTAAAGGGTCTCCCATCTCCCTCCATTTGGCGGGAGCTCTAAAAAGTTTCATCGGCCAAATTATGGTTTTATTTATGTGCCTTGTGCCCTTTTGTGTTCCCTAATCCTGTCTGAAATTGAAATTTCATATAGTAAATCGACCATGCCAAATCGAATGTGCCTATTTTCTAGAGTTTATACGAAAACTTTAATAATTCGCTAGCCCCAGTTGCATAGCGAATTCCGGTATACGCTAATTTCTAGTATTATCTGTGAATTGTAAAAAGGCGTAAATTATATAAAATAAAGTAAGAATAACTCACTAAAATTGAATATTCTTATATTAAGAATGTTGATTAAATATTTAATATTGTCCCCATGCCATATTTAAAATTATCAAACCGTTTTGTTGTGGAACATAAGAGAAATGCCATTGTTGTTCAGTTGGATTCAAATTGTCAATGGAATAATTTCGCCGGTCATCATTTTCGATTTCAATGAATTCGCATCCAGGCTGATTGTTATTTTGGATGCTGCGATTCATATTTGATGATGAATGATGTTCAGGATGGAATGGCTGGAATCTGGATGGCATATTCTCATATGACCAATGATGTTCAGGATGGAATGGCTGGAATCTGGATGGCATATTCTCATATGACCAATGATGTTTAGGATGGAATTCACGGTAGCGGGATGGCATATTCTCGTATGTCCAATTGGCAAAGAATTCATCGGGAAATACATCTCGCGGGAGTCGTTTGCTAACACTTGGGGCAGATCGCTTAGGAATATCCTTTTTCCTTAATAAAATTAATTATTAAGCAAAGTAAATTATGCTATTTTTGGCATAAAAATTTTTTAATACTATAAGTTTTTGTTTTCTAATAAATCTGAAACTGATTTTAGTCCCTACAAACCTTATATTATTTTGTAGATTTCATTGATGAGACGTTTCGAATGGTATTTAAAAATGTCAGATTTTAGCCCAAAATTAAAGAGTTAAAACCCAAAAACTGGAAAAATGGTTTAAACGGTTTAATACTCTTAAATTTTGATCAAAAATTGACAAATTATCCATGATATCTACTAAATGTTTTAAGGTTTTTAAGGTCTAAAATTGGTTGCTGATTTATATTTATTAAGTGCCAAAAAATATTTTTGGTGCCAAAACAAAATATTTTCATTAAAATATTTTTTACGTTGTTGCTTTGATGAGACATAAATATAATAGAATTAATATGAAAATCACAATTAAAGCATAGGGAAATGGAACTTGGATTTCATAATGATGATGAGGCATTAACCATTAACAGAGCATTAAATATCCTAAAATGGTGGCATTGATTGGTGTGGTTTGGTTGTATAATTTCTGACCATTTGTTGAGAGGGGATGGCAAAATGGCTGCTGAGGGCTTATTGCGTACGGCTTTAATAAAAGAATAAACAACACTGGGTGAGAGACATAGGCTAGAGCCGAAAATAGTATGGCCTAAAAGAAACTGACAGCATTCACCAAATGCTTATGCTCTCTATTTTCTTTTGACAAAAATGCCCACAAGAAATGACGCCATTGTTGTCGTCATATGGCTAAAAGCATCCTATTTTGACATTTTTGCGCGTTTATAATGATTTTTTTTATTTTTTTTTTATTTTTACTATTTTGATTTTAAGCTTTCGATACTTTGCACATTTGAAAATATTGGCATTCAAATTTGGACAAATTTTTGTCATCTTTTGGCAATGCCATTTAATTGTTTATTGAAAATGAAACCGAATAAAACATTCAAAAATGATTACAAATCCAATACCGACACACATGATTCAACCAACAATAAAGGGGTAAAAGGATGCGAATGTGAGATAAATTTTTTGGGCAAATCTTTTCTAAAATTTATTTAATATTTTTTTTTTCAAAAGGAATGTTAACTTGAGAGAGTAATAATAAATTTTCAAATGATTTTTTTGATTTGAATTTTTAATGTTTTGAATATTTTCTAAAAATTTTAAAATTTCAATCAATAAATTTCCACAGAATTTTTCATTTCCCAAATTAATTCATAAAATATTGAATATACCTTACAAAATTAAATCTTCTGCTATGCAAATAAACATTATTAAAAAAGTTTTTGAAATTGTCAAATTCCTATTACTCTTTTCTAAATTTAAAAAATGTTTGCACAGGATAATTTAATAATGGGAAAAAAATTTTTCATCTTTGATGCTCTCATCATACAAATTTTCCATATTTAGCTATTTAGTAATATCTTGTTTATTTAAATAAAATTTTCAATTGTTATTTTGTATTTGTATTATTAAGATTTATTATTATGTATAATATAATTAATAAATATATATATTCTTAGCACCATATAAATGATAATTCCATTTCAATCATTGTTGACCGCGCTTTTGATTTTTGCATTCAATTTGAGATGGGCTTGGTCAATGAAAAGTTTATCAACCAATGAAAATCTTGCTGCAAGTCGTGCTGTGGCCGAAAATGTTCCCCATATTGCTGAAAATGATGCTGAAAATCATCATCACCATCCATCCAAACACAATACAAAACGAAGACATAAAGGGAGAAAAAATGGAGGTATGTAAAGCAATGAAATATCGTTAAACTGAATCATGTTCCTAATGCTGCAAAAAAAAATAATTCAATCTCGGGTGTGATTATTCCAGAGATGAGTAGGGCCCGGCCTTCTCGGGTGCGATTAGTCCAGAGATGAATTGGGCCCGGCCGGGGCCGGACCGAAAATTTTGGGCCCTATTACTGTAAGAGCGGGACCGAACGAAGTTCGACCCGGTCCGGGCCGGTAAAAAATCGGCCCGAACTCATCTATGGATTAATTCCAACAGAAAGGTGTTTGAGGAAGTGGCATTAAAATTTAAAAGAATCGTGAAAGTACGCAACAGCAGATGTGCATTATGCTGGTGTATCGGTATCGGTAGCTTATTAGCGAGCGGTTAAGCAAAGGTTCAATTTCTCCTCTTTGCCTAACATTTTGCTGCTTTGACTTAAAGTTCTTCCATAATTCCCACACAATATATATTTTTCATTTTACCATGACAATTCCACAATCCTTTATTCTAAAATAAAAGTCTAAAATTTATAAATTATTTTGTTTTTTTTAGTGAGTAAGGCTAGAGAAGGGAGAAAAAGAGCATCAGATGTTGTACTACTACTTGACGCGGGAGGAGCGATGATCAATTATTATACTGATGTTTTTCATCGCCGGGCGCAAACCATTGCCGCTTCTTTGGCGAACAATTTTGATGTTAAAAAATATGGAGACCATCTGGCCATTGTGAAATTTGATCGCTTCCGGTCAAAAATTCTGCATGGATTGGAGGAATGGAAGCAAATCAATTTTATCGTTAACATCGATTTTTTGCACTTTTAAGTTTTTAAATAATTTAATTTTAAGAAAGAGCAGCTTTTGGCCATTAATTATGATATCGTATTGAATAATAATATGAATGATCCGCTACGATATGCGTATGCTATTAAATACAATAAATTACATTATATCGGCGCTTTTGGAATGGGACTTAAAGCCGCAATTGACATTTTCAATCATTCGAAAAGAAAAAACAATAAAAATGTGCAAAAAGTTGTGATTATTGTTACGGCAGGAGATGAGATGACTGAGATGAATTTTGGTAAGCAAAAAAATTTTTAAAATTTTTTTATTATTTCAAATTGAATTAAATACTTAAATTAATAAATTAAAATTTATAAATATAATACAAAATTTAATTTAGCTGATGAACTTAAAAATACACTTGGAGTGCATATCATGGCTGTTATAATTGGGTTTGAAAAGCGAGAAAGTAAATATTATGAAGACATATACAAGGTAAATTTTAACTAGCATTTTGGATAAATTTCTGACAGTTCCAGATAGTCACTGATCCATCGAAGGATATATTTACTGATGAAAATTACGATTATAAATAATACACGAAAGTATTGATAAACAATGCAAATACGTTAATTAAATGAAAATGAATTTTTGATAAATTATTATTCAAAATTATTCGCACCAATTTTTTTTATCATAATGATAAAAAAATAAACCAAGTTAAAAAAACCATATCCCTACTATTTTAGTTGTTTAATTTTAAAAATAATCTTGTTTGTAAATTAGTTTCCCAAAAACTTTATGCATATAATATAAAACAGATTAACTATTCTATTGTAATATAAAGTAAAATTAAAAGCATAGATTAAAAAGAAAAACGAAAAAATGAAATATAAAAAGGCTCTCGATCTCGCTTTTAACATTTTCTTCATATCATATTTCTATCACATGCTTCGCTCATTTAATAACCCCAGCGCAAGAAAGACGAACAACGTTGGCAGGTCATTGCACAATATTTCTCCTTGTAATCCTCAGTCTAAATAAAATTATAGAAATTTAAAAAATTAGTGATATGAAAGTAAACATTTAATTTTCCTTCTCAGGTCAATTTTTAATAAAATTATTTTAAAAATTAAATGATTGATTAATTTATATATTCAATATTAATGTATATACATATGTGTGGCACAAAGCTAGATTGCAGCGATGAAATCAGTCAGTACAGCCCATTTGCCCATAATATATAGCATAATTATATGAGTATGTTTCACCGGCTTAATTTTATCTTCGATTAAATTACATTATATTTTTTTAAAATAGATTATAATACCAGGTATAAATTTTGACTAAGCGGAGTAATCCGAAATTTTTTTTCAAAATGAATTATTTTGTTTACAATTTTTTCTGATCTTCGAGGAAGGCCTTGGCCCAAAGGCATAATTCCTTTTATTCGTGGCAAATAATGCCCTGGCCACTGATACTTTACTTTTTGATTCTTTAGTTAATTTTTCATTTTCATTGGCAAATAATGCCTTCGAGGAAGGGCTTGGCCCAAAGGCATATGAATTCCCAATGTTGCCCTTTTTGACCATTTATCCAATTCTTTGTTTCACTAATTTTTGATTACTGACAAATAATGCCCTGGCCAGGTTTTTGATTCTTTAGGTTATTTTTGATTTTCATTGGCAAATAATGCCTTCGAGGAAGGCTTGGGCCCAATAGGCATGTGAATTCCTTACCCTATTCGTGGCAAATAATGCCCTGGCCACTGATACTTTGCTTTTTGTTTCTTTAAGGATTTTTGATTTTCATTGGCAAATAATGCCTTCGATGAAGGCCTCGGCTCAATAGGCATGTGAATTCCTTACCCTATTCGTGGCAAATAATGCCCTGGCCACTGATACTTTTTTGATTTTTTTGGGGTATTTTTTGGTGATATTGGCCAAGCAAGAGCTGGGGGAAGTACCTGCCCAAATCACTTTCATATTTCATGTAAATATGGATGTGGCGGTGAAGCACATGAATGATCGATTGCATGTCCTTTCTTTATTGGCCATTTCTTTGTTAATATCAATAGAGTAGATGATATTGCCATATAAAAAGCTTGTAAAAACGATAATTTATTCATTCAAAAAAATTATTTATCCTCTCATAAGAGCATCGTTAATAATCAAATAAAACAAAAAAATTTATTATATTAAATGCTACTTTTATTAATTTTTTCTCTGCATATTCTTACCTTCCAAATCCCCAGTGATGCAGTATTTCACAGTTCTGACAACGATACCTATCCCTATAGTTCAAGAGAATCAGGTAGATATACATTTTTTAATAAGACTGATACTAAGGAATCGATATGATATTATATCAAATATATATTATATATACAGTCGATATCCCCGACAGGGACAGGATCGGGGTGAAATTAAATGGAATTTACTCTTTCATTAATTTTTCAACAATTTTTTTGAGAAATGGACGCGATTCACATCATCGAAAACACCAGAAAAATTATTTTCTTCGAATTCAATAATTTTAATTATTGACCACTCAATGACATTCACCTGGGAAAGCTAGAGCAAAACCGATGGGATATTCGGATTCTACGCCCCAGATTACCTACATGATTATCTTAATTAGTCAAATTCCGTCGATTTATAAATGTTAGGAATTTCTAAGAGCTGGGCCGTAATAAAGATAACAAACTTCTTGTTCCTAAGAAATTTTATAAAATAATTACAAAATAATTTCAAAGTATCATTTAATTCCAACGAATTCAAATTTTTATAGGAAGTTTGGCCTTAAATGATTTAGTCGCCGCATACTTGTCCGATCCGGAATGTGAGAGCCACAACGTTTTTGTTGCAAATCCAAGTGGACCCGGTAATATCAGCACAACTAAATTAGATTTCAATGCGCTGATCGATGCCGACTGTATTGCGATTGAACGTCACAATTTTTTTGCACAAATTTCTGTTATACCATCAATTTCCACTCATGTTAGAAATTATAATGCTGCAATAAGTTCTAATCAACCGGCACAAATTAAAAATGCACGAAAACAAGTGATAAAAGGAATTAAAAATTGGTTAAGCAAAGGCAATATTGTAAAAATTCCTGATATTTGCCTAAATTTCGCGGCTAAATTACGACTACGCTTAGAGAATAAGAGATCAACTGGTGAGAAAATAGAATATAATTTTTAAAAAGCTTAATTTTTATTAAATAAAAAAATAATTGAAAAAAGATTTTAATAAATGTTTTTATTTATAATAATAAACAATATTTCTAGAACTCTATATATTATTTTTTATTTAGCCGCTTCATCATCTGGCTCGGGTATAAAAAATTTTCATATAAATTTTAACTTAAGATATAGGAAATCAATTCCCCGGATCAAAACCTTGTGTGGATGCTGACCCTGTTGATTGCCAGTAAAAAAATTTACATATCATTTTTTTTAAAAATTAATTTATTTATTTATAATTAAAGAATTAAATTAACATTAAATTAAAGAAAAAATACTTTTTTTTTTCTCACTCAACAGCAACTATTTTAAAATGAAATAAATTTAAGAATTGCCTAAATATTTTTAGACAAAAACGTTATCTTTGCGTCGAAAGAGATTATGAAGCTTCAATGGCTGAAATATGTCCTGTTGCATGTAATTATTGTAGAGGTAAATAATAACAATAATTCAAAATAAAAATTATGTCCAAGAACTAATTAATTAAAAAATGATTTTTTATTTAATGTTAATAAATGACAATAATGGGATAGTTAGTAATAACTCTTTTATTTTGCGAACAATATTTTGAATTGTAAAAAAATAATTCATTCTTATCAAAAAATCCGGATTACCTCGCTTAGTCAAAATTTATACCTGGTATTATAATCTATAAATATGTAATTCAATTTAATCGAAGATAAATTAAGTTGGTGAAACATACACATATAATTACGCTGTATATTATGGACGAATGGGCTGTACAGACAAATTTACCCGCTGCAATCTAGCTTTGTGCCACACATATGTATATTTTTACATTAATATTATATTTATATATAAATTAATCAATCATTTAATTTTTAAAATAATTTATTAAAAATTAACTTGAAAACATATAATAAGTGTTTACTTTCATATTATTAATTTTTTAAATTTCTGTAATTTTATTTAGACTGAGGATTACAAGGAGAAATATTGTGCAATGACCTGCCAACGTTGTTCGTCTTTCTTGCGCTGGGGTTATTATGATATGTAGAAAATGTGAAAAGAGAGATCGAGAGAGCCTTTTTGTATTTCATTTTCATAGTTTTAAACACTGAAGACCATCAGTATTATTTCGTTTTCATTTTAATCTGTGCTTTTAATTTTACTTTACCTTACAATAGAATAGCTAATCTGTTTTATATTATTTGCATAAAGTTTTTTGGGAAACTAACTTACAAACAAGATTATTTTTAAAATTAAACAACTAAAATAGTAGGGAGATGGCTTGGTTTATGTTATCATTATCATAAAAAAAATGATGCGAAAAATTTTGAATAATAATTTATCAAAAATTCATCATTTCCATTTATTTATCGTATTTGCATTATTTATCAATAATTTTGTATATTATTGATAATCGTAATTTTCATCAGTAAATATATCCTTCGATGGATCAGTGACTATCTGAAACCGTCAGAAATTTATCCAAAATGCCAGTTATTGTAAAATTTACCTTGTATAAGTCTTCATAATATTTACTTTCTCGCTTTTTAAAACCAATTATAACAGCCATGATATGCACTCCAAGTGTATTTTTAAGTTCATCAGCTAAATCAAATTTTTTATAATATTTCTTTAGAAATTTTAATTTATTAATTCAAGTATTTAATTCAATTTGAAATAATAAAAATATTTTCAAAATTTTTTTGCTTACCAAAATTCATCTCAGTCATCTCATCTCCTGCCGTAACAATAATCACAACTTTTTGCACATTTTTATTGTTTTTCCTTTTCGAATGATTGAAAATGTCAATTGCGGCTTTAAGTCCCATTCCAAAGGCGCCGATATAATGAGTTAATTTATATTGTATAGCATACGAATATCGTAGCCGCAGATCCATATCATTATACACAATGAAATCATAATAATTAATGGCCAAAAGCTGCTCCTGCTTAAAATTAAAGATTAATTAATAACTTTAAAAGTGCAAAAATTGATGTTAACGATAAAATTGATTTGCTTCCATTCCTCCAATCCATGCAGAATTTTTGTCCGGAATTCATCAAATTTCACAATGGCCAGATGGTCTCCATATTTTTTAACATCAAAATTGTTCGCCAAAGAAGCGGCAATGGTTTGCGCCCGGCGATGAAAAACATCAGTATAATAATTGATCATCGCTCCTCCCGCGTCAAGTAGTAGTACAACATCTGATGCTCTTTTTCTCCCTTAAAAATAAATATTTTATTTATAAATTTTAGGCTTTTATTTTATATTAAAGGATTGTGGAATTGTCATGGTAAAATGATAATATATATTGTGTGGGAATTATGGAAGGACTCTTTAAGTCAAACAAGCAAAATGTTAGGCAAAGAGGAGAATTGAACCTGGTACTTTTGTACTTTGGGTTCCTTTTTAAAAATTGAAGGGTCCCCTCTATTATGTGTGTCATCAGGTTTCGGGTTAGAATCATTCAGGGATAGATTAGGGATAGGATGGGGATGAGGTAAAAATCATCATAAATGTATCCTAAATCCTTATTCAAATCTCAAACCCTAACACCCAAAGGGGTGACCCTTCACTTTTTCGCCACTTTTTCCAAGATAACCCAAAAAGGGGAACCAAAGTACAAAAGTACCTTGAACCTTTGTTCTATCGCTAAGCTACCGATGCACAATACACACCTGCTGTTGAGTACTTTCACGATTCTTTAAATTTTAATGCCACTTCCTCATACACCCTTCTGCTGCTGTTGGGACTAATCACACCCGGGATTGAATTATCTTTTTGCAGCGTGGGGAACATGATTCAGTTTAACACAGGGTTGCCAGATGTCCTTTTTTTAAAGATTTGTACTTTATTTGGGTCATTGCGTATTTTATGTACTTTTTTTCCATGAAATTATAAAATAATGACAATTTTTTCGCTGCGCGGCTATTTTTGGCCTAATTTTTTCGCTGCGTGGCTATTTTTGGCCTAATTTTTTCGCTGCGCGGCTATTTTTGGCCTAATTTTTCAATTTTGGACTCAAATTATATTTTTCGTCTACGGTTAGAAAAATTGTAAAAAAATATTTCTCAAAAAATGTCTAATCATAGCCCTGGTTGATCCCTATTATTTATTTATAATAAAAAAAAAGATAATTAAAAAATTAACTCAATTTATTTTAGCTTATAACGAAAATCTTTATTTTCAAGGCGAGTGTACTTTATTTTGAAAAAAAATCTGGCAACCCTGGTTTAACAGTCTTTTCATTGCTTTACATACCTCCATTTTTTCTTCCTTTATGTCTTCGTTTTGTATTGTGTTTGGATGGATGGTGATGATGATTTTCAGCATCATTTTCAGCAATATGGGGAACATTTTCGGCAACAGCACGACTTGCAGCAAGATTTTCATTGGTTGATAAACTTTTCATTGACCAAGCCCATCTCAAATTGAATGCAAAAATCAAAAGCGCGGTCAACAATGATTGAAATGGAATTATCATTTATATGGTGCTAAGAATATATATATTTATTAATTATATTATACATAATAATAAATCTTAATAATACAAATACAAAATAACAATTGAAAATTTCATTTAAATAAACAAGATATTACTAAATAGCTAAATATGGAAAATTTGTATGATGAGAGCATCAAAGATGAAAAATTTTTTTCCCATTATTAAATTATCCTGTGCAAACATTTTTTAAATTTAGAAAAGGGCAATAGGAATCTGCCAGTTTTAAAAATTTTTTAATAATGTTTATTTGCATAGCAGAAGATTTAATTTTGTAAGGTATATTCAATATTTTATGAATTAATTTGGCAAATGAAAAATTCTGTGGAAATTTATTGATTGAAATTTTAAATTTTTCAAAAAATATTCAAAACATTAAAAATTCAAATCAAAAAAAATCATTTGAAAATTTTAATGTTTTTTAGTTCAAAATCTGAAAATATCATATTAGTTTGGAAGGGCATAAATTTAGAGGCTAGAAATTTATTTCCGAAATTTACAATCCCAATGAAAAGTTGGTTACCCTAAAAATGAAGAATAAAACCAAAAAATTCATAACCTTTGGAACGAAATGGACAATTTAAGCAAATTAAATTCTTTTAAATTATTTCCTTAACAATTTGGTTAGCAATTGGTCTTCAAGATTATAAATATGTAATTCAAAAAAATACAAAAAAATGATGTCAAAATAATATAAAAAAGAGAAAATAAAAAATACCATTGACTTAATAAAAATGGTGTGTTATTTTTCAAAATTCTGTATAATTAAAAGGAGCGAGGTAGAATTAGTAAATTGAAGAAAAATTCCATTAATGTATATAATTATTTTCGATCGAATTCATGATAGATAAACTTTTTTCATTGTCACAATTTCTGATTGACACATTGGGCACCGGGTAATTTTCATAGCACATTTCAAGCAGGCCACAACATGTGCGCATGGCTCAAAAATTACCTCCCTTTCAGAGCCATCCAACATACAAATGGTGCATTCAAAAATTTGTTGCTTTGTATTTTTATTTTGGGGCAAAAAATCAACTGGATTGCTTCTATGTTTCCGATTGATCTCAGAATCTGGAAATTTATTAATTATTATTTCTAATTATAAGTATGATTTTGAATAAGAAAGTAATCCAAATAATCCCAGAAATTTGAATAATATAAATAAAAATTCATTAATATTTTTTAATATAAAGATATGAACTATATAAAATTAGAAATATTTTTTTAAATTAAAGTATTTTTCACTCAAAAACTCATACCAATTTATTGATCTCACCGAGAAAAGTCTTTTGAGTTTTGACATATATCTTAATACATAGCTTAGCGAGTTAATCCGTTTAGAGAATATTTCCAGTTTTATATTTTTAAAACTTTAATTTTGGGAAACCTAATATATTATTTATAATTTCGTTGCGTCTCGATGATATCTACAAATTAGTAAAATGTTTGTAAAGTCTAAAACCGAATTTTGATTTATTAGAAATCAAAAAATCTATTTTTATTCCAAAAAATCTTTTGTGATTTAAAAAAAAGTATCCATAAAATAAGTTAATTATCTTATTAAAATTGAATTTTCATTTATTAAAATTTTAAGACATAATAGATTATAATATTTCTCTCGGGAATTTTTAAAATTGTCAAACCATTTAGTTGTTGAGCGTTAGAGAAATGCCTTTGTCTATCCGGAATCAAATTGCCATTGGAATAATTATATTGGCCATTTTCGATATCATTATTGCGTCCAGGTCTTGATGAGTGATATTCTGGATGGAATGGCTGGAATCGGGATGGCATATTCTCATATGACCAATTGGCAAAGAATTCATCTGGAAACACATCTCGAGGGAGTCGTTTGCTAACACTCGGGGCAGATGGCTTCTTTTTATTACTTTTGCTTAATAAAATTAATATTTAATAAATTAGAAATAAATAGTTTACCCTGTAATGATGAGGCATAAAAATAATATGAAAAATATGAAAAGCAAAATTAAAAAATCGGTAATTGTAATTGGGTTTTGGTGTGGCATTAACAGCAGAGCATTAAATAAATTATCTTAATAGAATGGCATCGATTGGGGTGGGTCGGTTGTTTCTGTCTATGGCCAATTGCTAAGAAAATGGACGCTGTGAGAGGGCATGCGGCATATTTGCTTTGCTGGCTTTAAGGAATAAACAACACAGAGTGAGGGACATTGAAGGACCGAAAATAGCATGTAGTAAAAAATTAAAGCATTCACTATGCTTATGCTCTTCATTTTCTCTGGCCAAATGCCAATGAAATGACGCCATTATTGTCGTCATAGGGCTAAAAACATCCTATTTTGACATTTTCGTGGGTTTATGACGACTTTTTTTTTATTTTTTTAAATTTTTACTTTTTCTAATGTAATTTTGATTTAGAGCTTTCGATATTATGGTTCGATATTTGCACATATGAAGAATATTGGCATTCAAATTTGGACAAATTTTTGTCATCTTTTGGCAATGCCATTTAATTGTTTATTGAAACCGAAAGAAATATTCAAAAATGATTACAAATCCATTACCTCCTGCACGCAAGATTCATCCAACAATAAAGGGGTGAAAGGATGCGAATGTGAGGTTAATTTTTTGGGCAAATCTTTTCCAAAATTTATTTAATATTTATTTCTTTCAAAGGAATATCAACTTGAGAGAGTAAAAGAAAAATTACAAATGGCACTTGAAAAAAATGGCAAATTGGAATTGGAGCTTTTGGTTGGTATTTTTCTTATAAAAAAAATCGCTACGGTACTTTTGGATTATAGGTTCTGGCTTTTAAAATTTTTTGTATTTCTTATATTATATTTGATAATAAAATGATGGATAAAAAATCTGTTGGCAAATAATCTATAAATAAAAAATGAATTAAATATAAAAGTTGTAAAACTTGTTGAATATTTTTTGGCATAAAATTAGCTGCAAAATGATAAAAAATTATTCACCAATATAGGAATTTCGAGTTATGGTCAACAACAAATAATCATAGGATTTTATAAATCAAAATTTGGCTGAAATAATATTTTGAACATTATTTTAGAATAGATAAATTTATGGCCAATAAAATGCAAAATCTATTTCGCTATCGATACAAAGCAATTTCGCCCATTTTTACGAGTATTATTATTTATTTTACATATTTGTTTAATAATTAAAAATTCAAATGAAATTGAAATTTCTAAAAACAACAAATTACAATAAGACCATTTTGAAAAATCTTTAAAATAAAATTTAAATTTTAGAAAGCTCGTCAATTTTCTGAACTAGAAAGAAAGCTGCAAACGGAATGCGAAAAAAATGCCAAATTGGAATTGGAACTTTTGGTAGAAAAATTAAAAATGAATATCCTAATAAATTTCATCAAAATAGATTCAGCGCATTCATGTGACTATTTTTCAAGCAAATATGCCAGCTCAAATGCAAATTTCCGTCTTAAAAATTGCCAAAAATTCATTTGAATCAGTAAAAAAGCAACATCCAATTCCATGGCCAAAAGTGGCGAAAAAAATTTTACACGAATTCACCGAGAAAATGACATTGAAAGCCGATTCATGGAATTGTTTGTTGCTGAATAGATATCATGGAGAAGGGAAGAATTTTGGAATTGCACTGTCGGATCAAATCAAAATGCATATTCTATTCAAATTTGATTATCAGCACTTTTGCATTTTCTTTTTCCAAATTGGTTAAAAACATAACAGAAAAGAACACAAAAGGTCTAAAAAAATCTTCAAAATATTAATTAGATTTCCAATTTACATTATATTTTATAAAAGTAATTAATATTTATTTGAAATACTCTCCTAATTGAAAGAATAATTAAAAAAACTTATTTATTAAGTCAAAGGAAAAATCATTTTGAATTAAAAAAGTTATGGACATTTTTGTTTTATAATTAGGGCTAGGATCACGTAGATTCCTGCATGGGATTTAGGGTATGGTAGGATAGGGTAGGGAACCTGGAGAGGGATGGGGTTACTCAAGCGTCGCTTCAAGCCTCGGTCCCAATAGCTGCCGCTGCGTTCTGCGGCATCGCAAAAAAATTTAGCGCACAACGCAAAAGTGGTCCCAATAACCCCCATTAAAATGAGCGCAGCGGCAGTATAGACAAAAAAGAATAGAAAATAGTGTGTTTTTTTCTGCGTTAACGCAGAAGTTTCCCTCGGTCGAGGGAAAGAAAATTTCGCCGCTGCGATGTAGCGCTGCGCTAAAAAAGCTCATTGGGACCACAAAAATCGCTGCGAAAACGCAGAACGCAGCGAAAAATGGTTGATTGGGACCGGGGCTTCAGCGGCGCTGTAAAAGGCTGAGCAAGGGTAAAATCATAGGTTTGGCAACATATACTTGATGAAATCAATGCTTTTCCCATCCCTAGATCAATACTGGTTTTTCGAGCTCTTTCAAATGAGCTATCACTTATTCTGATGTCTGATCGGTCCACGAAGAAAAAACCACGTATAGGTCAGTAAATTCGATGCCCAATTATCTATGCAAATGCCATAATTATTAATTCATTTTTTAAAACATTTTGAAAAGATGTTCTTCTTCTTCTTTATGTGTACATAATCAATTTTTCTTTCCCATTCCACATTGAATATTGTTGTAAATTTGCTAAAAATGAAAATTAAAATGAGAAATGTATGAATTTTTATTTATACTTTTAAAATAGATTATTGATAAATGAACCAAAGATGCATTAAATATTGAATAAATATTATATAATAAAATAAAATATAATATAGAAAAATATTCAAAGCTCAAATGATGGCACTAATTTTGTAAGCGGCTTCAAAAAAAATTGAATGAACTTGGAGGCGGCATTTATTGAATGGATGCTAGTACTCTCCCTGCCTAAGGCTTTATGTATTTACTATTTAGTAGGGCCGACAGCTGACATAGAACATAGAAGGGAAAAAATAGGAAAAAGTACATCAACTTAAGAGGAAAATGTCAGTTGACACTGCACTCCCTTTAATTTTTTTGCCAATTGAGGCTATGTGGCCAAGCCATATGGCCACAATGCAGCCGAGAGACAACCAAGTTTGCTGTTGATTGCATTGTTTTTAACTTTAAAATTTAAGAAAATTATAAAGTAGAACAAAATTTAGCAAAGTTAAAAAGCCTTAAATTTTTCGATTTTTTATTAAGAAAATTTTGGATAAAATTTTACTGTAATAAAAATGAAAAAGTCAAAAAATTTATAGTCAAGAATATTAATAAAAATGTTAAGCAAGTTATATTTTTTTGACAAATTCTTTTATTATATAATAGTAAGAGGTATTGAATTGATAAATATTTAAAAAAAATGTAAATTTTCTTCAAATTCTGCTTTAATTCTTTCATCATCCACTCCTTTCTCTGCATCATATTCGAAAAAAATTATCTGCGCATGTTTAAATGTGGCATGATTGCGCAGCAGAACAGAATAAATATGACGAGCAAATCATTATAATCAGCATCATTCATTTTCCTCTCAATTTCGATATTCTTTTGATTTTCTGCTAATGCAAGTTGGCAATCTGTAAAGGAAAAAGTATAATCTACCATTAATATTCTTTTAATTCCTAACTCTCTATTTTAAAGTCCATAACTTTCGGAAAAATGAACTTCATCTTAGTTCTTAAGGTTCTACATAATTCGCTATAAATTATTCAAAAATGTCTACCAATTAAGGAGTTGGCCCCAAATTTTTCCAATTTTTGAGCAGTTGATAATTCTCAGAGTATAATTAATTTAAGTCATTATAGCAGATTAGCTTTTTTTACTTTAATTCATTACTTAACAAACAGAAAGATGGGAATATTAAAATATACTAATATTTTTAAAAATGTTAATATTTAATTTTCAAAATTCCCAATTTCAACAAAATTATTTTTCTCTGATATAACTCTAATTAAATATTTTTGATTTGATTAATGTATAATTTAATTTGGCCTATTTTCTATTGAATATAAAAAAAATATTAAAAATTATTAAAATATAGATTTCTAAATTTTAAATAAAAATAAATCCACCTTCGTCAAATAAATTTTTGGACTTTTGCTCTTGCCCAAAATAGCAAATTCGTGTTGTTCTTTGCTGCCAATTTATCTTTTTTAGCGCACTAAGTTTACTTTTTTGGTGAAGACGAGGCATAATATGCAAATGCATTTTGGATATTTAATTAATATTTTGCTAAATTAATTTTATTTATATTTTAATAAACAATTGATTAAAAATTTTTTGTAGCCAAAGTGCCTTTAAAAATAAATAAAATAAAGAAAATTTATTATAATAAGTATTTTATTTTGCAAAATTGTTGAATAAACATTAGAATAAAACATAGAACTATAAATAGTCCTCCAATGATGACATCAATTGGAGTTGGCCAAAAATAAAAGCTGTGTTGTCTGCTGCGGCATTTGTTTGTGAATAGCCAGGGCCACATTGCCCCCCTTGGACAAAGAATAATGAAAATGAGAAATAGCATTGATGTATAAAAATGGCATGCTTTTTCTCTTCCCAATGACGCGTTTGGGTTTGTTCTTTGGGTGGACTCTCCGTCATCTCATAGGCAAAGGGCATCCGAGTGGCCATTTTATTTTTCTTGAGTTTATTATTGACATCATTTTTGCATTTATTTTTGCAACATTTTTATCTTTTTTCAAACAATTTACACTGATTTTACAAATATATTTTTAGCTTTGCTCACATTCAAATATAACAACAATAATTAGCGAGACCCTATGGGAATATCATAAATTTTAACATCCATATTGCCGACAAAATTATTTGTAAATTTTTTCAATGTTTAGCAATTTTCTCAAGCAGTGTTTATCGAAATTGAAAGAAACATTCACAAAACGTTTCAAATGCAAAACAATAAAAGATTCCCTGCAAAAAGAAGAGGTGAAGGAATTATATTTCGGGCAAATATTTTCAAAAATTTATTTTATTTCAGCAGAAGGGACATCAACTTTCGGAAGTAGAAGAAAAACTGCGAAGGGAACGTGAAAAGAACGCCAAATTATAATTGGAAATTTGTGGTTGGTTTCTCTTTCTAATACAAAATAAATTAATTAAAAATTCTTTTTTTTATTTTTACTGAAAACGCGGCAATTTCTCGAATTAGTAATCGAAGAAAAACTGCAAATGGAACGCAAAAAGAATGCCAAAATGGGATTGGAACTTTTGGTCAATAATTTTTTATTTATTCTTCATAATACATTTTTAATCACAACAGATTCAACAAAATCAAGTGAAAATTGCCACAACAAATATGCCAACTCAAATGCAAATTGCCGCATTGGAAATTGCCAAGAATTCTTTTGAATCAGCGAAAAATCAATCTCAAATTTCGTGGCCAAATGTGGCGAAAGAGATTTTGCAAGAATTCATCGAGAAATGGCATTGAAAGCTGATTCATGGAGCTGTTTGTTGCTGGATAGATGCTATGGAGAAGGCAAGGATATTGAAACTGCACTGCCGGATCAAGTCAAAATGCATATTCTATACAAATTTGATAATCAGCACTTTTGCATTTTCCTTTTTCAATTTGCTTAAAATCTACCAAGAAAATAAAGGATAAAAATGTCCACATATCTTAAAGTTAATTGATTATCAATTGAATTGACAATTGACATCATATTATTTGAATTTAAAATACAAAATTTGCTATTTAATCACTTGTGATGACCGGATTTTAAGGCAAATGCCTTTTTTGCGAACCTCAATATTTATAGAAACCCACAAAAAAGAAAGTTTTAGCATGGTTTTAAACCAAAATAAGTGGTTTCTAAATGCCCATTTTTTTAGTTTTTTTAACTTTTTCGACTTTTGCCCTTTTACTGCTTTTTTTTTTGGCTATTTTAATACCTTTTAGGTGCCTTTTGGCGATTTTAAATCGTCGCTTATATTAACTAAATAAAATATAACATTGGTTTTCGTTTACTAACTATATAAATATAATAAAGCCCTAACTTCCATTAATGTCAAAGGGGACCGCAAGGCCACAATTAGTGTTGAGAAATATGGGGAAAATGTAATGCCCGTGGCCAAGGTCGTCAATTTCTCTTCAGCAAACATTGCCAAAAACAATGGAGAAAACAACAACAATAATCAATGATGCGAGTGGTCCAAACACAAAAATGGTTTTATATCCAATCAATTTAATATATATAAAACCATTTTTATTTCTAATATTTTTCCAATTATTTTTGAGAGTATAATTAAATAATTTTGCCACGATTCATAAAAAAAAAAACAATTTTAAACCATTTAATTCAAATCATTTAAATGATTTTTTCTTAAAGCTAAATTTTAATTCAAATAATCTCTCATTTTTAATTTATATTAATGTAAATTAATCAGTGAAATTTTGACCAAATATGACACATTATTAACAATGATTTTCTTTTGGTCGTGCTAATATGGAAAAGACCGAAAATTAAATAGCTTGTCTCATATATAGTTAAAAGAAATTAATTTTATTATGAGCAGTAAAATTTTATCAACGGAGAGTATTCAAATATCATGAAATTGATTAGGGATTGAAGTGCATTAATTCATACTGGGTAAACGTAACGTCACTGGATTGACGCTTAATGTGTTTTTCGACACCACAATCGGCATGGGCACTTGCGTCTCCTTGATTAGTTTTGGAAGCCACTTGAAGTGCCGATTGAACTTGGCGCGGTACTCGTTGCTGAATAAAAAAAATATCATTTTTCTTCAAATACAAATGGGTCTCTCACCTGATCGTGTACAGAACCGGTGCATTCGCGCTGTAAACTATGATGATGAGTAGCGAGGCAACATTGGAGAAACCGCGCTTGATGAACACACTGGGTGGGGAGAGCGTGAACAACAGGTTTACACTACTTCGGCAGAAAACGCCGAACAGGTTGAGGAAGATGATGAAGATGAGCGATTTGATCAGCTTATGGCTATTTTCGCTCAAGGCTATTTGGGAGGGAGATGAAAATGTTTTAAAACAGTTAATTTTGAATGTACTAAATTTGTGTCAAATATGGTAAAAATATTCACCCTTATAAATAATAAAAGATACAAATTTATTTTCGAAAATTTGAGATCAAATCGAATGTCAAAAAAGCTTTTAAAAAATTAAATTAATTTAAATTCACCAACTATTCTTCGTCTTTTTGAGCAGAAACACGATGATCCAAACCGCACTGTATATTATCATGATGGTCCCACTGAGCGTGAGCTCGTTCACGCGCATGATAGACCCCATTGCGGCTGTCTGGCCCATCTCATTTGTTGAACAAGCCAACATGCTGAAATGGTTAAGAATAATTTTTTCCCTTTCACTCACACATCCCGACTCTGATCAAAGTCGATATAGAGGATTGTGGTATCATAGATGGCATTCAAAATGAGCACAGTGATTAGGATGAAAAAATGGAACGCCTTACTGCGTGTTTTGTACCTAACGGAATCATATGTTGGATTATTCAATATTAATGATGATTTATTAATTTTTGTAAATTTTTCATAAATCAAAATATTCAGTAAAAAATTTACATTATTATTTGCTATTTTATAATGTTAATATTCTATTTTATATTTGAATTAAAAATTTTTTAATTTTAATTTTCAATGCGATTTTATTATTGTAAAGATCAGAATTTTCTACCCAGGCCAGAGTTGCGCATTGCCCTAATCCGACGATTTTTTGCTTCTACCTGGACTGGCCCGGTCTTGCCTTGGCCCGAAAGCCCGGATAATAAATTTTTTACCAATAATTGTCTAAAATTGATGATCATTCTAACAAAGCAGCTATAAAGATAAAAAGCAGAAAATGAAAACGAAATTGTTCAATTTTGATGGGAAAAAATTAGATTAAATTTCAAAAAATTGTAAAAATTTATATAAAAAATCAATTTTACAAGGGTTTATTTCCTACCGGGCTTTTGAGCCTAGGCCCGGGTCGGGCCAGTCCGTTAGATATGACAAAAACTGATATGAGACAATGGAAAAAAATGCAAGTCAGATCAACGCCCAATCGTAAATAGAGTTGGATTAATTTAAACTTTAAGAATAAGTTAAATTTATTTGATCTGTCTTTACAGATTTTTTAAACTCTAGCTTCCCCTTAAAAATATACCAAATTGGGAAGAGCACGGCCCAAAGTCGGTCCAACCCGGTGAACACCATTGTAACCTGGGCCGCATCCCCAAACACGAACATCGGGACCAGGAGCCAAAAGCACTGATCGTAGCGCACGAAGCGCAGCCCGGAGAGTTGGACCAGAAAACTGATGTTGAAGCTGGCATCCTGCACCACGGCGAAGGCACTCTCCATCGCGATCATGATGTTGCACACTCCGTGCAGTGATCTTTTTTTTTGTAATAAATTCTTTTCAGGATAAAATTTTTGGTCTTATGTATAGTCGTTATTCTCGAATGTTGTTCAGTGCTTAACGCCCCGGGCCTTCGCCTGGAGCCTTCCTCCAAGTGACCCAATAAAATAGATTGGATTTTGTTGGGCTAGACTTTAGTAAATATATTTAATTGTTGTGCGAAAAAATATGATAACAGAACTTCGTAAAAATGGCCGAAAAAGTTAATTTTTGTGATTAAAAGAACGGATTTGAAAAGGCAGATTTGGACAATATTTGATTGATAGGGTGACAAATCGATTAGGCAAAAACATGGGAGTACAGTAATAGGATGAATAGGCACTTATATTATAATCCATAAAAGTAAAATATTTTAAATAATTTTCCTTTTAAGTAGATTCCATTGCTAATATAAAGGTCAAGAAAATTTCTACTATAATTTAATTTGTCTGATTAATATTAGTTGTTGTTTTTTCATTTATTAAATAATGTTTTCTAAATAAAAAAAAAAACAAAATTAAGAAGTAAATATAGAGAAATATTTGGAAATTACATAAAATTGGTTTCGATTTCTGCTGGTCCAGTTCCAAACAACTCACGATTCTAATTATAGCAATTTTCTTTTTTTTTATTTCTGTTAAAGGATGGCATAAAAATGATCGGTATTTACCAGAGATTGGTATATATACCCCAGAAATTTCCAACTATACTCTACATCTAACTTTACCTGACTGGCCGCAACATAAACCTAGACTTTTTTAAGAAAGTGTATATTTTAAAAAGATGAAAAAAACATGATTTAGGATTGGCCAATTTTGGGGGTAACTAAACTAATTTTGGGGGAAAAAATCTAAGCACAAATTACCAAGCCAATTTGGAATCACAAATCGTAGCTAGCTTAACTCTTTATCTTTCAGCAATCCTTTGATATATGGAATCCACACTTACTTGCTCTTTACTGTCACATATACAATGCTCGCATTGAAGATGACGCCTAATGTACCAAACAGTGCACGACCACCATAGAAGGAGAGAAGGATTAACGCCTGGGGTCCATCGTCGCGTTTGAAGTATTGGTACCACTGTGGGAGTAGTTTGTGGATTATTTAAATATCTATTATTTGTCATTATTCTACCAGATCGGCTGATGCATTATAGGGCATTACTTTAGCAGTATTGCGCACTGAAATGAGGAATTACATGAAATATTTCGCAATGGTTTATTAAGCATAATACAAATCATCAAATAGAAATGAGAAATTTATAAAGGGTGCAATATTTTTTCCGAAAAATCGGTTTTTTTGGGGATAACTTTTCCATTTAATAGATCTTCTCAAGACGCATCGAATGCTAAATAATCTGTTTTTATCAGAAATTAAGGGAATTAAACATTTGAACAATTTTTTGGTTCAAAACTACTTTATCGTTAGCTTAACCCAAATGAAATCAATATTAAACGATGATTCTCGATGAAATCTATCAAAAGGTTTGGTGGCCTAGGATCTAGCACTAAAAAGTTAACCTCAAAAACTGATCTTTCGGCAAAAAAAAATTTTAGTGGAGATATGTACATCTTTTTTATTCTAGCTTGTTTCTCTATTGACTAATGAACGCAACACGCAACAGACTTGTGCATGAACAGGAAGTCATTCAAAAAATTTTAATGAATATAATTTAGGTGTAAAAATCCAGCTTTAACGGCTGACATATGACATTTTCTCTGCAAATCCTAATGAAGCGTAAAAGAAAAAGATGTAATTAATTTTCTTAAAAAATGGTTTAAATTTAAAAAAAAATAAAATGCAGCAGTTAACAGAGAAAAGACTTAAAATTGTACTAATTAATGCAAGAAAATGCACTTTCACTTCGTAAGTACATAACTGAGGAAAAATTTTACTCACGCAATCGAGATGATTTTAACTTGAAATCGTAAGAATTACTCAATAAGCTGAACATGCTGTTTATTTGACTAAAAATTTATAATAAAATAATTTTGTCCCGAAATGGATGAGCTTTTTAGCTATGAGTAATTAGCAGATCAAGTCATGATCATACTGCGAAAATAGGAGTAAAACAAAAAAATGAATGAAAATAACCAGCAAAATGAATGAAAATAACCAGTAAAATGAATGAAAATAACCAGCAAAATGAATGAAAATAACCAGCAAAATGAATGAAAATAACCAGTAAAATGAATGAAAATAACCAGCAAAATGAATGAAAATAACCAGTAAAATGAATGAAAATAACCAGCAAAATGAATGAAAATAACCAGTAAAATGAATGAAAATAACCAGTAAAATGAATGAAAATAACCAGTAAAATGAATGAAAATAACCAGCAAAATGAATGAAAATAACCAGTAAAATGAATGAAAATAATCAGTAAAATGAATGAAAATAACCAGTAAAATGAATGAAAATAACCAGTAAAATGAATGAAAATAACCAGTAAAATGAATGAAAATAACCAGCAAAATGAATGAAAATAACCAATAAAATGAATGAAAATAACCAGTAAAATGAATGAAAATAACCAGCAAAATGAATGAAAATAATCAGTAAAATGAATGAAAATAACCAGCAAAATGAATGAAAATAATCAGTAAAATGAATGAAAATAACCAGCAAAATGAATGAAAATAATCAGTCGGGTTGCCTGTTGCCTCGAATAGTTTATTTGCCATTAAATTTTTGGTTGAACTCATCAAAATAAATAAAATAAAAAAAGGAGAATTTCTGGATTAATTTAAAAATTTTAAATTTAATATTTTTACCTTTTCAGAAAACTAAAATTTGTCCGTTTAAATAATCTGCGATTATTTTGATAAATGCCAAAAAAAAACAATTTTCACTCCCCTGTCCCCCTTCAAATTCAATAAATATTGCAAGTTGTATAGGGACAGAATATTTATTTTTTCCAAATTAAATTTAATAATTTGACAAGAAAAGAAAATTGTGTGAAAATGCAGGCAATTGAAATAAATTTAGGGAATGGATTCAGTTTTAAATTTCACTTTCTTATCAAAATTTATTTATTTTGTTAAAATAACTCGAAAATAAACCATGTTTTACAAATACATAATTTAGTTAGAAAATTTCATTTTTGCGGGCACATTCAATCAATTTTTCTGTGTAACTTCGCGTTCGTACTGTTAACTATGATGATGAGAAAAGTGGCTAGAAAGCCACTTTTTGATGATCGCTGATTCCTTCCCTCCATCACAATCATTGGCAATTTGATTGACAGTTAGTTACCTGTCGCCCCCCCCACCCACTATCCCTGAAAAAATTCAAATTTTCAATTTTAGCAAATTTATTACATTCCCATTGAAAATTGAGATAATTATACCTAAGATATGTTAGTGATATTGTATGAGACAATGAAATGGGAATTACTTTATCGGATAAAGTTAAAACACATATTCTACTGTATTCGATAATTAATTAAATGATTTTTTTACATTTTCCTATCCCAAATTTACTAAAGTTGGTCGTCAAGAATTTTAATAAAAATTTTAAATAAATTATTTTTCAATAATTTACAGTAATTTTAATTTTACAATATATTTTCCAAATATAACTACAACAATCAATAAGACAAGAATTTCACAAATTTTTACATCCTTATTACGACAAAATTAATTGCCAATATTTAATGTTTGGCTTTGGCTATTCACTTTTATCGAAATTGAAAGAAACATTTACAAAACGTTCCAAATGCAAAACAATAAAAGATTCGCTCCATAAAGAAGAGATGAACGAATTATATTTCGGGCAAATATTTTCAAAAATTTATTTTATTTCAGCAGAAGGGACATCAACTTTCGGAAGTAGAAGAAAAACTGCGAAGGGAACGTGAAAAGAACGCCAAATTACAATTGGAAATTTGTGGTTGGTTTCTCTTTCTAATACAAAATAATTAATTAAAAAATTCTTTTTTATTTTTACTGAAAACGCGGCAATTTCTCGAATTAGTAATCGAAGAAAAACTGCAAATGGAACGCAAAAAGAATGCCAAAATGGGATTGGAACTTTTGGTCAATAATTTTTTATTTATTCTTCATAATACATTTTTAATCACAACAGATTCAACAAAATCAAGTGAAAATTGCCACAACAAATATGCCAACTCAAATGCAAATTTCCGCATTGGAAATTGCCAAGAATTCTTTTGAATCAGCGAAAAATCAATCACCAATTTCATGGCCAAAAGTAGCAAAAGAAATTTTGCATCAATTCGCCCAGAAAATGGCATTGAATGCTGATTCCTGAAGCTGTTTGTTGCTGGATAGATGTTATGGAGAAGGCAAGGATATTGAAACTGCACTGCCGGATCAAATCAAAATGCATATTCTATTCAAATTTGATAATCAGCACTTTTGCATTTTCCTTTTTCAATTTGCTTAAAAATAAAATCTACCAAGAAAATAAAAGGAATAAAAAGATGTTGAAATGTCTTAAAGTTAATTGATTACCAATCGACATCATATTTATAAAAATACGAAAATTTCTGGTATCGATTTGACAATATAAATTTTGCTATAAAGCACGAATTCACACATTGATATTTAAATCAAATTAGAATATATCAAGAGTCACGACCATTTTTCATTTTTCACTTTTCAAAATTCTGCGGTTTTTCTATTAATTCATAAAAAACTCAATCAAAATTAATTAAAATAAATAAAAAATTGAATCAATTATTATAGAGGTTTTAATTATATTGATAATAAATCTAAATAATTGATGAAAATTTAAGAAAAAAAAACGTTATATTTTATCAAAATCCATTAATCATAATCACAAATTATCCACATTTTCTAACTTTTGCCGATGAAATATTTTTATTTGTATATTATATTATCCAACATTCTTTGCCGAATTGCAAATAATAAAAATACAGAATTTAGATTAAAGTAGAATTTTTATAATATTCCAATTTCATTTTTCACATCAGAGATCAGATCATCAGATTATGACGGCCATATTCTACTATTTATTGTTCGTGAAATAAATTTATTATTTTGTTGCTGCTGAATAGTACTTCCTTCTCCCAATGAGTTTGATGAAAATTGGCAGCACAACAATTGTGTTATAATATGAATTACTGAAATAAAATTAAAAAATAAAATTCTTATTTATTTTTACATTTGATGAACACTTTTCGGTAAGAATTAATCGTCAAAATTGTCACAATTGGATTCAGGGCTGGCGGAATCCACATTGGAACAATGGAAAGCATATAATAATATTGAATCCATGAAAACATTTTCCAATTGTTGCCGAACAATTGGCCAAAAAGGATGAAAAGCAGTGGAATATATATTGTTAATGGGAAGCTCGCCTGAAATGAATATAAAATTTACTTGAACGGTAACACGTCCTCTGTGGAGGGCAATGGTAATACAAATATGATGAAATCATAATTAGACAAATTAAAAATTCATTTTAAAATTATATTACAAATACAAAGTCAAAATATTAAAAAAAAAATAATTTGATTTCAACAAATACCTATATTGGGTTATTATTTTTCCAAACATTTTATGTTTTTGTTTTTCCAAATATTTTATCTTTTTATTCATCCAAACATTTTGTGTATTTGTCCATCCAAATATTTTGTGTTTTTCTCTTTCCAAAAATTTTGTGTTTTTCTCTTTCCAAATATTTGTGTTTTTGTCTTTCCAATATGTTTTTTTTCCAAACCTTTTGTGTTTTTGTTCTGAATATTTTGTTTTATCTTCTAACATTTTAATTTTATTTTATGTTTTTCCAAACATTTTATGTTTTTGTTTCTTAATTTTAGTTTTTTTATTGTGTTTTTTCTTTTCGTTTTTAAAATATATTTTTTTCACAAATTTTAATATATCGATTTATTTTCAATTTAAAATGAATTTTTTATTTGTAGAATTGTGTAGATGAGATGAATTAGCAACGATAGTAATAAAAAATATGATCTTCCATAATGAGGTTAGTTAAAATTTTGAGTTTTTTTACCTGAATGAGTAAATTTTGGGTGATTTGTCGGTTCATTTCATCGATTTTTTCCTGTTGAATTTGCAGGTTTCCCTGAATCACTATCCCGCCAAAATCGCCTCTATTTTTAATGAATTTATACATTCTCCAGCCGAGCACACAAATTAGGAAATAGGCCAATGTGCATGCAACAATGATATAATAGTAGGCGAAAGAATAAATAAACCCACTAAAATGGTTAAAATTATTTATTTTACTAAACGCATTTATTAAATTTCATTTCTTGTTATCGACACGGCCAATAAAATTTTCTGGCTAATGTTCAAGTCGAGAATGTTGGCCACTTCCGGATCATCGAGATATTCTTTACCATCAACTGGATAATATATCCAACCAAGGGAAATACAATAAATCAGGGGAATTATCAAACTGATTAAAAACATGCAAAAATATTTTTGCAAGGAAATTATTTTGGATCTGAGTCAAAAAAAATTAAAAATTACATTGATTTTATACATTTATTCACCTGTTCAAAACCAAATAGCGATAAATGAATTGGACCACATAATTGAACAATGAGACGTAGATAAGAAAAACATATAATAGATAGGCAATAAAGCCAAAAACACGATAATCAGGATTACGAATTTGGATGAGGCCATTCAACCATCGGCCATTGCCTCCTTTGGCTGTTGAGAAAATAATCTGTTTTTAAGAGAAATTAATAATTATTTATCAAAAATTTTCAAATAGTCTGTTCAAATTTTATTAAATTTTTAATATTTATAATTAATTTTATTAAACAAAAATTTGTGAATTTAAAATCCCAATTCTCAACCGGTTCAGCAAGGACTATGGAAATCAGCAAAAGCATATCAGTTATGCAGGTTTGAATCAAAATCTGCACGAAAATTGGATTTAATCAAAAAATTGAAGAGGTTATTTACGCGGCTATAAATTTGCATTTGTTTTGGCGTTCGATGAAGGATGAGTTTTGCCAAAAAGCAATTTAGGATGATGCCAAATGAAAATGTTGACCAGGATACGGTGGACACAATTTGACGAATTATGGAATAACCCATTCTGTTCTAAAAATTTTGGATGTGGTCTATTTAAATTCAAATTATATTTTTATGAAAAAGTTAAAAAAACGTAAACCTAATTATTTGAACGCCATAAATGAATTCGGGAAATTGCTTGTTGAATTTGTTGAAATTAATTGAAATTCCCATTTTCTCATTTTTGGAGCCGGCAATTCAATCATGCGGTTAATTTGGATGATTTGCACATTGCCCCCTCAAATTCTTCATGCATAAATATTACATATTGTGAGGTCCTTGAGCAATGGAAGCACAAATTGCAATGTACGATTGCCAAAAAATTAAAAAACCTAATTAAAATAGGCAAAAATTTATAACAAAATTTTTTAATACTTGGAATTCAATTTTCTCTTATCTGTTGATTATTGCAGTTTATATAATTTTCTTAATTGGAATTAAAATATCATCATAATTTTCGCAGAATGATTTGCCAATTTTTTCACTATCCTGCATTGTATTATAAAATATCAATTTTAGAACAATGCTTGGATTCACTTTCTGTCCAACTGTCCAGGAATTGAGGCCAAAAATAATAAAAAATTAAGTGAAATTGCATCAACAAAAATGCTCAACAAAATTCAAATTTTTTGTGTTGGAAATTGCTAAGAATTAAATGAATCAGTCCAAAAAGCAATATCCAATTTCATGGTCAAAAATGGTGAAAGAAATTTTGGACGAATTCACAGAGAAAATGGCTTGAAAGCCATTTCTTGGAATTGTTTGTTTGCTGGATGGATATTAGGGAGAAGACAAGGATATCGGACTTATACACGCCTGTCGAATCAAATCAAATTATTCAAATTTTAAAACAATTTATATATTTTCCTTTTTCAAATTGCTTAAAAAAGGAGGATGAGAAAAGAATGTCAATATATTAATTAGATTACCAATTGACATCAAATCAAATTTCAATTCAAAAAATAATTTTAATAAAAATAAAATAGAATGATAAATTTGAGAAAATTAAATGTATTTTATCTTCAACATATAATCAGCAAATTAGTCACTGATGCTAAAAATTGGTATCCATAAAGGTTCACAATTTCTGAAGTTCCTTTGATGCCGGCCCGAATCCAATTCGACCGCATTCCTCTAGCAACTGAATGCCATTCCGTTCATAGATCGTAGATTAAATATTGGTCGAACCTCGAATCGTTCAATACAGTTCATAAATCGTAGACTGTATATTGATATATCCAAGGGGGAATTATATTATGTTGAGGAAATTCGATCAAAACAAATTCAAATCACGAGAAATATCCATCACACTGCATCTCCTATTGATGGGAGCAGAAATGGAATCAGAGGGACGGGAAAGGGAGGTGGATGGAATGGAAGGCTTCCTTGGCTGCAAGAAGATGAGTTCGAGGCCACCAAAAAAGCTGCTGGATTGGATGGGACACCGGACACTTTGAAGAGAGAAGGCTGAGAGCAGTGAGGAATGGGTTGGTCAGGAATATATTATTGTGAGGGGAGGGATTGCGGCGCGGTTTGGATCGATGAAGGGGCTATCACGGGCCGAAGGTATGGGCCACTCATCGCGCAATTTGGGGAAGAATTTATCGAAGGGGAAAAGAAGCTGGCCCAGAGGGAGTGTGGAATGAACCAATATAGAAATGGGATTGGCCTGTACCTTGATGTTTGTAATTCACTTGGATTTGCAAAGGATCGATAGTGGGGAAAACCAAAAACAAATCGAAGCTTTAAATGGTTTTTATTTTTGGCCCTTATAATTTCCCTCTACAAATTCAAAATCGCTCTTTTATTCCATCCTTTATACTTCTATTCAAAATTAAAATTTCTGTTCCTTTAAAAATTAAAAATAAATTAAAAGTGAAAATTAAATTAAATATTCAAAAAATATTGGACCAATGATACATTCGGAGAAATTGATTGTTCAATTATACATGTGTCTTTTAATGCTTTGTGGCAATTACATTTTGATTTCAGCAATGTTAGAAGAACATCCTCCAAGCCTTCCCACCCGTGAACAATTGGATGCATTCAAGAAAATCAGTAAATATATATTTAATTAAATATAAAGATTTTTTATTTTAATTATATTAAAAAACATTTACTATTTTTAGATTTTTTATTCATAAATTAATTAGAACTAGGCATAACCATAATTAATGCATTTTGTAATAAGATCAATGTATTGCTTTTTTTATATCTTTATTATATTATATTATTCTGAAGCTTTAAGGAATATTTTGATTCGAGAAAAGTAAATTCAAAATTTAGTGGAACGCGAAAATGAACTGGTCAAACTTGTTGGGCAAACAGGAAGTTTGAAAGGTCAACAGCTGTTGAGATACAAGGAATACCATGCATACAATGAATTAAATTTGCCAATAATGCCATTGTTTCGCCAACACTATAACAAAATGAATGGCGAAATAAACAAATTTTTTGAATCTTTTCCGGAATTGGCAGAATTTTCTCCGCAAACATTCATTGAAGCAATCAAAGCGAAGTTGCCGATTCCGCAAACACATTGGCGAATGATTGTAGAATCTAAGAGATTCATGCTCATTTTGTTCGGCTATCGCCAGCCAGGTTGCTATTTAGACATTCTCGATTTTGCTGAGAATGATCGCAATCGCTTGGGAAAGATCTATGCCATTTCACGGTTGCATCATCCATGGTTGGGTAAGAACATTTGATATTTAATGTAGAAACAAAATAATGGTCATTTTATTTGAGAAAAAATAATGAGTACCTCGGGCCATTCTTTTGATTACTGTTAAACAAGGATAAAACGTATTGATGAAAGCGATTTTATCATTCAAAAGCTTTAAATATCTTCTAAAGTGTTCAATTTTTTATAAATTTAAATAATTTTATATGTGGCTTTTTCTAAAAAAAAATTCAGTTTTATTCCATTCAAAAACTATAATTAAATAATTATTGTCTCGCTTTGCTAGACCTAAAAAATTAATGCAAGTATCATTACTTACATATTATTCCATTTTTAATTTTATAAATTTTATAGAATTTTGCTAAAAATTTTTTATTTTTTTTTACTGATGAGACATAGGGCTATAGTCGAAAATTAACACTAGATAATGTATTATTACTCAAATAAATAATTTAGAATTATAATTTCCAAATCATTTTTAATTTGAAAATCAAAAATATCCATTTGACGATCTAAGGTTTTTAGACAAAATAGTCATTGATCAAATGATCGCTACACATCAGCACAATCGTGCAAAAGCATTATTACCGGAAAACAACAATTCCCATTGGCACAGGGCAATTATTGAGGGTGGTGGCCCGAACGGAATGATTGCCGCCTTTCAACTTTTTATTGCTGGTATGGATGTGATATTGGTGAATGATCGAAGTGGATTTGCCCGAACCCATCCAATTGATATATACCAAAAACAAATTGTTCTATTAAGGTACAAAAATAACTGCCAAATTTTTTAAAATGTTTAAAAATTTTTTCCTAATATTATTATTGCTCTAATTTCTAAAATTCTGCAATAAATAGCGATAATATCAAAAAATATTAAAATTATCATTATTTATTTTTTAAGCTATTTTCTCGGTACGGAATTCTACCTAATTTTCTTTGGGCCAAATAAAATGGGAGATATTTCGCAAAAAGATGTGGCTCACCTTGATGTGAACACTTTGGAGAAGGCCATGCATAATGTGCTAAGAAAATTGGAATCACAAGCGAAAAAGGTTTGTAAAAGAGAGAAAGAGCAAATAATTTAATTTGTTTCGACATGAAAAAATTCAATATTTTTATGCAAATTATGGGAAATATTTAAAATTGCGAAAAAAACATAGAAAATTGCGAAAAAAAACATTGAAAATTGCTAAAAGTTAATAATAGTTTAATGGTTTGCCCAAAATTCATCTACCATATATCATTGGATAGATCTCGTCAAGACGCATCGAATGGTATAAAATTTATCATTGTTTAATTGATTTTGAACCAAACCCAATATGTTGGTTTAAGTAGTTTAAAACACTTAATTTTTGATCAAACTGCGACAAAATATATACCAATCAACGGGATCTATCGATTGGGTATAGGGTTTTGGGGATCTAGGACAAACCATTAAGCCGTTATAATCTTTTCGCCATTTTCAATACTCTTTTCACAATTTTCAATGTTTTTTTAGCAAAATTAAATACCATTCAATTTTTTATATTGATATTGTTCTTCTATTCGGTTACTGAAATTGAGAAACCTTGACATTTTGGAAATTTCCCTCACAGTTTTACAACAATGATGAAAGCCATTTACGTCTGCTGGAATCGACCAAATTTGAACGTTTGGAAGCAATGCAACCGGGTGATGATGCTGCCCCAATGCATTTTGGCATTTTGAAAAATATGGATACGCAAGTGGAAAGTCAATTTCCTGTTGATGTGCTCATTTGTGCCGGCGGTGCAAATGATAAAATTCGGGACGAATATTTGGGTGGATTTTCATTTTTAATAAATTATTACAATGGATGACAAACTAATAAGGCATAAATATAATTTGGCGAAATCATTCTCCATTTTAAGCCATTTCTATCTATGCAATAATCCTAGATCTAGTTTAAAACCTTTTCCCATTTTAGAACACTTTATTATGACCAAATTTTCTGAACTTAAAAATTTCTGTACCTTTGACAAGAAAAAATGGGTTTAAATTAATTTATTTTGTGGATAAATTATTAATTATTTTCTCTTTTGAATTAAATTAAAAAGGAAAATTCACTGGTTTTAAAGAGCATATTTTTAGATAAATTTATTTTTATTACATATAATAAAATTCGAAAAAGTTAGAAATATTTAATTTGAAAGCATTATGAAGATTGTCCTATAAAATCTTAAATTTTAAATTTTTGAGATTAATATTTTCTTTTATACATATAATTGTACCAAATTAGTGGGATAGGACAGTAAATGTTGTGATTTGATAAAATCGAAGAAAAATTGGGAATTTTTGCTCAAAATAACAGAAAATAGTAGAAACCCGAAAAACGAGTTCAAACGCTTTCGAAAAACTGAATATGTATTAAATTTCAATTAATTAATAAATTTAAAAATAATTTATTTAATTCTTTCGCAGCCCCACCAATTTCTTTATCGCATCCAAGAACATATGGAAAGGGGACATTGTGGAAGCCAAATCAGGGTGAAAGAGTATTCAATTTTGGCATTGACGGCTTCGAAGCGAATTTGGATGAAATGGGACCATTTCTTCAGAAACAGAGATTCACAGATTTATTCAATTCCACTCCTCTGGTTTTGGACATATTCAATGGGGAATTTGCACAAAAATTTGTGGAAAAATTGATGGAAGGCGAGTTGGAAAATAATTTTGATGAACATGGTAGATGGATTGATCCAAAATTATTCAGTGTTAATCTCATTGATGATAAACATACACAACGAATCACAATTGTCTCAACCATTCCAACAGTGTTGAAGGAATTGGTGCAAAAAATTACTACTAGAAGAAGTGATTTTCAACGTAACAGTGATGAATTTAAGGTACAAATATGGATTTTGCTTAACAAATCACAAATTTTTTTAATTTTTCAAAATGATGTTAGCTTTAAGCAATAAGCATTAATGGATCTTAATAGAAATTATAAAAGTAAATATAATATTTAATTTCTGTTAAATAGAATATTCTAATTAACATCCGTATTCCATCAAATTTTTTTTGTAAATGTTTGTCATGAAACGTCGAGAAACATCTATTACCCTATACTTTTGCAAAGTTAGGAATCGGAAATAAAATATTCCTAAAATTTACAATTTTAAGGCCGAAAAAAAATTAATAAAATCAAACTTATTTACGATTTCCTAGCCCAAAATCTTAATCTTACACCAAAGTTAACATTGAGTGTAGATTTTTATGTATCTCTAATTAAATTATCTCTGTGGGTTATATAATATAAATTTATTATATTTTAAATTAATTTTATTTCAAATGTAAAAATTAATAGACTATAAAAAGAATAAATTGACCTAAGAATTTTCAATCATTTTAAGCCAATTCCAATAGTATAAAAGTTTTATTAGTAACTCACAAAATTGTGGCCAAAAAATTCTTTCCACCATTTTTCAGTTGTTAACCCAATTCCAATCACGAATAACAAGAAAATGGATTGCTGCACTGCTTGAATATTCTTATTTAAAAATGAGCGACAATTTGGACAAAGAAAACAATGAATTGCCATTCATCATTAATTTGGATCCCTATGGGGATTTGGGTTCAAACAATGCTGGGGAAAATTATGATAAAATTATGCTCAATTTCGATCCTCATCCAGTGAACACATCCATTTTTGAGACAGAAATCAAGGCACTCAAAGAACCGGTCAAAATCCGAACAGACCCGAGTGGACAAAGCCGAATGCTGATTGCGGCCATTGGCGATGCAAACATTTCACAGCATTATTTGTTAGGACAAGGAATAAGCGTTGGTAAGTGCCGATTAATATTAATGGAAAAAAAATCAAAGGAAGGTCCCTAAATATTATTTGAATAATGAAACTTGCCCGTTATTAAAGTTTGGACCTAAATTGGTTTATATTTATGCTTTATATAATTCCTACAAGATTCCGCTAGGAAATTATTTCCATAAAGCTTGTTTTAATAGAACTTTGGAGTCAATAACTTTTGTTTATTGCCAAAAATATTTCAGGAAAAATTGGCTCGAAAAATTCATTATCAAAAATGTTGGCAGATTTGTTTGAAATTCTTTTGATTTTAGAAATATTTATATTTTTACCCTCTCCACATTCAGGTTCACTCGGTGCGGAAATTATGCATCATTTATTCAACTCCTACCACAATAATCAATTAACGGATGAAGCATTGGCTGCCGCACTCAACAAAGAACTTCGCCAAACACATACATTTGTGCTAAAAGATGTTGGAAAATATTTAAGAATGAAGGGCAATTTTGTTGCTGCTATCGGTGCAAGTTCAAGTCGTGCTCCAGGCAATCGTCCAAGAAATGAGCCCGGCTCTTCCTCATCTTCGCCATTTATGGCAAAGAAAATTGGATTGGGTATTAGCGGATCGTCAGTTAAATTGCGAAAAAGGACAATGACTTCTAAAATTAGCAAAAGAGCGAAAAAGACACTTTCACTTACGAATATCAGAATTCGAAAAAGCAATGAAGAAGTTGCCAAAAATTTCAAAAGGGCAAGAGATCGAATTTTTTCTGATACTGCTGCCGGGTCCAATGTTGATAATTCAAAAAGACCGAGAAAAGGCACAGGTTTGTTATTGTTGATCTATGAATAGACCCTTAGAAAATAAGCAAAAATATTTATCAACAATTATATTTTTTATTTTTTCATCAAAAAATTCACTTAAATGATTTTATTGCTTTATAAAAATTATTATAATTTTAAGAATAAAAAAATCATTCTGTTTTTTTTATTTCATAAAAATGACGTCAAATTTTTGGTTATAACATCTAATTAATCAATATTCATATAACATTTAATTAAGCAATGAATCAAACAAATTTTTGATAATTTAAAGAAAGAGCAAAGAAAGTTGGTTGATGTGATCAAAATTGCGAAAATTTGATATATTTTAAAAATATTCCTGATGATGAAAGATATATTTTTATTAAAGTTATTTTATTCATATCTATCAGTCTTTTTTTTTATTTTATTAATTTTTTTTCATTTTAAATATAAAGGGTAAAAATTTCTTTCAAAATATATCAAAATCGTTTTACTGAAAATTATCAGTCATATTTCAACCATATCCTCAGATATCCGAATTTACTTCAATTGTTCTATTTCCATTCATTTAATTTTGTGGGTACTGGTATATTCTTTATTGCTTTTCATTTTTATTCTTCTCATCTCCTTATCTAAAAAGTTATCGGAATGATAAAATTAACAAGTTTAGTTGAATTGAATTGAAAAATTTTTTAAAATAAGAAAATAAAAAGGGGAAAACTATATCTTCTTGCTCCACAGGTAGATAATTTTAACGAAAAATATTACCCAATAGAGAAAAATTTAACAAAAAAACCTCATAGGTAGAAAAATTAGGTAACGATATTTTCGAGTTTTTGCGACTTTTACTGGGTCCATCCAAATTTTCTGCAAAATTTATTCACCGAATAATGTTAATGATATAGCAATCAATTCGTCTCGAAGAGCTGATTACGATTCTGTCGTTGATTTTTCAAATGTTTCAAAAATAAAAAAAATTATATCCAATGTGGCATCGTAACTATTAGATGTGTCATATTTTTGAAATTTTAGATTTATTTGTATAATAAATAAGATATTTAAGTGTAGCTCTTAGAGATGCGTGGAATGGTATATGGTATATTACATATATGATTTTGCGAAATTGGAAAATTTGGACCTAGAAAAGTCACAAAAACTCGAAAATGCCGTATAATATGTTCATTAAATTCATTTAAATAATGAGCAAATCAATTCTTAAATGTTTTTTAATCAATTTTCCCATTTGGTGCCCAAATGTCGCTGGTGCCCAAATGTCGCTTGTGCCCAAATGTCGTGACATAGATGGGAGGACTGCGCGGTTTGGATCAATGAAGGGGCCAGGCCATCATGGGCCGAAGGGATGGGCCAAATCGCGCAATTTGGGGGGTGCAAAGGAGGGTATGGGGTATGGGCTCTGCGATTTGAGGGAGAATGGAGGAGGGGAAGAGATGCTGGGCTATAGGGGGTTGAGTAGAATTAACCAATATAGAAATGGGATTGGCCTGTACCCTGATGTTTGTAATTACATGGATTTGCGAAGGATCGATAGTGGGGAAAATCAAAAACAAATCGAAGCTTTAAATGGTTTTTATTTTCAGCTCTTTTAATTTCCCCCTAACAAATTCAAAACCGCTCGGTTATTCCATCCTTTACACTTCTTTACTACTTATTATATATTGTTTTTGCTACAGCAAAATTTTAGAAACAGTAAAAAAATAAATGAAAGGATCATTGCTGGTGCAAATTGCAGGTTTAATTAAGGAAAATATGGATTCCATATTTTCAACGGGTATAGCTAATTTGGTTGCATACCAGTAATTAAGTTGTTTATAACTTCCTTTTGTCAAAATTAATAAGGTGTAGGAAATGTGTGATTGCTTACTCCTATATATGTGTTACTACAGCGAATATTGGAAATTAGCGAATTCCGGAATTCGCTGGGAATTCGGGTAAGTGTATTTTGTAAATCTCGGATTCTAGGCATCGTACAGACTCGAGAGTAGGCTCATTCCACTCGTCATAGTCAATTTACTATATGAAATTCCAATTTCAGACCGAATTATAGGCTAGGGTTTGGGTTAGGGTAGGGGCGGCATGGGTTTTAGGGGTTAAGGGCTATCATGGGACCAACCTCCAAACTTAATTTTTATTTAAGGCTATAAAATGCCATCGTTGCCCTCACACTCAAATTCTTCATCAAATGCAGAGAAGCGGGCGCCACCATTGCTGGCATTTTTCTCTCCATTTATTTGAGATAGAGACTTTTTCGATCCCACAATTCAATGCGATGCCTGCGGGATTTGAGAAGCTATTGAGGCCACATACAAATGGCCAATTCAATACATCGAATATTTTATCCCCTTCATTGGCTTTTGGCTCTTCTTTCTTCGCGCTTGCCTTTGGCCAACCTTCACCCATTTTTCCTTTTGCAGATTCGTCCGTGCGCGCGCCTAATAAGGATTTTCTATGCGAAATTGCAGCATTGACTGAAAAGAATGGGAGGGAATATGTATTTGGTTGTTGCGCGCAGGGCCTCAGATGCGGAATTTTAGAAGTCCCTCAATTTTATGGAAAAAATGACCCCACAATTTTTGGATAAAATGGGGCTGCGTGAATATTAGACGGACGCGTATATTCTGCGCACGTAGCCATATCACAATGTACACGGCAGCTAATAAGTGCGAAATAGTATAAGCAAGTGAATACAGACAAAAGAATTATTCGTGGTTTGATTTTATGCCCACCGAGCGCGCCCGGATAGCCGAAAATTATATTTGCGAAATTTTATTCCCTTCATTTAATGCCCCGAAAAATTTCATTTAACCTTTCCCAAAACCAAATAAATTATCAAATTATATAATATTAATATATACAAAAAGGATTAATTAAAATTAATTGTTTTAAGGCCTTTTAACTTGGCAAAACATAAAATTTGGCCATAAGGATAAATGAAATTTGTCTAGTTTACGAGGAGGCCTAAATGGTAAATAAAAGAAAAGCCAAGGGTCCCCTCCAGGGTCATTAAAATTAGGATTAGGATAACAAAGGATGATATTCTATTCTAAACCTATATAGTCCTAACCAGCAGAGCTGTGCTTTTCAAAATTTTTAGCTCCGGCTCCAGCTCCGGGCTCCGTCCCCCAAAAATTTTAGCTCCGGCTCCAGCTCCAGGCTCCGAGCTCCAGCTCCGCTCCGGAGCCGGAGCTTAAGCCGGAGCCGGGCACAGCTCTGATCCTAACCCAAAACCTAATCACCAAAAGGAGGAGACCGTGCGGGGTCAATTCCACAATAGACAAAGGGCTATGCAAATGTGGTCAATTCCACAATTCTGCAAATGTGAGCGTTTTCGGCTTATAATTAATCAGAAAGTGGTTTTAGACTCCATAAATCTTATACCATTTTGTAGATCTCATCGAGACGCATCGATTGGTATATAATTTGTCATGGTTTGGCCCGATATTAAAGAGTTTTAAACCAAAAACTTAAAAATATGGGTTTAAACGGTTTATCTCTTTATTTTTTAGCCAAACCATGACAAATTTTACACCAATCGATGCGTCTCGATGAGATCTACAAAATGGTATAAGGTTGGTGGGGTCTAAAACCACTTTCTGATTAATTATAAGCCGAAAACCCTCACATTTGCAGAATTGTGGAATTGACCACATTTGCAGAATTGTGGAATTGACCTAGCACCGAGGAGACCTTTCACTTTTCCACTTTTTCGAACTTTTGCGCTGAATTTTTGAAGGAATTTAATTTTTTGAAATTTTTGACTTTTGGAATGGACAGAATTCTTTTATTAATTTAAAGAAAAATAAATAAATTTTTCAATTTGTTGCAGTAAAATTATCAAAATTACAACAACAATGTTATTTTATTTGCTTCTATTTTTAAATCTACATGTTTTTGTGACGATGAACAATGGTGACTTAATTATTAATAAATATTAATATTAAAATTTAAAAATAATTAATTTTTGGCTAAAAATAATTTCTTTTTAATTTTAAAGTACTCGATTTGGACAGGGAATACACAAATTTGATGCTGCTTTTCAATTTTGATTCCGCGAAGCCAGCAGCAGGCATTGATGTGGAAGTACCTCATTTAAAATTTTTTTATTTAAATAATTTCAAGCAAATTAATTTTATATTATTTTTTGATTTTTAGAAAATTAATATGATAATATTTTTAATAAGATTTGAAATATAATATTTTTTAAAAATTTAACAAAATAATCTTTTTACTTTATTTTTTCGATTACAATAGTCAAATTTAGAAAGAAATATTTATTTTTGTTTAATTTAAAGGGAAAAGCGTTTAAGAATCCTAGTAGGGTTATATTCCAAAAAGAAATGTTTTATGGCTTAAATAAACCATCAAATCCAACTCACGCGGAACCGATTTAGGACACTAAACTTTATTCAAAATAACCAATAAAATTATGTAATTAATATTAACATCATCGAATTAATTTTTTATAAAAATAAAGGGCAGAGAAGTTTCCGAATACCAAAATAATTTGATATAATATTACAAAAATTCAGAGAATTAATTTGGAGAGAAGAATGCAATTCCGACTGATTGCCTGGAATTTGGCTGAAAAATATAATATGCCAAAGGAAAAGAAAAAATTGACGGAAAATAACAGTAAAGAAATTGTCGATATGGTCAAATATGCTTGTGAATTGTGGTCAAAAAAAGCATTAAAAGAATTTCTAGAAAGCCAAAAAATTATTTTTAACAATCCAGAACGAATGGAATATGAGAGTAAAAGTTAGTGTTTTTAAAAATTAAAATTTTTATTGCTTATTTTAACATTTAAATAATTTAATTCAGAATATCTTTCTACAATTTATTAATATCAAGAATGAAATTTTATTCTTTATTACATTACTGAATTATAAAACCAAAAATCAATTTTCGAGGTAAAATTATTTATATATATATTGCAACCGATCTCGTTTTTTTCCGACAGAAATAGTGTGGTGGCAGCCATTATAGTTTGTGACCAATGGCCATATCTCAGTTCCTAGGCCACTTAGAGTTTTAATTCTTTTTCCTAGCCCTAGCCCACCTTACCCTAACCCTAAACCCCATGCCGGCCTGGCCATAGCCCTAGTTAAACCGGTTTGAAAACCCTTTCATTGGCCATAACTTTGTTGGTTCAAACTTATCAAATCTTTCTGAAATTGAAATCTTATAAAGAAAACCGACCCTGACGAATCGAATGAGCTATAGATCAAGTCTGTACGATAACTAGAACATGCCAAAAACGAGATCGGCTAAAAAACGAGATCGGCTGCAACATATAGAAACTTCATTATCGAATTTCGTTTAATTTTTTAAAGTCATTTTAGAAAATAAATGAACACATTTTTGGATATAAATATTTTAAAATTTATTTATCGAAAAAATTATAAAAATGATTTTTAAATTTAATGTTATGCAAAAATTTTTATTAATAATAAAAACTCCGAAAATTTAATAAAATATTTTATTAGAATTTAGACATCCTTACAGAAATTTATATTATTATATTAATTAGTTTGAAATCATCGACTCTAAAAAAGATCATTTTATTGCCGAATGAATTACATTCTTTTGCCGAGAGATCATTTTTTTGAATATAAATTTTATGCCTGATCTTAAACCCATAAATCCTATACCCATTTTATAAAGCCGATCGGCGTCCATTGATATATAGTTTGTTGGGATTTAAACCAAACCAAAAAGTTTAAAACCAAATGGTTTAATACCTTTAATTGTCGCCAAACCACATCAATCGAAGCGTCTCGTTGAGCTTTATAAAATGTTTTAAGTTTTGAGTGCTAGTATAATGCATATAAAACCGATTTTCAGTAAAAGAATGTAAAATCCATTCGACAAAAAAATGTAATCCATTCGTTAAAAAATTGGCATCCTATAATTTTTGTGTCTTTTATTTTATTAATTTCAGAAATAAATGAAGAATTGAATAAAAATCCTTTGAGTCTAACTGAAATGGAGAGAAATGAAAATGTGAAATGTGATCAGCTGGAATTCTATCTGATGATGCAGGAGAATGATAATCCATTTGAAGAGAAATTGCCAACTTGGGTTGAAGCATTTTTTGATGATGCAAATAAAATGCATTTGGAAGTTATGAAAAAATTATTGGCTGGAAATGAGGATAATGCGGACGAAGAAAATAATTTCAACTTTTGGTGGAAAAAATTTCACAAAAGATTGCAAGAATGGCGGAATGAAGTGGAGCTTAAGAAAAAGGCGAAGGAATTAGAAGACGAGGAGGAGGAAAAATTGGACAGCAGGTATTTAAAATGGCAACAAATATAATTTGATTTTTTAATGATGAATAAAAAATTTTAACAAATTTAAAGATTTGAATTTTTAATGATCATTACTTTAAAAAGACATTTATATTATTTTTAATTTTTTATAGCTTAATTCAAATTTCCGAAATTTGGTGCAAAAATAAACCGATTTTGGGAGACAATAAAGAATAAACTGCACGTATTTTTTAATACAGATAATAGAAATTGAAAATAATAATTTTGAAGTTATAATATTCTTTTTACCATTTTTGATTTTGCCAATTTATTTTCAAAATGATGCAAATGCAGATAATCCTCAATAGTGCAATAAATTTGAATTTTTAATTTTATTTAAATTAATTTGAAATAATAATAATTTAGAAAAAAATGATTTTAAAATGAAAAGAAATTTTAAAAAAAGGCACAAAATTTTGTAAACAAAAATATTAAAAAAAAATATTTGGATGTAAAATATCTGAAAAAATAAATGCACAAATTTTTATTTGTAATCCATTTACTGCAAATTATATCAAACATAAATAAAAAAAATAAATTTGCATTTTTGTTTGGTCGTATTCCCGGAAATTTTTAATCAATTTATAATGCGTAATATAATAATAATTTTCTCAAGTTCAAACGAAATTGTTTCCGTGAACAAAAGGGAAAAGAAAATTGGGGATGACGAAAATAAAATAGAAATAGAAAGTCAATTCCTTCGAGAAATGCGAAAATTGGCCATAAATTCCATTACAAAGGATGGTCAAGAGGAATTGAAATTAGTCAAACGACAAATTGTAAAAATGACATCAACAGATACACTGATTAATTTGGAGGAAATTTATCCAATACTACTTGGAATTGGTAATTTAAATTTTATGGTAAAATTCCGCATGGGGCCCAAATCCCAAATCATAGACTGCTTACAGAGATAATCTATATTAGGTGTTCGAAAAACTGGTCAGTGAGGAATTGTTTTTTTAGCTAGACAAACCGTAAGTATTAAACTTAAATCGATGCAATTCGGTGAGCCAAGCATGAATCAAAAATTGGTTTCCTATTGGCTCGAAAATATACAATTTAAAGCATTTTTAGTCTCATTATTTAATGTCCACTGACTAGAGTTTTCCACTGACCAGTTTTCCGAACTGACCAGTTTTTCCCACTGAACAGTTTTCTGGGAACCATATGTTATGCATCAAATTTTGTTATATAGAAGGTATTAATAAATTTTATTTTAGTATTTTTCTATTTTCTATGGCTATTTTAGTAGACTATTTCATCTTTTTAATTTAAATTACAGGTACAATCGAAGAACAATCTGCCTTGTTTTTGTATAAAAACATTATCACGGAAACAAAAGAACTTGAATTAGCACTAATCGAATTCCGACTTTCAAGTGCACTGTTCTTTAGCAGAATATGGCGCAAATTATTTGATAAAATTTTTGATGATAACCAAAATGAGAAAGCAGTTGATGAGAATATTGTTCATTCAAATCTGCGACAGCTTTTTGAAATTTCTAAAAAGCTCAAAATGTTCACAACAAATTCTATTGAGAATTTGAGCAAATTCGATGCCCTAAAAGTGTGCTTGGATTTGTTGCAAATCTGGAAGAAAATTATAGGTAATTCCTGGATTTTAAGTTAACAAAATTTGGCAAAAAAAGCCTGAAAATATGCCTAAAAATAGAAATAAATTAACTTATTTGACCAAAACATAATTATAGGTGATAATAGTAGTTTAAAAGAGATGAATATTATGGCAGTGAAGGAGAGATTTGAACAAAAAAAAGCACTAGTTCGAAACGAATTACTTTGGCGTGAACATTGGGCCTGGCTGGATTTGTTGAAAAAGAGGGATAAAAAATTGTTGGACAGCAATCTGAGTCCAGGAAATATTTACAAATTTTCCCAATTTTTTGGCGGTTTTGAGCAAATTTGGTCTAACATTAATGAGATGGAAAAATTCGGCCAAAAACCTCTTCAATTGGACAAAGCGGCCGCTGCCGATAATGATGGTAGTACAAAGGAAACGTTTATGGACAAAATGTTGACGCCATTCAGAACAAGTAAAATTTTTATAATTTTCAACAACCAAAATATATTAGAATGAACAAAAGAATTTTATTAAAATGTCGAATAAATTAATTTAAAAAAATATAATGAAATATAAAAAATGAAGAATAATTTAAAGAAAAAAATATAATAATAATAATTAATAAAATTAAAAATTGATAATAATATAATATCAAATTAATGGAAAAAGCCAGTTCAATAATTTGTTCCTAGACAGATAAAAAAAACATTTTGTTATATTATATTTTTACAAATTATTTGAAAATTTCTAATTCAAAATTTACTTCCGATCTATTTTTGATCTTGCTTTAAAATCTAAATTATAAGGTAATAAAAATGTGAATTATTTAATTAGCTGAAAAAAAACTTTGAAATTGTCGAATAGATTTTACTGCTTCTGGCTCTTTATCCGAGATAATAAAACATTATAAATAATAATTCGTTAAATCTCGACGAGATGGTTCAGTTCTTAATAATTTGCTATTGGTTTAAAACATTATAAAAAATCATTCGTTAAATCTCGATGAGATGGTTCAGTTGTTAATAATTTGCTATTAGTTTTAAACAATTCTATAGGTTTGAATGAAAAATTTTAATCGGCTTAATACATATTCAACTTTAAACATATTTGACAAATAATATTACATTCAATTAGTCCATGATGAGCTCTTTATCCAATTGGGATATATATGTTTTGTGAATTTAATAATTATTTTTGCCTCAACAATTTTATTACACTTTTATTAACAAATTAACAATTCATAAAAATTAATATTTTTTAGAACTCGATGATATGCGCATTTCATATTATATAGAAGATTATTTCGAAAAAGTTGCATTTATGCATGAGGGTGAAGATTTAAAAGTGAAAAAATTTTACTGGAAGACTACATCCGATGAGAAAAGAGCAAAATGGGGTTTGGACTTGCTAATTTGGTTGCTGATTTTGGATGAAAATTTTGATCAAATTACAATTGAAAATGATGACCAACAATTGACGAATGTATGGTGGAATGTTCGAGTGGAAATGGAAATATTCCACGATTCGCTGGCAATAAGGGAGGGCGGATATGAAGGAGTGGAGAAACCGGGTGAGAAAAAAAAAATTACAATAATTTATTGTATTTTGAAATGATTAAAATTTCGTAGTCCCAACAATTTTTAAAATATAAAAAAAATCAAAATGTAAATTTTCTATTACTATATTTTTCGTATAAGAAATTATCTATTCATAATAATAAAAAAAATTAAGCTTTATATATGCTCAATTGGATGTATTTATTGAAGCATCAAAAATGTATTATAAAAAATGAAAATGATGGAGGCGAAAATCCAATTGAAGGAGAATTTGATGAAGAGAAAAACCGAAAAGAAATGAACAATAATTTGTCAAATTATATTGAAAAATGCAAAGAATTGGCTAAAAAGCACACTGATAAAAGAAAACATTTTGACGTAGATGAAAAGCGAAAATGGCGTTGGATTTATTTGGATAAACTTTTAAGTAGAGAGAGCCGATTCTATTCTGCAAATTTGGAAATGATATTTGAAGGTAAATCCATAAAAATTCGAATTTCATTCCTCTTCAAATATTCTTTTCCCCTTAATTAGAGAAATTAAAAGATGAGAAAACATTCGAAAAAATAAAAGAAGCATTTGGCAGCCAGCATTTTGCCGAATTATTGGAAAAACTTAAAAACAAGTTTGTAATTTGTGGAAATAAAATTATTAAAAAAAAGAAAATATATACGAAAAAACCTTAAAAATACCAAAAAGATTAAAACGCTTCATTGGTTTATAAAAATTTATACTCAAAATAATCATATGATAAATTTTACAAGAGTTATGCCAATTCTAATTAATTTTTCAACAAAATATACCCAAAATCGATTTTTATTTTAATTTTAAACCATAAAAAATTATATATCATTCAAGTTAAATGCAAATAAAGGATAAAATATTAAACCGTTATATTTATTTTGGAATGGAACAACATATTTTCAGTTTTTTGCTTTTTTGGCAAATTAAATATTATCTAATATCAAATAAATTTACATAAATTTCACATAGTATTTTTTTTTATTTTTGTATAAAAATATGAGTTTGGCATAAAGGATATAAAGAAAAAAAATGTTAGAGAGTGTGGCAGACAGTGAGAGAAAATTCAATTTAAATTAATCAAATTAGGTTTTAGCGGAATTTTAGTTTTTAGCGCTAACAACCCATATATAAATTTATAAACGAGTTAATATACATATATTTTTAGCACTCAGAATTCGGAACGTTCAGTGGAAAAAATGATTGAAATATTTCAAATGCCGGATGAACAGAACAGATTACAAGCCCTTCTGGATGCCATCTATTCCCATGCAATATATGATTTGGATTGGATCATCTAAAAGCATATGCACAAAAATTAAAAATTAATCCAATTGGATTTCAACGTGATTTCGCCAAAGAAGCTTACGATAGAACAATACAAATAGAACAAGAAGTGGAAAATGTTATGGGCATAGAAGAAATAGAAGGTTAGACAGAAAATAAATATTTATCAATTTTTAACAAAAAAACGTAATAATAATAATTAATATTTGAGTAATTTTTAAAGGAGAACAACAATTGCTGGATGATGAAGGAGAAGGGAACATCAGTAGCAATAGCAATATTCCAATAAAATTAAAGAAAAAAAATGTCGAAAATTCTGCGGATATTCGGAACAGACAAATCAACTTGATGCGCTGCACAAAAGTGATCAGCGAATTTGTGTTGAAAATTAAGAAACATACCGAGTCTAAACAACATTTGATTAACGCGACAGTGCCAGAAATTCAAATGGAAACCGTCGATTTTGTGGATAAAAATTTCCATCAAGTTTTGGAATATTTGAAAAGTTATCATTTGCGATTTTTTGATTTCAAACGATTTGCACGCTCTCTACAATCCAAAAAAGATTTGCAACAAATTTTATGGGAACATGTGTGTGATCTTAAAGAGTTTACCACAATCCTCTAAAACCATATGGAGCAAAATTTTGCATTTTTTTGGTCAAATTATAACACAATAAACGCGTCAAGAAAATAAGGAATGAGATCGATGTCTTAAAAGATTTTTCGAAAACCACAAAAAAAATGAAATTTTTTCGAAAATCACAAAAAAAAAATTACAAAAAAAAAATTTCGAAGTTTTATCGAAAATCAGAAAAACAATTTCGAAAGATGTGAAAAAAATTTGAAAATCAAAAAACAATTTCAAAGGGTCTAAAAAATCATGAGAATCACAAAATATAATAAAATCACAAAACAATTCCGAAGGATAGAAAAAAATTTCGAAAAGTAAAAAACATAATTTTAAAGGTTTAAAAATCAAAAAACATAATTTCACTAGGTTAAAAAATTCGAAAATTTTGAAAAATAATTTCAGAGGTTCTTAAAAATTTCGAAAATCACAAAATATAATTTCGAAGAGTTTAAAAAATTTCGAAAATTGTAAATTTTTAAGGTGGGTGCCGTCTACAGATTGGACACCATATTAGGCTATGATGAATTGGAGAAAAAAAGAAATATTGAAAGAATTTGGGAATCATTCACACCAAAAGAGGCTGCGGAAAAGGCAAAAAGAAATAATGGCAATAGCAATTCGGTGGACATTAATACAGTTAGAGACATTAATTGTATGTGGATTGTGGAATATGGATAATTTGTACAAATATTAATATTCAATATATTAAGAATCGGAAGTCGGAACAAAAAATATTAAAATGTTCAAAAAATTTTTTATTAAATATTAAAATAAAACTATTTAATAATATTTTATCATATCAATATTAAATATTTTAAATAATATATAAAATAAATATTGATAGAAATGAGTAACAATAAACAAAAATAGAAGCTTTTGCAGTAAAAATACAAATATTTTAATCGGATTTCTTATTCGCCTTTTAATCTCTAAATTTTTATTATTAAAAATTTTATGGAAATATTTTCTATACACTACACTACTCACTTTTTCACACAGTTTTCAATGATCAACGACTTTTGGAAATTTATTCTACGGCATTAAAAAAATATAGAGAAAGTTTGTTAACAAAAAGAAATATGATGGCAGCAAATATTATTATTTTTATGCAATATTTTGAACAATTTGTGATGCGCGCACAATCCAATTCAAAATTACAAACAATTCGATCAAAATATGGGGAACAAATTCGACTTTTTGCCCACATTGAATTCGACAAATTGTTGACCGATTTTGATGAGTCGGCCAATAAACTACATATCCATAGGTGAATAATGAGAAATACAATCAAGAAAATAATTATTGTGCTAAGATAATTATCCGGAAGTCATAAAAAAATTCAAATTAAATTTTAATTTTATATAATAATGAAAAGAAGAACTAAAAATCGAATAATTAACAGAGGCCATGGAACTGTTTAAAAATTTTTTCATGAGTCACGACACTCTGGCAGGCGATATGGAAATTATCCAAATATTTTTTTTTCCTTTTTCAAAAAATAGCTTTTTAGATGGCATTAATTTTTCAATAATTAAATTTCCTGACAATGAACTATTATCGATTCAAAAACCGGTTTCGGATAAAATTAACTTTGGCATTTTAAATAATATTTCAAACGCCATTTTCGATGAGCTGATAGTCAATTTGCCATTCTTTCTTCAAAACTAAAGAAGTTATGGCCATTTTTAATTATGTAACTAATCTAATCATCTTAGGCAATTTCAAAATGTCATAACTTATATTTTTGAGTTTTTTTTATTGCATAACTGATGACTGGTTTATTTTCTGCTCGTCGAGGCGAGTCAAATAAACTATAATTTTTCCGGTAATTCGAAAGTTTGGAATTTTCGAAAACGATTTGTGAACCGATAACAGTTCAGCCAATTCAGTTAATGAAAAACCGATGCTACATTCGGATTCTCAATCATCGAAAAACCACTAATTAATTAAACCGTTTTTAAAAGAAAATAGAAATTTTTTGAAAAAGGGAGGGGCAAATTTAAATATTATCCATTTAATAATTTTAAGTATGGAATTCTTCGCTCGGCTGATGAGAGAAATAAAAAACATCATCAATAACAAATTTTCAAAAAATGATATAATTATGGAAATTTTGGACAATTATCGGCTGAGAAAGAGTGAAAAGAAGAAAGTAAATCAAAAATTATTTGATGATTTCAAAGAGGCCATTGCAAAGTTGCACACCGATGCATTTGTTCGTCTTTTGAAACAAGAAAATAGCAATAAAGAGAAAGATAGCAGTAACAAAGGCAAAAAAGACAAAGAATCATTTGCAAAAATATTAAGAGGTCAGCAACAGTATGGGAGAGAAATAAGAGAATTTGAAAAAAAAATATTAAATATCCTTATCTCATTTTAAAAAAAATCCTATTTTTATCTCAAAATTGCTTTTATTTCTTTGTTTTCTCTAGCTATTTATTATTATTATATATGATTGATCTTCGTTATATTTTAATGGGCAAATGGGGATGGATAATTATTAATTGCGAATCAATCCAATTTTTATTTTTTATTTTTAATAATTTTTTAAAGATGCAAATTCTGAAGAAGGGAAGCGACAAATTCTTTTCAATCTTTTGGACAATTTTGAGCATATAGCAAGCGTTTACAATGAAATTGGTCATCGTGGAATGAAAATTAAAGCCGAAGATTATGCCCATTTTGTGCAAGGGAAAGAATTAGAAGAAGAAACGGAAAGCCAAAATGAACAACCTTTGCGCATAACATTGCCAGAGCCATTGGCAGAGGCCGAAAATTTGGGTATGCCTCAAATTGTGGCCGCAGAAATGCCTTTGGAAATAATTGAATTGACTATGATAGAAATAGGAAAAAGCGATACAAATGAGAATTTGAAAGAAAATGAGGCGGAAATTGTTGAATCACCTAATGATACGCCCATCTCCTTCATGGGCCGTTTACGATCTCTTTACAATTACATTCCATCTTTAAACAAAGTCAAAGAGGAGAAAGACCAAAATATGAACAAACAAACAGGAAAAAATGGTCCAAAAAAGGGGATCACAAAATTCTTCATATTTTCGGGCCAAAATATAGAAGAAAATCGTAAATATGTGACGAAGGTGGAAATTTTGCCAATGGAGAAAAATAATGAAGGGAAATTGGAAGAAAATAAGCCGGAAAATTGGACAACAGAATCAAAATGCGATGGAGAAATTCTGAATCAAAATAAGGTAAAAGGCAAATTCATAGAGGATTGGGGGAAATGCGGGCTGACCAATGAATTCTGGATGTCGTCGGAAATGCCAATTTTGCAAATGCTTATTTCAATTCGGGAGCCTAATTCAACTTCTGAAAATCACCAATATACAGTGAATTTTTCAATGGATTTGAAAATTAATACAGAAGTAAATGAAGAGGAACAGAGAGAAAAACTGTGTAAACTTGTAGAAGGCAGACATTTAATTGAAATTGACGTCACAAAACGAAAAAAGAGCAAAAATGAAACTGAAACTGAAGATAAGGAACAAGCGGAATCCAGAAGGCATTCTCCAGTAAAAGATGGAAAACACAGCCATGGTAAAAAAATCTTATATATTCCAGGGAAATTAGATATTTTAAATAATAATAATAAATTGGACTTTAAAATTTATCTTCATCACTTAATTTAGTCTAAATTTAAATAAAATAAAAATATAAAAATAATTCCGCAGGAAAAGATGGAAAGGCTTTCAATGAACAACTTTTGGGTATAGCACATCCAGAGCCATTGAGAGAAACCGAAAACTTGGGTAAATTTGTTGGTTAATAGCAAAGTTCAAATTGGTGCGAACGATTTTAACTCATTAGAGTATCTAAACCAATTTTGATATTAATTTAAATAGAAAATTTATCCCTATATAATTCTAAAAATTTTATTTTAAATAATAATGAATTGGTGAAATTATACTCAAAAATTCATTAATCTATTTAACATGCATGACTTGCTAAAATCTAGAGATTTTTAACAAATTTATAAAATTATTTAATATGATAGTAAATAATTATTTTCTTAAATTAATACCAAAATCATCAAAATCAGCCCATTCCTTGATGTGTTATTATCATTCGCGCCTAATAGGGCTAAAAAAGGCGAACCAATTAATATAAATTTAAATTATTAGAACGACTAAAGCCACCGGCAAGTAAATTATTGGGACGAAAGCCGCAAGTAACTGAAAAGTCAAAGAAAAAATTAAAAAATAGTTTGGCTGAAATGGCTGATTCCGACCATTCGGAAAACGATAATGGAGATGAGAGTGAAAGAAAAAATGTGCAAGTTCATGAGATTGCTGAAAGTGGAAATGAACAACAGCAAATAGAGGAAATTGGAGACAACAAGAGTAATTTTGATTAAAAATGCAAAAGCTGATTCAGTCAGCTCAATTCATTCAAATCCCCCTTCTCCTCCAAATTCCTAATAAATTAATATCCAAAATTAATTTTAATATTTTTGCACCGAAAATTTGGAAATTTTGTAGAAACTCGACTTTCCTAAATTCTTGGCTAAAACCCTAACACTAAAAATTAGACTTTTCTAAGTTTATAATATTTTAAGAAGCGGTGCAAGAGGAGAAAAAGGACATTCAAATAAAAGAAGAAGCAACCTCCTTCAACACTTCGAAAGGGAAGAAAAAGAAAAAGGTTTTACAAACCACTAAAATAGAAGTTCCCTCCAATCCTTCTTCAATTAATCAAAATGACATTCCTGCGGTTGATGTTGCCAACAATCAAGTTGGCGACGCTGAAACCAGCAGCAACAACAAATCAAAAAAGAAACGTGAAAAGAAGAAGAAAAATCAACAAAATCATCAGCAAAAAAGTGAAAATGGAGGGGAAAATGAGCAAGGCAAAGTTAAAATTTTAAAAAAAGATGAAAAAGAGGAAAAAGGAGAGGAAATGATCGATTTGCCATCTAATGAAATTAATGAACAAAAATTTAAAAACAAAGAACCGTCACAATTTGAAAGTGCTAAAGCATTTTTTATTTAGGAAAAAAATATATATTTTATTTAGTGTACTTCGATGACCAATTTTTATACAACAAATTTCTGGAAATTTATAAAAAATTTATTGACGATGGGAAATGGTGGTCACCAGAGGAGCATTTATTCTTGACAATTGGCACATATTTGAATGAAATTGGCCATAAACTAAAAACATTGAATGGAATGAAGCAAGGCAATATGCCAGTGACAAGTTCAATTGATTGGAATTTTGTGGAGAAATGTCGAAAAGAATTGTTACCGCCGACGGAAGGAGGCAACTTATTAGAGCCGAAAGAAATGGGCAAATGGACATTGGAGGAACTGAACATGTTGATGGTTAAATTGCATGGCATTTTAACAATATTACTTTCCCAAATTGATGGTTTTATTGGTGGTAATGGAAAAGAAGTAGAAAAGGATGAAAATATTTACCAATTGACTCAACATCTAAACTGGATTTGCTTAGTCCGAGCAATTTGTGAAAATCAAAAATTCAATAAAATCTGGTCGAACAGAATTGGAATTTACAATCGCAATTTTATCGCTTTGATAGGCCAGCATCCGAGTATTCCTGCTGTTGGAAAGGAAAAGAAAAAAAATCAGCTAAAATTGATTTATTTGGAAAAATTAAAGATTCAATTTGATAAGGAATATTTGGAGCCTTACAGAGAAATGCTGAATCAAAATAAATTGGGTAAGAAAATCAAAAATTAAATGTGGAATTATTTAGTTCGTTTTGCCTATCTGTTTTATTTTATAATTATATATACTTGTGTTTTATGTTTTTATACAACATCTCCCTTTTTCCTTAATACATTCTGTCGTATTTCCCTATTTTTTAATTACATTTTTTCTGATTTTATTTCAGCCTGTTCTGATTTTAATAATTCCGACTGTTCTGATTTTAATAATTCCGCCTGTTCTGATTTTAATAATTCCGACTGTTCTGATTTTAATAATTCCGCCTGTTCTGATTTTAATAATTCCGACTGTTCTGATTTTATTAATTCCGCCTCTGATTTTAATAATTCCGACTGTTCTGATTTTATTAATTCCGCCTGTTCTGATTTTAATAATTCCGCCTGTTCTGATTTTAATAATGGAAGTCATTTAATTTGGCGAAAAAAATACTGAATTTGGCGAAAACTTTTCGTGTCGAAAAATATTATATTTTTGAGGCCAATCAGACTTCTTTAAGATTCCCTAACCCCTAGCCCTTAGCCCCTAATCCCATGCCTGCCCTGAACCTAACCCTAGCCCTAAACCCCTAATTAGGGCCAAGTTATATGGCCTCAAAAATATAATATTTTACGACACGAAAAATTTTTCGCCAAATTCAGTATTTTTTTCGCCAAATTAAGTTTATCTCTTTTAATAATTCCGCCTATTCTGATTTTAAAAATTCCGCCTGTTCTGATTTTAATAATTCCGCCTGTTCTGATTTTAATAATTCCGACTGTTCTGATTTTAATAATTCCGCCTGTTCTGATTTTAATAATTCCGCCTGTTCTGATTTTAATAATTCCGCCTGTTCTGATTTTAATAATTCCGCCTGTTCTGATTTTAATAATTCCGACTGTTCTGATTTTAATAATTCCGACTGTTCTGATTTTAATAATTCCGCCTGTTCTGATTTTAATAATTCCGCCTGTTCTGATTTTAATAATTCCGCCTGTTCTGATTTTAATAATTCCGCCTATTCTGATTTAATAATTCCGCCTGTTCTGATTTTAATAATTCCGCCTGATTTTAATTCTGCCTGTTCTGATTTTATTAATTCCGCCTGTTCTGATTTTCTATTCTGTCTGTTTTATTAAATTCCCTTTCTTAAATATTTAAACGAATTTTTGACAATAATTCTACTAGTAGTTTTTTCCATCAATTATTTTTATTTTTCACATTGCTAAAATTATCTTAAAATTAAAAATTTATTTGACCATAGGATTAATAAATTTTATAATTAAGATCGGCAATTGCTTAATGAATATTGGCCAGAGGATTCGGCACCTAAAAATTCAATTTCCGTTGACTTCAATAAATTTACCCAGCAATTACTTTATAGCAGTGAAAAATATCACAAGAATGATAGAAATTTTAAACATTTAGGAGAAATTGACTACAATTTTGTTATTAATGATGATAAAGAAGAGAAAGGATCACTCAATTGGCGACATTATCAGAAAATTGATTTTGCCATTCAGAGAATTAAATATTTGATCACCAAAATTTGGGTACTCCTTTTATTAAAAATTTTATTAAAATTAATTGAAAAATTAAAATAGGTTCCTGAATCGATTCTAAAAATTGGTGGTTCCTATCAATTGGGTACGTGGACTCCAACTTCCGATATAAATGCTATATTGGTTGCCACAAAACGGGTTGATAAGGCTCGATTCTTTGGTTATTCCATATGCGAGTCGAACAGATGGTGTTTCGACGCTGGTTCACTTTTTTGCCAACTGTGTCAAGTATGTGTATTTACTGTAATTTTAGATATCAATTCAAATATATTTGGCTATATGGAAAGTTTATCATATTTAATTAGTTGAATTGTTTAAATAAAAAATAACAACATATTTTTGGGTTAATTTTTTGGATTGTATAAGTATGTAATAGTTTAATAAAGGGAATTTTGAGTTTTATTTTGCAAAAAAAAATCTATTTTGAAAATCTAGTTTTCGAATATTGCTATTAGAGAATAATGAAAAAAAATTAAATACATTTCAATAAAATTATAAAAATTTCTGAAATTTTTAGATGCCTTGAAATATTTAATAAAATTTTAAAATTTCTTCCATCAAAAGAATTTAATAAAAATTATTGAAATTTGAAGTAAAAAATTAAAAGCTATGAAAAATTAAAAATAAAAAAAATGTTAGGTAAAATCTAATGATTAATAATTTTAAGAATCATCATCTTAATCCCAAATTTTTTAAAAATTTTAAAATGAAGAAAACTTCCTCATAGAAATAAATGATAAAGCCGCTTATAATAAATATAATAAACAATAAGAATTTCGCTATGTTTTTTAAGTTGTTTTTGTAATTTATTTAAATTTTACACATTGAAATATTGATTTAATGTGTTTCCATCCCTAATATAAAATTCATACAAAATTAATTATTAATATTTTCACTATATATTTTAGAATAAAAATATATTTCATTTGGTTCGACATTCCAACAACCACATTCCCCACATAAAATTCATATATTGCACATATTTTAAAAAATATCAAATGGACTATGATCGATCAAAATTACCAAAATTTCAATGTGCTCCATTTGAATTGATGCTTGTGTCATTGCCAGGATATGGGATAATTTCAGAAAAAACACTAAAAAACATTAATCTCATTGAGCAATTTCGCGAGACTGAGGATGACAAAATTTATTGGCAAGATCCAAGGGCGGGAATGATTCATGCACTTCATGGTCTGCAATATTTCATCGAATTGAATAATTATTAACAGAATATAACAGATTTATATGCGTGGTAGGTCGTTCCCCCAAAAAATGCAAAAATAAATGGGCGTTACCCCAAAAAGTGCAAAAACGGGCGTTACCCCAAAAATGCAAAAATAAAAAAAATACATTAAAAAATAGAATTAATTAATAAAATAAATTAATTTTAATATTCTTTTTTGTCAGAAAAATATAAAAAATAAATTTATTTTCGGACCTTTCGAAGGTAAATAAAAATATAATTTGACTTAAGGTAATAATATTTTAACGAAATGATAAAGGTAGAAAGAATTTGCTTTGATGGTATTATAAGAAAGAATTTGCGTTGATGGTGTTATAATATGGCCAAACAAAAAATTTTTGAAAATTTTCGACTTACAGGGACCCTTTTACTATTTCTGTGATATTTCGACCAAATTCGAGCTATTTATTGTAAGGAAAATTTTTTTCCGAAAAATATATTGGCTAAGTACCACCTTCAAATTTCAACGACAAATTTATGGGTATAATTTATTTGTACCATTATTAATTTTAATTTATATTTTCCATAAAAATAAATAAAAAAAATGCAATTATAGGAGAAATTTTTATTTTTGCATTTTTTGGGGGAAAGCCCGTTTTTACATTTTTTGGGGTAAAGCCCGTTTTTGCACTTTTTGGGGTAACGCCCATTTTGCATTTTTGGGGTAACGACGTAGCACCTTTATATGCATGCAACAGTCTCAAATATTCAAATTTCGAAAAAATTCTAATATAAATTTTTGTTCAAAAACCAATTAAATATGCCATTTTTATTTTTTATTACATTTTGCTAAAAATATATAAATATACAAAATAAAATTGATCTTAAAATATTTTATAAATATCATAAAAACATTTTTATTTAATCAAATCAGAAACCCATTTCGAGTGCAGTCACAAAATTCATTTGCATATAAAACCGTTGCTCTAATTAATAATTTTTATATGCTTGTGTCAATAAGCAATGTAATACCAATTATTATTCACAGGTTACCTTTTGAATGAATATATATTGTCAAAATTGGTGAATAAAAATATGCTTCGTGTTTTTCGTATTTGTTTGGTGGCTTTGAAGAAATGGGCCGAAAGTGAGTCAAAATATTAATATTGTTAATTTTGCTTTATATAATATACAATTGTTTTTGACTTTTTCACTTAAAAAAATTCCAGGAACCTTTTCTAGGAATTTTTAGATAGGAACTTGGGCATAAGGGGACTTTTTAATGGCGCATCTGGGAATTAAAAATAAATTTGAAAAACAAAAAATAAAAAAAAATGAAAAATTAAAATAAATAGAAAATGGAAAAATAAATAAATTTATTATTAAAATAATTCAATAACTTTCCCCTCTTCATTAAAAATAAACTTGGAAAAAGTGAAAAATAAATAATTTTAATTTCATCCTTAATACACAGATAACCATATTTATGGCGGTGCCTATGGCTTCATGAACGGTGCATCTTTGGCATTGATGCTGCTCAAAATCCTTCTCCGCTACCCAATCGAGCCAACAGTGCCATTTATTTTAGCGCAATTTTTCTTGCATTTTGCCAATTGGCCATGGCCATTGCCTGTCCAATTTGAACCGCTGGAAGACGATAATAAGAATGGGGAAGAAGAAATGCTGCACAAAAAATTGACTTGGCGAGCGGCCACTGAAAGAAGCGAGAAAGGAAAGATGTTTCAAATTAAAGTTCGACATCTGCAAGGCTTGCCCACCTTGAATATGCCAATAATTGCACCATGCAAGCCGGAAAGAAATGTGGCCTATAGTGTAAATCATTCCACTCTGGAAATCATCCAACGACATTTGAAATTTGGTGAAAAATTTTTTATTATTTATTAATGGAAATAATTTCTAAAATAATAACTTATAATCAAAGGTGGAGCCGATAGTGCAAAAAAAAAGAAAAATTAAAAGAAAATTGAATCGAAAAATACTGAAAATTAAAATCGAAATTTATCACAAAAATTTTATACATCTTATATAAAAAGATAAAGTAAGAAAAAAGATACCTATTTTAAAAATTAAATTGTATATTGATATAATGTATTTATATTTATTAAAATATAAAAATAAATAAATTGATAGGATTGGAAGCGATTGAAAAAATAAAAGATAATCAAAAAATTCATCATCATAAAATGATTGCTAATGCCAATGCCAATATCAACAATAAATACACATGGAAATCATGGCTGAATGGGAATAAATTATTTAATGAAAAGGTTAATTTTTACATTATTATAATTATCATTATATGTATAAGTAATTAATTAATAACATTGTTGATGTTCCATAAAATCTTAGCCTTTAAAAAAACAAATGAAAAATTGAGTAGTTCGATTATTCAATTTTTAAAAATGAGTCGGAAATAATTATATATATATATAAAAAATTTGAAATTCGTTAATTATTTCAAGTTGGCGAAAATCTAGCCAGCCACTTTTAGCCATCTTTTCTGAAAAATTACCTATATCGATGGCATATACCAGAAAATTCCAACTTTTTCAAAAACTTAAAGTGGTTTCGAGATATTAGCCAAAAACCGGTTTAAAAAATTGAACTTTTTCGGTTTGCTCAGGTAAAACTTTTTTCCTTTTGATTTTTCGATACCCATTGTTATCCTAGGATTTTAAGTTAGAGTCTTAGCTACAAAATGATATATGGTTTATGGGGTCTATCTTCAAAACACAGGGCTGTGGAAGCCGGCAAAAATTGGTACCTCGGCATTTTTCCCTTCATGGCCGATTGGCGAAGATGATGGGATGGGGAGGGAGGTCGCGGGTTCGAATCCCACCAAGGGCCAATAATTTTTTTAGAGGTTTTCGATGATGGGGATCACAAATTTGAGGTTTATTTTGAAAATTAAACCGGTTCAAAGATTTAAACCGGTTCTGCGCGAGTTGAATTTTGATCATATAATTGGGGAATGAATTCTAATTGTGAAATATAACCCTTCTAGAAATCTTTTAAAGCGCGTTAGCGCTTTCTTTCTACCGTTCCACTTATTCCTTCCGTCACCTCCTTAAGAACCAGCGGGCTTGCCCCGCTGGTTCTTTAATAATGATAAAAAAGAATTTTAGATCTATATTTATAAAAAAATTTCCAAGAGATATAAATTATCAAAATGAGGGACGAAAAATTAATTTTTGGAATAAAAGAAGACAAAAAAATATATTATCTATATAAATATATATAATATATTTAATTTTACTTATTTAATAAATATTATTCTCAATATCAGTAATTTCAAATAAAATTAATAAAATTCAAAAATTAATAAATCTTATTTATTAAGTTAATTATTAAAAATATATATATTCGAAAAAAATTTCATTTATATATTTAAGATAAGTATTTTAAATCTAATATTAATTTTAAATCAAAACAATTCATTAATTGTATTAATTATAATATGAATATTAATAAATTAATTTGTCTATACAGTACACATATTATATGGTTTTCTATTGTTTTGCCAAAACATCGGCATTCACAAGAGAACAGAGCGAATTGGGCGAAGAATTTTGTGGCCAATATGTTTTGTACCAACTTCGTCTTCAATTGATTTTCTCGGTTGAGAAACATCTAAGTGCGGCTGGCATAAAACAATGCCATATTTTGCCAAATATTAATATGGAAAAACAACAAAAGAAAAATTTGAGTGAAATTTCCTATAGGAAATTGATAGCTGTGCCATCGGAATTCAGGTAAATAATTTTGTTAATAATTTTTAAAGTTCATTTTATCCTTCATTGGAGATTATTTGTCTTATTATTCTGTCCATTTTCTAAGCTATTTATTTAAATTTACTATAATGTCACAAAGCACACAAACATCTATTAAAAATACATTTTAGAAGAAATAATTTAGTCAAACAGACATATTTCATAGTTGAAAATCAGAGGAAAAAAACATATTTTCTGAATGAAATGTATATTTAGGTAAAAACAGTTCCAGAATGAAATGGACATCAAATTTTATCCCAACATGACCTTTTGCCAACTTAACGCATCCTTATTTTTTCAAAACGAATAATATATTGAATAGAATATTGGGATTTTTGATATAAAGAATCGGAACACTTTATAAAAATGGAAAAATAATATTTAATTTACAGTGAAATTTTAAGTATCGAAAAGTAATCATTTTTGTGGCATCATAAAATGGCATTAAGGAATGGGACTTTGTTATTTATGTGTTACTATTTGACTTAGGCTCATAGAGATGCATCTAAAGGAAATAGTGACTTGGCCATTTTATTTGGCCTCAAAGGAAAAATTATTTTTCGAAATTAAGTATTTTTTCTGCAAATTAATTACAAAATTTTTAAAAAATAATAATATTTTTTACAAAAGGAATTCTTTGAATCGTTATTGGGTTATTGGATTGGAATTTGACGATGGAAAAGAATTATTATTAAATTCTGCTACTGCTATTGAAAATTTGGAAAAATGGCTAAATTCTAGTCAATATGGATTTGTGGAAAAATTTTTACAAGATTATGTCACTTTTTCAATAAGAAAGGTTTCTTATATAATTTTTTATTTTTTATATAAATTTTAATATTTTCCCGACATCTAATATTAATTATAATATTTTATTTCAATTGAATATAAATTTTTATTTTTCTAGACAAGTGTAGCGGAAATCAGACAAAAAGTGAAAAATTTACATTTGTATGCAAAAATTGTTCCAGCTAAGCAACTTGGCGAATGGTAAAATAATTAATTAGTAAAATTAATTCACAATTTTAGGACCATTGAAAGTCAAGTTTGGCGCCCAAAAGAGCAAAAGATATTGGATTAAAATGTTTTCGGAAGGATATTAATTTTTGAATTCAACAATGATAAATATTTTAATTTTTTTTTTTTTCATAAAAAATCGAAAAAATCTAAAACGTCTTCGAACATATTCGATCTATTTTTTACAATTTGTTTTATTAAATTTGTAATTTTAATCTTTGAAATGGATAAAATGGATTATATTCGAATATTTTAAAATAAATAATTTAGCATTTTTAAGAAAAATTCATGAACGAAAAAACACCCTATTCTTTTTTCCGATGGGCAGCATATAATATAATTAGGTTAGGGTCATTAGGGATTACTTGGGATGATATCTCAATTCTCAACCTTGATCAAAAATTAAGAAATTTAATTAAAAATTAATTAATTATTATATTTACATTTATCCAAATTAATAATTTCCAACAACTGAGATTAAACGTCTTCAAATTATTTGTCCAATTTCCATGCAATTAAATGAGAAAAATGAAAGAAGGTTATAAAATTTGAATTTGACAAAATGATGAATGATCATTCGGGTTTCTGATTTGAGTACATTAATATAATTTAATTTGGGAAAAAGTGTCTGCTTGATGGGACACATTCCTGTCAGTCTCTAAAATTAATAAATCCGTACGCTGAATAAATAGGGTCGGCCCGCGATCTGCATAAAGGAGCCTATGGGGCAGCTCTACTATACTATGATGATTCAATAGATAAAAATGTTTATTGAATTCATTAAGAATAATTTTTTTATAAAATTGAAAAATTGTGTAACGAATTTTGTTTATGTGTACTTTTTAAAAAATCATATCAAATTTTTGTATATCCATATTTTCATTCACCCAAGATTCTTAAAATACAAATTACAAGGATTGCTCTGACCCTGAGTGGCGCTACCAATTAATTTTTTTATACATGGATAAATATTTAATGAGTGCATAATTATCATGAATATTTCAAATTTTTGAAAATACAAATAAATGCAATTATTTGGGACATAGATTTGTTTATATAAATTTTTTTTTGTGAAAATAAAAATTAAATCAAAAAATTCAAAATAAAATGAAAATAATTCAACGGTTGGTTATAAATAAATATTATATTTTTTAATTATTATGAATCACTTGAACAGGTGTCGTAGATTGTGTTTGATTTCTTTGTATTTTTAATAGCCATGGAAACACATATTGATAGCATTTTCGGTATTCTTGGCTGTAAATAAATTAAAAAAAAAAATATTTTAAATTTTTTAAATATTGTAAAAAATAATAAAAATGGATTAATTTAAATATTTTTTAAAAATATATTTATTTAAAAACCTTAGCGCAAAAAGAACAGGGCCATTTAATGAACAGGCGAGAATTGTTGTTGAAGAAATGAATGGAAAAATTTTTGGCCAATCCGAATCAGGAATTTTGAAAAGTGCCATCAAAGTTGAAGTAGATGTACTGATTAGCCAACCAAAAAAAATGATAGCCATAATAACATTCAAAGAGCGCAAAATTTGCATATTATTCTTTTCCATCACTTTAAAAATTAATAATTTTTACAAAAAGTGTTATTTTGATTTATTAAAAAACATTAATTTTTACATTTTACACGCTGAATTCTGGCTTTGATCATCAAGAACAAAATGATGGCATAAATGAACAATGACAAAATTTGCAAAAACATGTTTCCTCTATATAAATAATTTCTACCATCAGCATTAAGAAAATCGCCGAAATTGCATAAATAATAGTGACTAAAATAGATAAAATTATTGTTAACCTAAATAAATCACAATCTTTCGCGTTTTTGTTAATCTGTTTTTATTCATCTAAATATTTTGTGTTTTTATTCATCCAAATATTTTTGTGTTTTTATTCATCCAAACATTTTGTGTTTTTATTCATACAAATATTTTGTGTGTTTTTTCTCAACATTTTTGTGTTTTCAAACATTTTATATTTTGTTATTATCAAAGTGGAATCAAATTTAGCACCATAACAACACCCATTTTTTCCCATACTTTGTATCAAGTGTGTTCGAAAAAAGCAAATAGGCCATTATTCCACCAATTGTAACATCGAGAAAAAGTACAGCTCGAATATAAAAATGTTTCCATTTAATCAAAATATTTCGGTAACTTAAAATTAAAATGTTAAAAAATTAAATTCTTCATTTTAATCGATTTTAATTCAATTATTTAATTTTTAATACAAAATAGGAGAATTCAAAAAGTCGTTCTAAACTGATGAACACCAACCGTGTACATCCGGAAAACAGGCGGAATTAATTCTTTTAGGAAAACAGGCGGAATTAATTCTTTTAGGAAAACAGGCGGAATTAATTCTTTTAGGAAAACAGGCGGAATTAATTCGTTCCGGAAAACAGGCGGAATTAATTCTTTTAGGAAAACAGGCGGAATTAATTGTTTCCGGAAAACAGGCGGAATTAATTCTTTCCGGAAAAAAGGCGGAATTAATTCTTTCCGGAAAACAGGCGGAATTAATTCTACCGGAAAACAGGCGGAATTAATTCTTTCCGGAAAACAGGCGGAATTAATTCTTTCCGGAAAACAGGCGGAATTAATTCTTTTAGGAAAACAGGCGGAATTAATTCTTTTAGGAAAACAGGCGGAATTAATTCGTTCTGGAAAACAGGCGGAATTAATTCTACCGGAAAACAGGCGGAATTAATTCTTTCCGGAAAACAGGCGGAATTAATTCTTTCCGGAAAACAGGCGGAATTAATTCTTTCCGGAAAGCAGGCGGAATTAATTCTTTCCGGAAAACAGGCGGAATTAATTGTTTCCGGAAAACAGAAGGAATAAATTCTTTCCGGAAAACAGGCAGAATTAATTCTTTCCGGAAAACAGGCGGAATTAATTCTTTCCGGAAAACAGGCAGAATTAATTCTTTCCGGAAAACAGGCGGAATTAATTCTTTCCGGAAAACAGGCGGAATTAATTCTTTCCGGAAAACAGGGGGAATTAATTCTTTCCGGAAAACAGGCAGAATTAATTCTTTCCGGAAAACGGGCGGAATTAATTCTTCCGGAAAACAGGCGGAATTAATTCTTTCCAGAAAACAGGCAGAATTAATTCTTTCCAGAAAACAGGCAGAATTAATTCTTTCCGGAAAACAGGCAGAATTAATTCTTTCCGGAAAACAGGCAGAATTAATTGTTTCCGGAAAACAGGCGGAATTAATTCTTTCCAGAAAACAGGCAGAATTAATTCTTTCCGGAAAACAGGCGGAATTAATTCTTCCGGAAAATAGGCGGAATTAATTGTTGCCGGAATCTTTCCGGAAAACAGGCGGAATTAATTCTTTCCGAAAAACAGGCGGAATTAATTCTATATGAAATTTTACAAATTAAAAAATAGGACCAATTTGAATAAGTAACAATTAAATTTAATTTTACAGAATAGGAAATTGAATGCAAATGAGCCGCTCCAGACTGATGAACACCGTCATTGCATTTTGCATTGAACCTCCAATCATTGAGGGACATCTTAGTAAAATGCAAATTTCCACGCGTGCGACATTTTTTCCAGAGATTGGGAGCCAATAACCGAATAAAAATCCAAAAGCGACCATAACGGATGTTAATGATTCGAAGGCAATGAAAATATTAAAGGGATTGTGATGCGTTGATCTTTTGTAATATTAAAAATATTAATTAAATTATTAATAATATATATTGATATTGATGCACCTGGATTTGATAGCGACAAAAATGAATGACAAATTCAGTAGAATATTAACGAGTGCAGGCAAAAACTGGGGGCCATGGTATTGTAATAAATATTGTGCCGAGAATCCACTGGTATGATATTTTTGGTAGAGCTGGGAATAATTAATTATTTATGATTTTATTTTTATTTTGTTTTTTTAACCTATATTTTCCTGTTTATACTTTTATGCTATGATACTCAAGCCCAATCAAAATTTTTATATTAGCAGGTATAATATTTTCCGGTGAGGGACATTAGCGTCTCGGCCACTAGCGTCTCATCAGCGTTTTTGACGAATCATTGCTCATCAGCCAATCAACCAATTTAAATGATCTAAAGTTCATTTAATAGCCTTAATTATTGACTATCCGTTGATATATTGATCAACCAAATATGTAAAGTATTGGCATGTTAAGGCCAAAAATTTGGAAAAATCGCATTTATTTTTGTATTTATGAACATAACTTGGCCAAATTTTATAATTTTGATTGACATTAAACCAATGGATAGCCAATACTTAGGGCTATTAAATGAACTTTAATCATTTAAATTGGTACATTGGCTGATGAGCAATGACTCGTCAAATTCGCTGAGAGGCTAGTGGCCGAGACGCTAATGATCCGACGGTAAATTTTCTGATAATTCTTTATTCGGAATATAAATTAATTCATCAGGGTCGAATTTATTGATATGATTTTAATTTTAATTTCAAAATGATTCGATCTATTTGAATCTAATTTATGGTCAAACGAAATTAAATATTTTAAAGATGTATGATAATTTAGAACTATAGCTAAATTGGATTAAGTCTATGATAATAAATCAATGAATGTTCAATGACAATTAGCTTAGTAAATGGCCATTTGCCACAAATTCTAATAAAATGTCTATTATTATCTTTTTTGATTCAAAATATTTATCATTTTTTATCTATTTTTAAATTTAATTAATGCTTTTACATCATCCAAAATTGAGCCTGGTGGATATGGAGAGCTATCAAATGTCGAATTCATTTTTGAATATTATTTATGCAAATGGAAAATTGTCAAATGAATTTTTCCCATTAAAAATTTTTGCCAAATTTATGTGAATGTTCACGTCAATGGCTCTTATTTTTATAATAAATATTTTTATCTATCGTCGCTAGGTGCTACCAATAAATTTAATTATTCATGCATAAACTTTTAATGAGTACATTCTGATGAAATTATTTTTGAATCAAAATAAATATCTTTTTAAAATTTATCAAGCCAAATATTTTACAGTAGAAATTTTACATAAAATTGAGTTTTCATATTGAATTATTATTGTATAGAAAATCTTGGAAATTAATTTATTTAATTTAATAATTTCCATTATTGAGCAGTCCCCGAAAATGTTATTTTCAATATTTTTTAAATTGCTTTCTAAAGTTTTTAATGGTGCAGAACATGAATCTCACATAATTTTCGTTATATCATGTTAACTTGGTAATCTTTTTTTGGAATAGACCAGCAGCTCAATTTCTCGGACAATTGAATCGTTGTCCAAATATTCAACTTGCATATCCATGAATGCTAATTCCAATGCATTCTAAATAATAACAATGACGAAAAATATAGCATTGAAATTTTTTTCATTTCTTTTTCTCATTACCAAATTTTTGAATTAATGATTATACTTCTTTTCCAATAATTAAAAAATGTGCTTGCGTAAAAAATGCACTCATTAAATATTTATACATGACTAAATATTATTTACATTCGTTTTCTATAGCTCCAATTTGTAGTAAAATATTCTGATGAATATTAAAGTAACCTCCAATTGGTAAGAATCTATTTGACAATTATCAAACCAATTTTTATAATATTTTTAATGAATTCAACTTTCGGTTCTCCGTATTCACCTGGCTCAAGTTTAGATCAGGTAAAAATGGTGAAATAAATTTTTAAAAATATTCGTCTATAGTAATATATATTATATATGAAATATGAATCGATTTGGCTTGTGTACCATATTTACTTGTGGTTAAAAACTAAGATAATCAGCATTAATTATATATATGCTATAGATAGACATAAAATTAAAAATATGCAAAAAAATAAAACAAAATAAAAAATTTATTCATAGCTTTATCAAAAATATCATGACAGTGGATTCGTGGCAGATTATTTCCTACAATATCAAGGTCCCCAAACATTATTTGGAATCATTAATATTTTATTGAATTTGTCATTCATTTTTGTCTCAATCAAATCCAGGTAGAATAATTGGGGACGGGAATCTGGAATAGAGAAAAAAAAATTAATTCCTCTCCTAAATTAACAAAAGATCAAAACTACACACACCTTTCAATTTTTTCATTGCCTTCGATTCATTCTCATCAATCCTAATGGCCATCACAAATTTGGCTAGTATCTGGCTCCCACTCTCTGGTCAAAATGTTGCTCGAATTAAAATTTGCATTTTGCTGCAATCACCCGGTTATATTGGAGGTTCAATGCAAGGCGCCATGATGGTTTTAATCAGCCTGGAACGGCTCATTTGTATTCTATTTCCCGTTTTGTATGATTAAATTAAATTTAATTTATCCATTTTGCATTCTTTTTGGTTAATTGTAAAGAAAGGATTAATTCCACCTGTTTTCCGGAAGAATTAATTCCGCCTGTTTTCCGGAAGAATTAATTCCGCCTGTTTTCCGGAAAGAATTAATTCCGCCTGTTTTCCGGAAACAATTAATTCCACCTTTTTTCCGAAAAAGAATTAATTCCGCCTGTTTTCCGGAAAGAATTAATTCCGCCTGTTTTCCGGAAAGAATTAATTCCGCCTGTTTTCCGGAAAGAATTAATTCCCCCTGTTTTCCGGAAAGAATTAATTCTGCCTGTTTTCCGGAAGAATTAATTCCGCCTGTTTTCCGGAAAAATTAATTCCGCCTGTTATCCGGAAGAAATAATTCTGCCTGTTTTCCGGAAGAATTAATTCTGCCTGTTTTCTGGAAAGAATTAATTAATTCCGCCTGTTTTCTGGAAGAATTAATTCCGCCTGTTTTCCGGAAAGAATTAATTCCGCCTGCTTTCCGGAAAGAATTAATTCCGCCTATTTTCCGGAAAGAATTAATTCCGCCTGGTTTCCGGAAAGAATTAATTCCGCCTGTTTTCCGGAAAGAATTAATTCCCCCTGTTTTCCGGAAAGAATTAATTCTGCCTGTTTTCCGGAAGAATTAATTCCGCCTGTTTTCCGGAAAAATTAATTCCGCCTGTTATCCGGAAGAATTAATTCTGCCTGTTTTCCGGAAGAATTAATTCTGCCTGTTTTCTGGAAAGAATTAATTAATTCCGCCTGTTTTCTGGAAGAATTAATTCCGCCTGTTTTCCGGAAAGAATTAATTCCGCCTGCTTTCCGGAAAGAATTAATTCCGCCTGTTTTCCGGAAGAATTAATTCTGCCTGTTTTCCGGAAGAATTAATTCTGCCTGTTTTCTGGAAAGAATTAATTCCGCCTGTTTTCCGAAAAAGAATTAATTCCGCCTGTTTTCTGGAAGAATTAATTCCGCCTGTTTTCCGGAAAGAATTAATTCCGCCTGCTTTCCGGAAAGAATTAATTCCGCCTGTTTTCCGGAAGAATTAATTCCGCCTGTTTTCCGGAAGAATTAATTCCGCCTGTTATCCGGAAGAATTAATTCCGCCTGGTTTCCTGAAAGAATTAATTCCGCCTGGTTTCCGGAAAGAATTAATCCGCCTGTTTTCCGGAAAGAATTAATTCCGCCTGTTTTCCAGAAAGTTTAAGCTAAATTGAAGAAAATCAAGGATTCCCCCCTTATATTAGGAAATCAGAAGGTAAATTTGGAAATCGCATAATTTATTTTTTTAAAACCTAATTTTAAAATTCATATTGATGGATCTTTCACCTTTTCTTTTCTTTTTCCATTTGACCAAAAAATGGGACCCAAATTGGAATGAGTTTTTTTGATTAATTTTTTTTTTTAAATTTTAGCTATCGAAATAAATTTTTGCTCACATGGAAACATTTTTATATTTTTACTGTTCTTTTACTTGATGCAGCTTTTGGAGGTATAATTGCATATTTAGTGTTTTCGAATACGCTTGATGCAAAGTAAGAAAATAATTTCATTTTTTTTTGTAATAACATTAATAAATAACTGACCGAAAGCAATTTTTCAGCCAATTCTTAATTACTCTGATCAAAAATAATATAAAGGCAGTATTGTATTTTGAGATCAATGGCCATATATCTAAACTTGTAGATAATCTAGGAGATTAATTTATATAAATCTCTAGCTTTAATTCTCCCTTAATCCTAAATGTTAGAACCGGTTAAAAAAACTGTTCAAATCAATTTGAAATTTAAATCTTGAAAAATTTTCTGGACTTTTTGATGGTGACAATGTTAAGAATCGGTTCTAAATTCATTATCGTCTTAAAGCGTATAAATTTTCCATATTTTAGCCATTATTATTTATGTAATTTCTTTGATTTTCTCAATGAAAATGGTATAAAATATTTGTTTCTTGGAAATATGTTTGTGGAAATTTTGTCATTGTTCATTTATGCCATCATTTTGTTCTTGCTAATCAAAGCCAGAATTCAGCGTTTAAAATGTAAAATTTATTGTTTAAATTACCTATAAAAAAATTTCTATAAATAAATAATTTGAATAATAAAAATAACTTTTCGCTTTTTAAAATATAAAATATTTAAAAAAAAATATAAAAATAGTTTAGAACAAATTCAAAGTAATTGTCGAATAAAAATAAAAAAATTAAAATAAAATTTCATTAATTAAAAATGATCTAAATTTTAAAGTAATGGACACAAAAAATATGCAAATTTTGCGCTCCTTGAATGTGATTATGGGCATAATTATTTTTGGTTGGCTAATCAATGCAGCAAGTCCATTTTATGTGTCAATTTTCCAAATTTCCGAAGCGAATTGGCTAAAAATTAATCCATTTATTGCTTCAGTAACAATTCTGGCCTCTGCATTAAATGGCCCTGTGCTTTTTGCTTTATCGTAATTTTTTAAAATTTATTATTTAAAAAATAATTTTGATTATTTAATTAATTTAAAAATTTTTATTAAATTTTTATTTTTTATTAATTTTTTTAACAGCCAAGAATATCGAAAATGCTATCAATGCGTATTTCCATGGTTGTTGAAAAGAAGTCAAACACAGCCAACAATTGTAGTCCAAGTGATTTCATCAAATGCTTGCCGAAGGCAACAACAAATTTCACCAATTAATTGAATACATGTTGATTTTTTCTGAACATATTTGATGGAGTTGGAAATCCAATAAAAACTTACCTTTTCTTCATACATATAATTCACTTTCAAGCAAATGTTATCTATTAAAACTAACTACTAAAATAGAAAATGTGACGGCAAATTTTGAAGAAAATTGAAGATGGAGAATGGAGATGATCAGAAAGACGTTGTAATTTAATTTTTATTCTGAAAATATTAAAATGGTATTATTTTGAAAATAAAATTTACGATAATCGAAAAATGCCTAGACAGGGGTGCCATTTCCAAAAAACACAAAAATATGGCATTAGCTTTCAAAAATCCCAATATAATCCAATTTAACATTTTTATTTCGATAAAAGTGGTTAAGTTTATGGCCGAGTTCCAATCAAAAATTAGTGAAAAAAGTGAAAAAAAATGGATTGGAATTAGTTTATTGTCTTTCAAATTTTGCCTTCTTTTATTCAAATGTCAGAGAATATCACAAAGGCATCAACAATGGCAATAAAGAATAGAAAAATCCGGAATCGGGCCCGGAAAATCAGAAATTCCGGACTCTAATTTAAACCAATTTCAATGATATAAATCGATTGGGCAAGAAGAATTTATTTGACACAAAAATTTTAATTAAAATTTGTTTGAAAAATTAATTTGATGCATATCAGTAACGGTAGATTTTTTGAATTAAAAAATTAATATAAAATGAAAACACACTGATAGGTATATAAAAATATAATTTAAAAATTTATGTTGACTTCATCACGGGGAATATTTTAAAATCATCAAATTTTTATATACATTTTCTTCGCATCAATCAACTTCATTGTCAACTTTTTTAAATTTTATCTCATCAGTCAGTCAAATTGGGGATTATCTAAATCTAAAATATTTGAAATTAATTATAAAAAAGTTTAAAGAATTTAAAATAAAATAGATAAAACTAAAATTATTACTTGACTCTTTAGGAGAGGTTTTTTAATAACATCCAATTGAGATTCAAAATGAAATATATTATTATTATTTCATTTTTAAAATCAGATTAAATTGGATAAATGATATAAATCAATCTTCCAGATTGTTGAATGAATATATTAGCCAAAAATTCAAATGTCACTTTTTCTTGAAATAAAAATAAACATTTTAATTTTCAGCTCTTCTAATTGATAAATGAAAGAATATTCGATTGGATATTTGGTTGGCCGACAGCCGACACTTGCGGACCCGACACTTGCGGACGAAACTGTCTGGAGCCTTAGGTGGTAAAGCTGGAGTGGCATTGCTTATAGCATATTATTAGGCATAAAATTAGCTACAAAATGATATAAAAAGTTTTGGTCAATATTGAGAATTCACCGAGTTATGGCCAAAAAACCGTCAAAATCGCAATTTTAATTAAATCAACGGTTTTTTGGCCATAACTCGGTGAATATTCAACATTGTCCAAAACTTTTGATGTCATTTTGTAGATAATTTTATGCCTAATAATAATATGCTATAAACAATCTCAATCCAGTTTTACCACCTAGGCTCCAGATCGTTTCGTCCGCAAGTGTCGGGTCCGCAAGTATCGCAATACGGGATATTTTGGTTAAAAGATAAAAAAAATATGGGCAAGTTATATTTTCCTATACTTTGCTTACCTCTGGGCCATCAACATCCCCAACTGATTTGTCTTTTCTTTGCTTTTTAGAAGCATTAACAAATCCAGAAGAAAATAATACTCGTAGATCTCTTGCCCCTTTGAAATTCTTGGCCACTTCTACGCTGTTTTTTCTAATTTTATTGTGCTTGGATAATAAGACCATTTTCGCCCTTTTGCTTATATTAGAAGCCATTGTTCTTTTTCGCGATTTAATTGACGATTCACTAATTCCCAATAATCCACTTTTCTTCGCAATAAATGGAAGAGGATGAAGCGCCGGGCTCATTTGTTGGACGATTGCTGGGTGCACTGCTTGAACTTGCACCGAAAGAGGGCCCTTCAAATTTAAATATTGGCCAACTTTTTTTAGCACAAATCTTTGCGTGTAGCGAAGCCATTTGTTAAGATTTTCGGCCAATTCTTCATCCGTTAATTGATTATTGTGATAGGCATTGATTAAATTTTTCATCATTTCGATTCCGAGTGAACCTTCGAATGTTGAGGGGAATAAAATTTATGGAATTTTCTGCAATATATTGCCTGGGCTTTACTCAACTTATGTTGGAGCTCAAGCCCACTCAACCCTACCCATCGTCAGGTAAATTTGTCAATGTTAATAATAGCCTGAAATGATTTTAATATATATAAAGAACAGATTGATGATTATCTTACAACATTTTTATTTAAAGTAATTCAGATATAAATTAAGTTTTGACAAAAAATTGAATATTACTTTAAGAATTTGCAAAATTTTTTATGATTTTTGAGAAAAACTTGATCAGTTCTAATCCAATATAAATAAAATAATATCACTAAATAGCAAATAGTCTATTATATAATTTGATCAGAAAAATATGAAACTTTCGTAGTTTTGGATAAATTATTATATTTTAAAGGGCGACGATAAAAAATTTGACTTACCCACGCTTATTCCTTGTCCTAACAAATAATGCTGTGAAATGTTTGCATCGCCAATGGCCGCAATCAGCATTCGGCTTTGTCTACTCGGGTCTGTTAAGATTTTTGTAGGTTCCATGTGTGCCTTGATTTCCGACACAAAAATGGATGTGTTCACTGGATGCGGATCGAAATTGAGAATAATTGTGTCATCATTTCCTCCAACATTAGTCGGACCCAAATCCCCAATGGGGTCCAAATTAATGATGAATGGTAATTCATTATTTTCTTTGTCCAAATTATCACTCATTTTTAAATAAGAATATTCAAGTAAGGCAGAAATCCATTTTCGTGTAATGCGCGATTGGAATTGGATAAGCAACTGATAAATGAATAATCATTAGAAAAAGTGTTCTATTACCTTAAAAACATTGAAAATAACGAAAAGGTTATAAATGGTTCAATGATTTATTCTAGATACATCTAAACGTATAAATCTTATTTACCATTATATAGATCTCGTCGGTACTTTTGCCATTGTATCCTCCTTTTTGGTCGACAAGGAAAAAATGAAAGGGTTGTCATTAGGTTAGGGTCTTTAGGGGTTATTTGGGATGATATCTCAATTCTCAAACTTGATCCTTGATCCTTGAATGACCCTACATAACCATAGCCCAAATCTTGATGACCCAAAGAAGGGACCGTACCCTTCACTTTTTCCCATCTCCACAAAAAAGAGGATACTAACTAACGGCACTAGTATAGATCTCGTCAAGTTGCATGTAATTAAATGCTATAAAATCTATCATGGTTTAATCAGTTTAATCAAAATTAGTAATATTAAAAGGTTTATATCATTTATTTATTTTTTATTCAAAATTATTTTGGCTTTGATTATATTTCTTTATTTATCAATAGGGAATCAAAATTATTAAAAATTTTAACAATTTTTAATGATTTATTCGAAACCCACTAAAGAAAATGATTTTTATAAAACTCATAATCAAAAGAAATAACCTTGTGTTCGTACTTTCACGTCGATATCCTCGTTTAAGTATGTCAACTGCCTGAACTAAACTGGCTAATACTGTCGGAACTTCCGAGATAATTGTGATCCTCTCTGAATAAGTGACATCAATGATATGAACATCCAATTTGGTCGGATCAATCGCTTCCAAATCGCCTTCCATCAATTTGTCAACAAATTGGTCCGCAAATTTTCCATAACTATTTTTGAATATCTCCAAAATTAATGGCCCTAAGCTCATTATTAAATCAAAAAATCGTTGTTTTTTAAGAAATGGTCCCATTTCTTTCGTGTCAGCCAAAAAATTGTTATTTTCAAAATTGAATATTCTTTCGCCTTTCTTTGGCTTCCACAAAATCCCCTTTCCATATGTTCTTGGAAATGTTGCTGAAATTGGTAAGCCTGAAAAATCAAATAAAATGAATTTTTTATCTTTGAATCATATTTAAAAATAGAAATTAAATTTAACTTATAAAAATTCCACTTTAATTTGTTAATTTTTATTAAAATTCGTTCATTTTCCTTATTTTGGTACTTCCCATTAAATAGAGGGGGGAGATGGTAAAGAAAAGGGAGAAGAGGATGATAAAGATGGTGAAGAAAAAGGAGAAGAGGATGGGTTGATTTCGCCTCTTCCTCATCATCATTATCTTAATTTTCATCTTCATCATCTACATATCTTCTTCTTCATCATTGCCGTTGTCGTCTTTTTCTTCTTCATTTTCTTGATCATCTTCTTCATCTTTTTCATCATCTTCTTATTTTTTTTTTCACTAACCCCCCCCCCCCTCCCCCCACAGTAATGGTAAAGATGAACTCGTATTTTATTCGATTATATATTAATTTATCTAAAAATATTTTTAAAATTACCCAAATACATGTCCCGAATTTTATCATTTGCACCGCCGGCACAAATGAGCACATCAACGGGTAATTGGCTCTCCTGTTGTGTGTCGACATTCTTCAAAATCCCATAATGCATTGGTGCAGAATTATTTGACTGTTGCATTACTTTCAATGCAACAAATCTTGTCGAGTCAAGTATTCGAAGGTGACTTTCGTCATTGTTGAACATCTTTCATAAGGTGAATTATGAAAGTAAAAGTTTTTGGAGAATTATTAGTTAAAAAGAAGTGAAAAATTAGACTAGAAATTCAGTGGTAGTCTTAAAATTATAAGCGTATATACTTTATTAATTCTCCATGGGTAATTATTAATTCTGACCCCACAAAAATTGTGAATCGGTTTCGAAATTCTTAATTTGTAGATATTTAAAAAAATATATAGGATTTTTATACTTATCAGAGCCTTAGAGAACAAAGAAAATCAATAAAAATAAATTTATAAAGTTCCCAAAATCGAGAGTGAATTAAAGAATCTATATATTATTTTATTTTATTTTTATTACCTGTGCCGCATGGTAGGCTAATTTTTTTAAGGCTTTATGCATTGCTTCCTCCAAAACATTCACTTCCAATTGGGCCACATATTTTTGAGAAATATCACCAATTTTATTTGGTCCTTGAAAAATAATGCCGAATTCCGTACCGAGGAAATATCTTTATAAAAGATGATTAGAGGAATTAAATTGGGTTACCTTAGCATAACAATTTGCTTTTGATATATATCAATTGGATGGCTCCGGGCAAATCCGCTTCGATCATTCACCAATGTCACATCCATGCCGGCGATGAAAAGTTGAAAAGCGGCGATCATTCCATTTGGGCCACCGCCCTCAATGATTGCCCGGTGCCATTGGGAATTGTTCGCGGCGGACAATGCTTTTTCACGATTTTGAATATGTTCATTGATCATTTGATTAATGATAATATCGTCTAAATATGGCAAATTAAATAAAATGAAATTCAGTTAGTTTCCTCTTTCCAAGATTAATTTAATTTTTCTCCATCTCTTCAATAGGGCAGTGTTAGAAAAGAGGAAATAATTTTTGTCAATCAGAAAAATTTGGTATAATACTTCGGTACTTATCCAGATTTTATCCCATTTTTGGGTAAACTGGGAATGGGAAAAATTGAAGGGACCCTCATTTGGTTCAGTAGGGTTAGGATTATGTAGGGTCAATCAGGCATGGGATATCATCCCAAGTAACCATAAGGCACTAATCCTAATCCTGATGACTCAAAAGGGGTACCCTTCAATTTTGCTTTCTCAACAAAAAATGGGATCAGACTGGTTTTCATTATAAATATCGTAAAACTTCTAATAGAAACCTCGAGGCTTATAAATTTTAGAGAACCTCCGAGGTGTGAACTTTTTGGAATTTTTTGAAACAAAAAATGCTAATTTCGACATAATTTCATTTATAAATTGCTCATTTTTGAGATAAATTTTTCGACGGGGGGCTTTATTAGAACGGGGACTTCTATTAGAAGTTTACGGTAAACACATAATTCAGGCCTGCTTAATATCTCCGTACTTCTTAATTATCTGGCTCCAATTTGAAAATTTTTTGAAATTCTTTTTCTATTATTCATATTTGATTGTAAAACGATGAAAAAACATGATTTTATTTGATTTTAGGGTTACTAATTTTGGGGGTAACTAGGGCAATTTTGGGAGGAAAAAGTCTGGCCATAGATAATTACGACTAATATTATTGGTGCAACAGGGCAATCTTTAATTTGTCGCCGGCATAATTAATCGCCATAATAATAAAGCACAACGGTGTCGAATGTTATAAAAATTTGAGCTTACCCAGCAAAATATTATGAATTTTTGAAATGCGATAAATTTTCCCTAGCCGATTGGGATCATTTTCAGCAAAATCAAAGATGTCCAAATACCAGCCAGGCTTGAGATAGCAAAATAAATAGATCATAAATTTCTTGCAGGCTATCACCATTTGATGATTTGGCCAATTAGGTGTCTTTAGTTGTTTCTCTTCGTGTAATGTTTGTTGATTAAATTCCGTCAAATTAGGAAATTTGGCAAAAAATTTGTCAATTTCTTCATCCAAATTTTTCTTTTGCTGACGAAATTCTTTCATCAGTTCAAATCCTTGATCAATTTTGTCAAATTTATCGAATGCTAAATATTCATTATATTTCAGCAGCTTTTGGCCCATCAGACTTCCACTTTGTCCAATAATTTCATCCAATTCCTTTTGACGTGCCTCTAAATAATGAATTTTTTTTCTTGAATAAAAATGTTAAAATTTTAATTTTTTTGTTTAATTATTCGAAATATATTTTAATTTAAATATTTACTAATTGTTCGCAATAATCTCAAATCTTCTTCGGTAGGCGTTGCCAAAATCAAAATGCAATGGCCACAAAGCATTATCAGAAATATGAAAAATTTCATTGAATTTGGTGACATCGATAATTTTTTGTTGGAAAATAAAATAAATCACAATTAAAATAATTTTATTTTTTTTTTTTAATCTGTGAAAGAGACAATTTTTATTTTTTTAAAAAGTGATTATCATATAAAATGTAGTGTAATTAAATTTATTATAGATTATAAATTCAATTGAATAACAATTGAAAATTCTTCAGTCAATGATTTAACAATTTTGCTTAACAATTTATTAAGTATGATATGGGAAATAGAAATTTCTAAAGAGTGGGGAAACTTCGCTGATGGAAATAATATTAGCTAAAATAAAAATTCATTTAAAAATTGTGGATTGATTTGTTTTTGATTTTCCCCATTAATCGATCCTTCGAAAATCCATCTGAACGCTCAACTTTATCCATATTTGTCCATCATTACTGAGCTAGCTTCATTTATCGCACGCATTATACCCCATCCCACAATTCACTAAAATGCGCGCAGCCATTTGGCCCTATTATGGCCCCATCTCTCCATCTATCCATCTAAACCTCGACCGCAGCCATTCCTCCTCCTTTCATTCCAAATTTATGGCCAATTTACCACATTCGCTACTTTATGACACCTAGTTTCCTTCAATTCTCTGCCTTCTTTCTGCCCAACAGAATTTTTGTTGTTGGCTTCATCCTCCTCTGCAACTAAGAAGCCTTTCATCTCATTCCATATCAGACTTCACTTTCCCCATCTCCCAATTTCACTTGATTTGAATTTGAGTTTGAATGGATGCGCGGAAACCAAGGACAAAATATAATTCCCATTCACTTTAAACAATGTTCTCTCTAAGACCTTCTAAATTATAGATACGATGATCAGAGGACAGACAAACAGCAGTTTTACCCGGCAAACCGAGAATGGACAATATTTATATTTGCAGAATGGAAAATGAAATAAGAATTTTTCATTTTAACTATAATTTTTTAAATATATTAGAAATTTAAAGAAATTAATTTAATCGGACTTGTGAACATTCATTTTGAATGTGGTTTAATTAAACAATATCATAATATTTTTGTAGGTTTTAAATAGTTCCAAAATATATATATTAATTACTTTCTAAAATGTATTTGCCATAAGAAGAAATTAAGAAATTAATTAGAATATATTTTAGACTAGTTTAAAACTCATGAAAATATTAAAAATTAATGAATTGAATCATTAACGAAAATGGAAGTTCATCAAATTGATAGAATTAATTTAAGAAATTAATTAGAATATATTTTAGACTAGTTTAAAATTCATGAAAATATTAAAGAATTATTGAATTGAACCACTACCGAAAATGCTAATAAAGAAATTAATTCAAAAAATCTGAACAACATTCATTTTGAATGTGGTTTAATTGAACAATCTTTTAATAATTTCATTGTTCTTAAACAATACCAAAATATATATTAATTATTTTATAGAGAGTATCTGGTCAATAAAGAAATTAATCAAATCATTCTGCCTGAACAACTTTCATTTTGAAAGTGGTTTAATTGAACCATGTTTTAATAATTTCATTGTTCTTAAACAATACCAAAATATATATTAATTAATTTATAGATGGTATTAGGGCAATAAAGAAATTAATCAAATCAATCTATTTAAAATGAATAAGAGAAATCATCTTCTAATTTTTATTGTCGATTATTTTAAATTCAAATGAAGTACCCAATGCAAAATGTGAATGACAATGTAAATAAATTTTATAAACATTATTTAAATCGAACGGTTTCATCCAATATTCACAATTTCATCCAAAACAAAAATCGCTTGCGCCAACTTTTCCACCAATCTCTTTATTCATTAGATTATTTTCTCTTCGATTTTACCTTTCTCCTAATTTTGGGTCATTGATTAGACGATGGCACAATCAATTTTTTAATTCGCGCAAACATTACTCTCCCAGATTCGATATAATCGAATGCTCGCATTATTCTCGCTTTACTCTCATATTTCTGCGGTGAACAGCAAATTTGGCCATAGAAAAAAAAGCAATGCCGTTCACCCAGGTGTCCATCATTTTGCCTTCTTTCTCTTATCTCTTTCTCTGAAGCAAAATCAATTTTTTGCCAACAATAAAATATTTAGGAATTGGCTCTGCCTTACTAATCTCCCATATACCTTAGATTTAGACCCATTTTCAAATTCATGCTTTCTCTCCGATTTTTGGATTCAATCAATTTGTTTGCCAACATTAAAATCAGTAAGCAATTTTTTTTTCTATCTTCAAAATCAACCAAACTATTCTAAAAGCAATTTTATATTGCCTAAAGACCTCGTAGTTATTTTTCCGGAGATTAAAGACAGAATCCGTGCCAGTCAGGATTTACTGAATTTCATTCCATTAATAAATATCGTATTTCTCGTGTGGAATATCAACATCTCCATTCTAATGGCAATAATTTTTTTATCATCTTCTGTTCAGATTTATCCACAAAAAAAAATGAATTATTTGCCTCGACTCCTTCAATCATTATTTCTAATGCTTATCTATTCCCATTTTGGCTTTTCAATGAAAGGGCAGCCGCCAAGAAAATGTAAATAAAATATTTTAAAATTTAATTTAATAATTATTCAATGATTAATTTTTAAATGAGCTTATCCAATAGAAATATTAAATGAAAGTGAAAATTTTCCTTTTAAATATTAAAAAATATTTAATAAAAAATATTTAAAAAACCATTGATGAAAAATAATCTTTTATTTTTATAAGCAGCCGGACTAAATCCTTATGCAGCAGAATTCCATCCTCAACGTCAATTAATTCCAAATTCTCCTCAAACTGGACCTCCAACATCGCAATTTAATTCCAATGCAATCGAGCCGCATCTTCAACTTCCACATTCTCATCAGTCTAGCCAACAAATTGCAGAAGATCCTATCAAATTGCCGGATTTTTTATTTCCTTGGGAAGAAAAAGAACAAATCTTAAGCAACCAAGGCGCCCAATTCATTCTTCCGGAAATGGGAAGCAGCAGTCAAAATGCCCATCTCATTCCTCCGGAAGAAAAGGCGAATGGCAGCCAAGGCACTGATGCTTTCAATCCAATATTAAAGAAAGGAGAAAACACTAGTGAAACCGAGCAAAGCAAAAATGATCCCGTCCATAAAGAAGAAATTAAATCACACCTAAAACATGTAACGGACATTCAATTTGCCGACAAAGAGCAAATTGATGAATTAAGCAAATCAGTTGACCATACGCATAATGCATCAAGTTTTTTGAGCAAATCGATGAACCCGATAGAATCCAAATCTAATTCCTGTTCCAAAAGTGGAAAAGAAAAACAACAACATTCGCAACAACCACAGTCTTCCAATCATAGAGAAAAGAATAATCGAAAAGGCGGTTCAGGCAGCATATTGCCTCCTAATAAAGGAATTCCGCCTCGAACATTGGAAAAAGCATCGGAATATGAGGCGCGTGTAATCAACTCGTCAAAAAAAGATGAAATAAATATTTTGGACCGTGGATCAATTGTAAAAGAAAGTAGCTTAAATCCGCTGCACAATCCTCAACAACAAAAGCATTTGGAAGAAAATGAGGATAAAGAACAAATAGAAAGCAACAAAATTCAGCAACAACAGAGCCGAAAATCTATAAAATCAAAGAAAAAGGGAAAAGATAAACAAAGGTGAAAATAATTGAGAATTAGATTTGGAAAGTATTTTAAATGTTTCATTATGTTTAACATCGGGTTTTCTTTTTTTAGGCTGAATATAGATAAACTAGAAAATTAGCTAAAAATTATTATCATATTATTTTAAATATAAATCGGCAACTATCAATTTAGCCGTTATTTCTATAGGTGAAATTGAAAGCATGAAAATTAAGGAAAAAATGGAAAATGAATTATTAGAAAAGTTACTAGAAGAACGGAGGGAGGAAATAGAAAAACAAAAACTGGAAAACGAGGAGAAGAAAATTAAAGAAAAAGGAGAAGAAAAACGACGGGGAAAACAAAAATTGGATAATGTTTTTTCTTCAAGCAATATGGCATTACAGAAGGAAATTGCTGGGAAACAATTGAATCATCCCGCCCTATATGCAACACCACCAAATAACCCAACCATGGCAATGGCAAGTGGCAGTAGTGGATCTGGAGGAGGAGGAGGAGAAGAAGAAGAAAACAATGAGCAAGGTAATTCAGGTGTATTCCTTCTTTTGGAACCAGATTAAATTTCAAACTTCCATATCAAATTAATTTTTATATGTATATTAGATTTATTTAAATTAGGTAAATTTATTAAATCTTGCAGATTGATTGAGTCGATTAGAGAAAGAATTTATGGATTTGTTTGGAAATAGAATAAAACAAAATTGTACTATTTTTTGTTTTTTTAAAATCTTTTTTATATAAAGATTTTCACCAGCTAGAGTTTAATTATTCAATCAGTTAAATTAAATTTTCAATATTCGTAAAATTTAGGTAGTCCTTACGGAATACGGAAAAATGTCATATTTAAAAAGTTTAGAAGCGGAACCAAAACATCGAATAAGTCAAAAATTGGACTAATTAACATTAAGGTATTTATACTCATCTAGTTTAAATCCCCTTAAGTGAAGGATCACCTCTTCGGATGTTAGAAATAGGGATAGAATTAAGTGATACCCCGTCCTATCCATAACCTATACTTGACTGAGTGAGCAACCTTATCCGGAGACTCAAAGGTCCTTCACTTTTTTCTTTCTTGGGTAAAAGGGAAATGTAAACTAAATAAGTTCTAAATAAAGCTAATATCAATTGTTATGATTCTAGATATAAGGGATAGCGAAATTTTCTATAATTTAAGAATTTTTTTTCGAAAATAATCATTTGATGTTCAATTATTAAATACATAATTAATTAAAAATCACACTAATTTAAGCCTCAAATTCTGCTTTTGCTGCTATTAAAGAACAGTCATTGTCATTTCTTATAAAAAACGAAATAGGAAGAAAAGAAAAATTAGAAAAATACAACAAAATCAAAAAATTTTTGACTAAATTGGAGAAAAAGCTAGATGAAATTGAAAAACTGGAACACATTTGGCTAAGAGAAAAAATTGAAGAATTTCTTGAAGAAGATAAAAATCCCAATCCGAATGAAGAGTGGGAGGAGGAAATACATCAAATAAGAATTGAAATCCGTAAACTTGACGATACAAAAAAATCCGAAATGAAAGAAAAAGAGAATATTATGGAATTAAATGAAAAAAAGAAAGAATTGACCTCATTGCGTGATATAAATTATGCTAAATTAAATAATTCGAAAAATAAAAAAAAGAAACGTATTAGGGATAAAGATAAGGTTTGATATTGTTATTATAATATATTTATAATATTAAAAATAATTTTATAGATGGCTATTGCCAATTTCAGAAAAGTCGAAGATGAATTAGAACAAATAAAATTTCAACTTTCGGAAAAAGAGGACTATGTGAAGGATTTACAAAAACAAATTGAGGAATTGCAGAAATCATTACTGTATAAAATTATACAATTTAAAAATAATGAGAAGCCAATAAGAGAGGAAATTAGAGAGATTCAAGTAATTTCGTATATATTACTAATACTAGTACTAGGTCATTTCAGTAATAAGATTTAATAAAAAATTATTAAAATAAATAATTTTTTAATCCTTGATTCTAGGATTTGTGCTATATGTGGTAAATTCAGTTTTGTAAATCTCAACAATAATATTAAATTTAAAAAAATTATAAAGAAAAAAATTGATCATTTTTTTATCCTTGATTTCAAAAATATTTTCAATTAGTATTTGGTAAATTCTATTTTAAAATCATATCCATTGAAAAAAGTTAGCATATAAATTGTTAATTTTCGATCTTTTATTATAAAAATTTTAATAGACAAATTTTAAATTTTTAAAATCAGTCATTCATGAAGTTTTTTGATAAAATTCTTGTTTAATTTTAATATGTTTTTTTTGTTATTAAAAAATAGTTATTAAAAATAATTTTCTTTCAATTATGTTATTCAATCATATTTTCAGCTATCATTACATTTTCCAATATTTTAATACTATGATTTCCAATAATTAATATGATTTAAAATTTAGAAACAAATGGAGGAACCATTGAAACATTTATGGATAGGATATGATGTTGTGTATAAAATACTTGATCAACATTGGAAAACACCCAAAATGAAAGAAAATTATGATAGAAAACCCTTTGACTATAATTTTATCAGGTTATATTCTCATTGATTGTACTTTTTCATTATAAGAGCAGGAATTATATAAAATAATTAAAGAGTTTTATAATTTTTAGTTTCCTTTATTTTCCAATTTTTTAAATCAAATTTAATCAAGTACTTTTTTTTTCTTATTTTTCATCATTACTTTTTTTATAGCTTCATTTTCGCTGGGATAGCTAAAAAGAATGCTGCCGATGCTAAAGCTGAATTATCAACATTTAAAAACACAATGAAACTCACATTGGAAAAAATTTTATTGCATCAAAATATTTACAGGTAAATTTAAGTTTTTTATTTTTATTCCATGACTATAAAACTATATGATATATGATTAATCGCTTTTAATTATTCGATTGAGTTCAGCGAATTAAATAGAGTAAAATTATGGTGAATTATATGGCAACTCTTTTACATGTAATTCCGTTTCTTGTCGCGCAAATATTTTTATAAATAAATTTAGTTCTAAAATTAGTTAATTGAGGCTTAATGTGATTAAATGCCAAGTTAAAAGGAAATTTTTTATGCTTTACTATCAATTTTAATGAGATCTTTTTTTATTATAATTACAATCTTAGAAATATCCGTATTTTCTCACGCTATTAAAAATTGAAAAAAGAGAGAAAGACGCAAAATCATTGCCATATTTAAAATCAGTTTATGAGAAATATTGGTATATGATATTGAAAGATAGGTATGTGAATATAAATAAATGTTTAATTAAAAATAATTTTATTTTACTAATTAATATATTTTAATGCATTCCAATTATATATATAAAGATGCTTTCGACATTTGCATTCAAAAACTTGGAACTTTTTTTAAAGGGTTTTTTGGGTTTTGGGACTTGCACATTCTAGGGGCAACTTTTCAGCGCGCATTCAGGAAAATTATATTCAAAATTCAAATCATTTGTCCTTTCTCTACATTTATAAATAGGATATTATCATCAATTTAATCTTCGTTAGAGAATCTTTTTCTCTGCTTGAAAAATAATATAATAAGCTCGTTCCAAAAAAGAGGGAAAATTACATATATTTTTTCAGAAATAATCCCTAAGATTAAATTGAAATTTAATAAATTAGGGTGGGAAATTCTATATTCATCAAAACCATTTATTTTTAAAAATGTTCAGCAGTTATTCTCATTTATCGAATTGAATTGCATTTAAAAATTGTCCACAGATAATTAAAATTTAAATCAAAAATCACATTTTTTAGATTTGATCATCATTTTGAGCATGTACGAGAATATGAATTTGGGCGAGAAATAAATCAAAAAGAGAGGGAAAAACGTATAAAAGAATTACTTGCAAAAGCGCCGATGAAAAAAAATCCAAAAGTTAAGGAAATTTTCCAGCAAATTGCACTAATAGATCCCGGCATTTTAGTTGAATTGATGAAGGTATTTGTTTTTAAATAAATTTAACTATCATAATTTTGTCTTTTGTCGATTTATCTACGAATACGAACTATAATTTGTTTAATTTATTTTTATAGGGTATTCTATAGAATGAAAAAATATATAATAGGCAAAAAATTTATGGAATATAACTCCATAACTTTTACTATAAATCAAATCTACTAATTCTTTTTCTAATCAGTAAATCTTAATTAGCGGAGCTATAGAGTGTTTTCAAATTATTAATATTCAAAAAATGTCTTTATCTCGATTTTCTGATCCACAAATTTCATCCAAATTTTTTAATTACAAAAATTTTTTCTAGATTATTGATGTGCTTGATGAATTTTTGACGGAAATTAAAATAAAGGATCGCGTTGAGAAATATGAAAATGATACAGATTTTATGAATTCAATTAGTAAAAATAATCCAAATATTAATCATTATAATTCACTTTGGATGGAATTATATGGAAATGATGACAAATGATAATGAGAAATATAAGAAATGATTGAATGGGAAAAATGAAAGAGGAAAATGTTAAAAAGAATATATTGACAAAAGAGAAATGAATATTTGATATATTTATGGCTATTTAGTTTTTATATTGTATTTATTAACAATTTTGTAATCATGGGTGGAACCGTAATTCCGATACCGAATGCCGAAATTCTGGGGTTGAGCTACGTTCCGATTTCGAAAAATTGTCAAATTCCGAAAAATTCCGAAAGCAAAGAGGGATCTTTGCTAATTATATTCTGAAATGTGGATTATTTTTCGAAACGAATTCCATCTTTAATTAAAAATTCATTCTTTTTCTTAATATTTTATTTTTCTATCTAATTTTAATTTTAATTAATCAGCGAAGAGTTTTGGTAAAAAATCATGAAGAATAAGGTCTGCAAATGCATTATTTAAAATTCAGCAAGGACGTCACTACTGAAAATTAGCCCTATTTTTTCACAAGAATACTAATCCCTTTCATTTTTTTTAATATTTAAAATAATTTTGTGAAAAAAATTTCATTTTTTGAATTATCCAATTTTTTCAATTTTTAATGAATTTAAAATTTTTTTGAAAAATTCCGAAATCCGATTCCGAATGACGGAATTCCGAGATCTTGAGTTCCTTTCCGATTCCAAACAAAATTCTGTTCCGATTTCCAACCCTGTTTGTAATCGATTTTGATTCTATAAAAAATTGTAGCCGTTATTCATTTTTAACCGATTTTTGTTTAAGAAAGTTTTTTTATATAACAAATCCTTAATCCGGCTTATAAAGTAAAAGATATCCTTTTAGATTTAGAATGATAGACATAGACATGTCAAATATTTAGTTTCGTGAATTATGGTCCATTCTTATCATCCATCGGATTCATCCAAACCGCATGCAATCATCCCATTCCAAATTTATGGCACATTGTACCAAATCCACTCTTCCCCACAGTTTTCTCTCTCAATTGCTTGCCTTCTTTTTCAGTCCATCAACATTTTTGTTGGCATTCAAGCAGCATTTTTGTTGCTGTCCAAACGCGCGCCCGCATGCTCGACCTGGTTTGGTAAAATCGAATGCACGCATATTCCTTATTCTAATTTTTCTGCTTTGAACAGGGAATTTGGCCATAGGAAATTTGCCCTGTGTCCATCATTTTGTTGTCTTTCTCATTCACTCTGGGCCCGTAGTAAAAGAATCGGATAAATTTCCCGGGGAGGAATCCCAGGGAAAATTCCCTCTCCCTCATTCCCCGATTCTTTTACTACGGACCCTGGTGTCCGATCAATTATTTGCCAACAATAAAAAAGGTAATTCATTGCTCTCGATCTTCCCCATATACACAAATTTTAGGCCCATTTTCCAATGCTCGACTTCTCTCATACCTTTGCTTTCAATTTCAATAAATTTTTGCCAACAGTAAAATGCAGCATTATTCCCTACTTTTTATTCTAAACTCAACCAAATTTGTAAGCTTTTTTATTTGTCTCAACTCTCAAGCCTTTTGATGAAACCATTATTAAAAAGTGATGATTCGTGCCAGTCAAGTTTGATTTCCTTCCGTTAAAATTAATCCCGAATTTCCATTCATCTTTTCTTTCATATCGCGCAGGGCTTTATATCCCATTGACAATATTATTCGATTTTCTTATTTTTTTATTCAGGTTTTTCAAAAATGAATTATTTGTCACAATGCGTTCAATCATTGTTGCTAATGCTAATTTATTCCAATTATGGTTTTTCAATGAAAGAGCAGCCGCCAAGAAAATGTAACAATTGTAAAATTATTAAATTATTATTGAATATTCAATTAACTTTTTTAATAAGACACTTTTCATTATAAATTTTTGTCAATTTTCAAAATATTTGTTAAAAATATTTCCAAAATTAATTCTCATCGATGCTTTCGGTAAAAAATAATTTTTTATAAGCAGCAATACTAAATCCGTTTGCACATGAATTTCATCCTCAACGTCAATTAATTCCAAATTCGCCTCTATCTGAACCTTCAACATCGCAATTCATTTCCAATACAATTCAGCCGCATCAACAAATTGCCGATGATCCCATCAAATTGCCGGATTTTTTATTTGATTTCGAAGAAAATGAAAAACCCATCATTTTACCAGATTCTCTATTTCCTTGGGAAGAAAAGGAACAAATCGCAAGCAGTCAAGATGTCAATTCAACTCCACCAGAAATGGGAAGCAACAGTCAAAGTATCCATATCACTACTCCGGAAATGGGAAGCAGCAATCAAGGTGTACATCTAACTCCGCTGGAAATAGGACAATCAGAAAACAAGCAGCAGGATACTCATCACATCAATCGAGAATTAATAGGCGGCGAAAATCCTGGTGAAACCGTACAGAGTAAAGTTGATCCGGTCCATGATGAGGAAGTTAGTACTTCTCTAAAACATGGAACGACAAATGGCGCACAATTAAATAATAAACAGAACATTGATCAATCAATTAAAACATTTGAATTTGACCAAAAACACGATATTACAAATTATAATAGAAAATTGATGACGCCTACAGAATCCAAATCAGCCTCCGCCTCCAAAAGCGGAAAAGTAAAACAACATCATTTAAAACACCAATCACAGCCATCCAATCGTAGAGATAAGAACAATCGTACAGATGCATTAAAGAAGGAAGTTGCTGGAAAACAATTGTACCATCCCGCCCTATCAGCAATACCGCCGATTGATCCTACGATCAACAATGTGCATATGCATGGGGAGCCAAGTACCAGTGGTGGATCGGGATCGAGGGGAAGAGGAAGAGACGGAATCAATGAAGCAGCCAATTCAAGTATGTTATTTCTCCCTTAAGTGGATAAAAATTTTGAATTTTAAATCAAATTTATTTTAAAATTTATATTGGATTTATTTAAATTAATTAATTTATTTATATAAAAATATGATTAGATGATTTCAAGATAATTTATTAATTTGATTGGAAACTGTCAAAAGGCGTAAACATTAGATAAAGAAAATAATTTTTTTCATTTTTTGACTATACATTCTGGCTAATTTTATTTTTATTAATCATTTCAATTTCAGATATTAAAATTAAAAATATTCACAAAGAATTTAATCAAATTTAATAAATTAATTAATAGCATGAAAAATTTCTAAACTATTTGTAACGACCAAAATTTGAGCATCCTTTCGGATTCGATAATCGGTATGCAAAATATGCCACAATTAGTAATTTAGAAATGAAATCAAAATATCGGCGGCGGATAAGCTAAAAAATGGCGAAATTATCAAAAAGCTAATATCTCACTTGTAAATTAAATTTCTTTTAATTTTGGGAATTTTTTCCAAAATTATTTTATATTTCTATAATTGAAAAATAATTAATTAGAAAAATAGCAATATTTTTAGCCTCCGATTCAACTGCTACTCTTGAAACTGAGTCTTTGTTGCTTATAAAAAGAGAAATAGAAAAAAAGGAAAAATTAGAAAAATTCAACAAAATTAAAAAGTTTTTGACAAATTTGGAGAAAAAGATTGAGGAAATTGAAAAATTGGAACACATTTGGCTAATGGAAAAAATTCAACAATTTAATGCAAATGATAAAAATTTGGATCCAAATGAAAAGAAGGAGGGAGAAATTCATCAAATAAAAATTGAAATTTATAAACTTACCGATGAATATGAATCCATAGAAAAGGAAAAAAAGAATATTTTGGAATTAATTGAAAAAAAGAAAGAATTGACATCAATGAAAGAAAATAATTTGATCAAACTAAAATCGATCAATAGAAAAAAGAAAAAAATTAATGATAAACATAAGGTTCAATTTGGGAATTTTACACAAAAAAAAATATTTTAAAAATAATTTATATAGCCTGCAATTGAAAATTTCAATAAAATCGTAGAAGAATTAGCCCAAACGGATTATCTTCTTTGGGAAAAACAAAAATATGAGAAGAATTTACAAAAACAAATTGATGAATTGCAGAAATCATTGATATATAAATTTATAAAATTGAACAATAATTTGGAGCCGGAAACAGAGAAAATTAAAGAGATTCAGGTAATTTCGTATATTTGTTTAGGTTAATATGAACAATAATATTTAGTTAAAAAATAACAAAACTTTTTCAATTATTTGTGGTAAATTCAATTATGAAAATCGAATCCATTGTCTAAGTATTAGCATAAATAAAAATAAATTGTTAATTTATAAATCTTTCACTTCAGTATCTAAATTTTGGCAGATAAATCATAAATTTTTAACATCAATCATATTCATGAATTTTATGCCAAAATTTCTTTATTGGAAAAATCTTTTTATTTGAATGAGTTATTCATTCATCCTATTGGTCCAATAAATTAGAAAGCAATCATAGATCCCGAGAATTATATATTCTACTCTACTGTTCTATGATTTCCGTATTTTCAAATCAAATTAATTTATTTGAAAATTTAGAAACAAATGGAGGAACCATTGAAACATTTATGGATTGGATATGATATTATTCTTAAAATACTAGATCAACATTGGAAAACCCCTGAAATAAAGGAAAAATATTATGATAGACAACCATTTGACTATAATTTAATCAGGTATAATTTGTTATTTTTGTGTTAGCCGGGTGAATATTTTTTGTGTCTATTGGGGGAAGATAAAGGTAACCCCATTGGTCATCCGGTATTTAATTAGATTAATTCAGGGATAATGTATCTATTATCTCATGTATTTCTAATTCAATCATCTATAAGGGAGCCCTTCAGTTAAAATTTAAAAACCATCAGCTCCACAATAATCGACAAGTTTACAAAATTTTCACTGATTGTAATTTTCCCATATAAGGAAATATTAAAAGAGATTTTAATTATTTTATTAAAAAATTACTTATTCCCTAATTTTTGAAATTTCCTATTAAGTTATAAATTCAAAGACTCTTTGATCAAATTATCTGGCTTATCCTTAAAAACATAAAAAGAATAAATATAAAAATTTTTATTTCTTCTTTTCTATAACTTTAGTGCCTTTTCACTTTTGCAATTTTACATATTTTACAATTTAATTAATAATTATTATACAATCGTAAATGTAAAGCTCACCACAGAAATGCGCTAGTCTAGTATTTTTTTTCTTATTTTTTCATCATTAATTTTTTTACAGTGACGTTTTCGCCATCGCTAAAATAACTAATGAGAATGATTCTGATGATAAAGCTGAATTATCGGCATTTGAAAGCACAATGCAACTCACATTGGAAAAAATGTTATTGCATCAAAATATTTACAGGTAAATGGTTTTTTTTTTGTTCAGAATTAAATGTTTGCAATTATTCGATAGAATTTGGCGAATTATATCGACAAAAATATTAATTAATTGTGGTTAAATATGTTTTAAAACAATAAGGAGATATGCTTTATCTTCAATTTTTTTGAGAATTGATTAAAAAATCAAGAAATACTCATACCTCCTCCCATTGGATCAGATTACAAAAAGCCTAACCTATCTTTTTTATTTATAAGGATCATGAATTTTAAAGTCACAGTCAATGGAGAATCGTTATCGGTTTATGAAAGGCTGAATTGTTTCGATGAATTGTCGAAAAGTAAGTTCAAAAATAATATTATATATGATCAAGAGTTCAATTCGGAATTGAATTCAAAAAACTTATTATTTAGCATAAAAATTGGATAGACATAAGAGAGAAAAATTAATGAAAATTTATAAATTTTATCTCATTGTTTTTTGTTGAAAATCAAAATCATTAAAAAATAACTAATATCGTCAATTAAATATTAGATTTATTAATTATAATATATTTAGAACATAAAATTTAAAAACATTTTCTACTGATTAATTTAAGTCTATCAACTTATATAAAATAATTTTTTATAATCTTTCTTGTTAATGCTATGATAAATTTTTTTCTTTCTTAAGAAATGAAGATATTAGCTGAAAAAAGGAATGAAATCGAATTATCAAAAAACCAGGATGAACATATTACAATAAAGGCCAAAAGTATGATGATATTCGGAAAATTTTTCAAAGAAGAATTGAACCAAAAAATTCGTGAAGTATTAAGCTTCATTATGGTTGGATTGGATGAATTGCCGGATGTATGGGACCAAATGGTGTTGAAAGGAATTAAAGAATTGTCGATATGGTTGCCAAAAAATCAAATAAGGCAAATGGATGAAATTTGGATGGATCTGTTCAGTTACTATTGGTGGGAGGAAAATCGCAATGTGCAATTTCTAAGCAAATCTGTGAATGATAAAGAGGCCGAGAATGTATTCGATTTATCCCCAGGTAAATTTTGTGATTTTTTTTGCCCAAAAATGCTATTTTTTCTACAAGTAGCTTTAACCTTAAAAATTTTTTGGTAATAATTTTTAATAACAATTAATATTCAATAGGTTTAGTTTAATTTTTGAATATTATTTATTACATTTTTTATCAAAAATTAAAAATTCTTTCCAATTTAAAAAATTCTAATAATAATACATTTTTATTAAGATGATGAATATTTTGAAGAATTAAGAAAACAATTGTCAATAATCGATGAATTGCAATTGCACCAGCGTGTAAACTCATTGATAGATACAGATGAAAATGAAATGAAGGAATTTATGTCTGATGCATTTGGTCACATCAAGGCTTGGATACAGAGTATAAAAATGGTGGTAAAAATTGAAAAAAGAGAAAAAGATGTGAAACCATTGCCATATTTGAAATCGGTCTATGAAAAATATTGGTACTGGATATATAAAGACAGGTGGTGTGCGATAAATATTGTAAAATATGAATTAAAATATTATTCAATTAAAATCTGAAAGGTAATAAGAATTCATTTTATTAATTGATATATTTCCATTCATTGTTCATTCCCATTCCCATTATATGCAAATGTATATTCGAATAACTCTCCCATAATAATTAGGATATTATTTATTATTGATTAATGATTATCGTTAGCTTTTTTAGCTACTTGTAGATTCTTTTTCTCTTGAAATATTATTTAGCAATAGTATCGGTCCACAAAAAAGCAAATAAGGTATATTTTTAAGAATTAGCCTGGAAAATTAAAATTTACTAAATTAAAATATTAAAAGCGAAATTTAAAAAAAAACTAACAGAAAATTATTTTTAATTTTGAATATGTATAAAAAGTGTTCATAAATAATAAAAATTTAATCAAAAAATTTTTTCTCATTTCAAGATTTATTCATTATTTTAAATATGTACAACAATATGAATTTGAAATAAATCAAATAAATAGGGCAAAAATTAAAAATGAACTACTTGCCAGAATATTAATGGAAAAAAATAAAATAAAAGTGAAGCCAATTTTTCAACAAATTTCACTCATTGATCCGGACATTCTGATTAAAATGATGAAGGTTTTGATTTGATTAATAATTTTTTTAAAGGATACCAGAATTTTGCACATTTCTGAGCAATTTAGTAAAATTATTAATAAAATTTGATAAAATAAAGTTAATATTGCCAAAAACGATAATAAAAAAAGAAAAAATTTTTTAAGGTATTTGATGCGCTTAATGAGTTTTTGATGGAATTTAAAATTTTTGATCGTTCTAAAAAATATACAAATGACCCGGATTTCATGGATTCAATTTGTGAAAATAATCCAAACATTGATCATTATAATTCACTACGGGAGGAGTTATATAAAAAATCTTGACGAATGAAGTTGGGAGAATAAAAATGAAAAAGGAAGCTGTGAGGAAGAATATATCCTAGTAAAATGCCGAAAATGAATATTTAACATATATGGCAATATCTGTTTTATTTATATTTTATCGTAACTTTTTTTCTAAATCGATTCTATAAAAAGTTTATAGCCGATTTAAATTTTTATCCATTCTGAGATTGCAGAATATTCTTTTTATAATAAGTTCCTCTAATCGTTGTCTTAATGAATTCAAAGATATATTTTTAGAATATTACGTATGCCCAACTGAAGTGTAATGAAAGTAAAACCCATACCATATTTTAGCATTTGAAATAGTAATTCAAAAAAGGCCAGATGAAAAATTGTAATTATTTAAGAAAAAGTCAATTATCCATATATACTTATTTTCAATATACTCAAAGGAATAAAATGGCAACATTCTTTTCTGGACTATTTTTGGGTTCAATAAATTTTGTTTTGATCGGTTTTTGGCATTAAATAATATTTGCATAAACAAATTTCAAAAAAATCTACAGTACCTTATAAAGAAAGCGCAACGGGAAGTACCCGCGGGTAATTTTCGCGGTTAGCCTACCCGTCCCGTTACCCGCACTCCAATTAACCGCATTACCTGTTACCCGCTTTTTCACTACCCGCTCGCGGGTAATTAACCCTACCTTTCCAATGATAATGTAAATAAATTTTATAAACATTATTTAAATCGAACGATTTCATCCAATATTCACAATTTCATCCAAATACAAAAATCGCATGCGCCAACTTTTCCACCAACCTCTTTATTTTATTCCACCAATCTCTTTATTCATTAGATTATTTTTATTTTTTTTTCGATTTTACCTTTCTCCTAATTTTGGATCATTGATTGGACGATGGCACAATAAATTTCTCAGTGTCATGCACGCATAACGCATTGCTCTCATATATTGGGTATATTCAAATGCGCATATATTCCATACTCTCACTATCTTCTATTTCTTTGTCAACACTCAACAGGTAATTTGGCCATAGAAAAATAGCAATGTCATTAGCCCTTACATCATTTTGCCTTCTTTCTCTTTCTCTGAAGCAAAATCAATTTTTTGCCAACAATAAAATATTCAAGCATTGGCTCTGCTTTACTAATTCCCTATATACCTTTTAGATTTAGACCCATTTTCAAATTCATGCTTTCTCTCCGATTTTTGGATTCAATCAATTTTTTTTGCTGGCATTAAAATCAGTAAGCAATTCTCTGATTTCCCATTCAAATTCAATTTTTATAAATTTTTCGAAGACTTTTTCTTTGACTATTTCTTATTTGTCTCAAGCCTGCTGACCAGTGCTGTGCCTTTCGGATTTTATAGCTCCTGCTCCAGTTCCGAGCTCCGACCCTCAAAATTTTTGGCTCTGGCTCCAGCTCCGGGCTCCGGAATTTTAACCCTAAAATTTTGGCTCCAGCTCCGGCTCCGGGCTCCAACCGGTCAAATTTTTAGCTCCGAGCTCCGGCTCCAGCTCCGCTACGATCACCCAAAAATTTTGGCTCCAGCTCCGAGCTCCGACCCTCAAAATTTTTCGCTCCGGATCCAGCTCCGGAGCCGGAGCTGGCACAGCACTGCTGCTGACTGAGATGCAACATGCAACCACTATTAAAGATATTAAATGGGGAATTCGTCCAGTCACGATGGAAGGAAATTCATTCCTTAAATTAATCTCTAAATTTCACACCGCCTCTCCGTTCTTCTTATGCGGTTCGCAGATTGTTCAGTCCATTGTCATCTTTTTAATTTTTTTTCCATTTTTCTACATTCAGATTAATCCAAAAATGAATTATTGGCCAAAAATCCTTCAATTATTGTTGTTAATGCTTATCTATTCCCACTCTGGCTTTTCGATGAAAGGGCAGCCGCCAAGAAAATGTAAATTTTTAAAATTTTTTATTTTTTTTGTGAATATTTCAAAATTTAATATTTTCCAATAGATTATTAAAAAAGTAAAGAAATTTCAATTATAAATATTTTGGCATTTTTCAAAATTTGAAAAAAAACAAAATTAATTCTCATCAATGCCTTCGGTTATAATGTTTTATTTTTATATGTAGCGGGACTAAATCCTTTTGCTCAAGAATTTCATCCTCAACGTCAATTAATTCCAAATTCGCCTCAAGCTAGAACTCCAACATCACAATTCTTTTCCAATACAATTCAGCCGCATCAACAAAGTGCCGATGATCACATCAAATTACCGGATTTTTTATTTGATTTCGAAGAAAATGAAGCACCCATCATTTTGCCAGATTCTCTATTTCCTTGGGAAGAAAGGGAACAAATTTTAAGCAGCCAAGTTGCCAATTTAACTCCATCAGAAATGGGAAGCAACAGTCAAAGTATCCATATCACTCCCCCGGAAATTGGTAGCAACAACCAAAGTGTCCATCTAACTCCTCTGGAAATAGGACAATCAGAAAACAAGCAGCAGGATGTCCATCACTTCAATCGAGAATTAATAGGCGGCGAAAATCCTGTTGAAACCGTACAGAATAAAGTTGATCCGGTCCATCATGAGGAAGTTAGTACTTATCTAAAACATGGAACGACAACTGACGCACATTTTGATAATAAACAGAACATTGATCAATCAACTAAAACAATTGACCAAAAACAAGATATTACAAATTATAATAGAAAATTGATGACGCCTACAGAATCCAAATCAGCCTCCGCCTCCAAAAGCGGAAAAGTAAAACAACATCATTTAAAACACCAATCACAGCAGCCATCCAATCGTAGAGATAAGAACAATCGTGCAAATGATTCAGGCAGCAATTTGAATTCACACTCCTCCGCTCATAGTGCACAGCAACAATTGGCCAGCAAAACTAGGGTATGTGACTTTTTAAATGCTTCTAGATGAACTTTACAACATACATTGGTAGACCTAGGATTTTCTAACTTGACTTGACTTTGATTTGACCTTGACTTTAGACAGGTCAAGGTCAAGTCAAGGAAATCTTGATGTCAAGCCAAAATGTCAAGGAAAATACGAGAAGCTTGACCTTGACCCAGGATTCCCAATTTGACTTGACTTTGACGTCAAGGTAAATGTCAACCTTGACTGTCATATCCAACTTGACGTCTACCAATGTCTGCTTTACAATGATACAATGTGGGCGAGTCAATGATGCCAGAAATGAAAAAGCATTTTAAATATAAAATATCAAAATAGATATAATAATTAATTTGAACAAATTATTTAAAAATAAAAAGAAAACACAAAATAAAACAAAAACATAATTGTTACAAATTATTTCAGCCGACAAAAAGACAAAATTTTGGATAAAAAAACATAAAATGTTTTGTAAAAACAAAAACATAAAATGTTTAGCAAAAACAAAAAAAAAGTAAAATGTTAAGCAAAAAAAAAGCAAACTGTTTTGGAAAACAAATTTTACAAAAAAAAAACATAAATGGGAAAGTAAAACTACAAATTGTTTAGAGAAATAATATTTTTATTTTCTAATATTTTTTTTAAAATTTAATGAATTTCTTTATTTGTATCATTGAACTCGTCCACATTTATATACCATTATGAACTTGATTTGTTTATTTTAGGAAATAACAACCGTAAAAGGGATTCCGCCTCGAAATCTGGATAAAGCACCGGAACATTTGACTCCCGAGATCAAGATGACAAAAAAAGACGAATTAAACATTTTGGAAGGTCAAAAAGTGAATGAAGAAAGTCATTCCATTCCACTATACAATCCTCAAGAACAAAAGCAATTGGAGAAGGAGGAAAAACATGAAGATAATAATAAGCATAAAATTCAAACGAAAAGTAGCAACAATCAGCAGGAGAAAAAGGGAACATCTAAAAAATCAAAGAAAAAGGGAAAAGATAAACAAAAAGGTGAAAATATTAGAAAATTAATTTGGAAAATATTTTATAAGCTTAATGGTTTCATAATGTTTATAGGGTTTTTTATTATTTGGGTTAAAAGTTGATAAATTAGAAAATATGCTATAATTTTTATAATATATCTGAAATATTAATTTAGCTGTTCTTTCTATAGCGGAAACAAGAAATATGAAAATTAAGGAAAAAGAGGATGAGGAATTATTGCAGAAAGAAATAGAAAATAGGAGGAAGGAAATAGAAAAACAAAAACTGGATGAAGTACAACTGAAAATGAAAGAAAAAAATGAAGAAAAGCAGCAGGGAAAACAAAAATTGGACAATGTTTTTTCTTCAAGCAATATGCCATTAAAGAAGGAAGTTAAGGGAAAACAGTTAATAAGCCATCCTGCCCTATCAGCAACACCGCCAATTAACCCAACTATGGCAAGTGGCAGTAGTGGATTGGTCGTTAGCCCGGAACTGGGTATATTATTTGAACTTTCATATCAAATTAATTTTTTAAAATGAAACTGGTGCGACCAGAGTTGATTAAAAAAAGTATTTATGGATTGGTTTTAAGTTGGGAAATTGCAAAAAAAATTTAATTACATCAATTTTTTTAAATTGATAATTTTATGCTCTATTTAAAACCAGTAAAATAATAAATTTAAAAAATCAAAATCACTATTTTTAGCTTCCATTTCTCCTGCTACTATTGAAGTTGTAGCCAAATCGCTGTCGTTTCTTAGAAAAAAAGAAATAGAAAGAAAAGAAAAATTAGAAAAATACAATAAAATCAAAAAGGGTTTGACAAAGTTGCAGAAAAAGTTGGATGAAATAGAAAAATTTGAACATAGTTGGTTAATGGAAAGAATTGAACAATTTACTGATGATGATAAAAATTGGAATCCGGATGAAAATGGGGAGGAGGAAATTCAAGAAATAAGAATTCAAATTCATAAACTTACCGATGCAAATGAATCTTTAGTAAAGGAAAAAGAGAATATTATGGAATTAACTGAAAAAAAGAACAAATTGACATCAATGATAAATATTAGTTCTGCCAAATTAAAAGATTCAATCAATCTTAAGAAGAAAAAAATTAAGAATACAGATAAAGTTTGCTTTGAATATTACAATAAAAAATTAATATATTTACTAAAAATTTTATACTAGATTGCGATAGCCAATATTAGAAAACTCCATAAAGAAGAAGAAGATATAGAAGCTAAAATTTTGGAAAAACAGAAATATGAGGAGGATTTACAAAAAGAAATTGATGAATTGAAGAATTCGTTGATGAATAAATTTATAAAATTGAACAATAATTTGGAGCAGGAAACAGAGAAAATTAAGGAAATTCTGGTAATTTCATTTATATCCTACTAGTACATATAGTTCATCTCCGAAATAATATTTAATCACAAAATTATAAAAATTAATAATTTCCTTGATTTTTAAAATATTGTTATTTGTGGTAATTCAATTTTGAAAATCTCAGCAATAATATTAAATTTAAAAATAATAAAAAAATTAATCATTTTTGATCCTTGCTTGCAAAAATAGCGTGCGTTACTTATTTGAGGTAAATTTAATTATTAAAAAAAGAAGACATTTTAAAAGAGAGCAAATAAATTGTTGATTTGTAAACTTTTCATTATTTAAATTTTGGCAGATAAATCTTAAATTTCAAACATCAATTGATGAATTTTTTGATAAAATTCTTTTTGAATTTTTAGTTTATTGCCGAACTAAACAATTAATTATTCGATACATATAACTTTTCTCTAGTTAGAGTTCCCCCCCCCCCCCCCCCCCATTGGAAAAAATGAAGGATCCTCCTTCGGATCATCAGAAATAGAATTAAGGTTAGGAACATTAGGATTAGGAGGGTTTAACTGAGATGATATCCTACCCTTGAATGATCTTTTAATTATCCTAAACTCTAATTGTGTTTGACCCAAAAGTGGGATCCCTCATTTTTCACTAGTTGACTAAAAAAGGAAACCAAAAATAGATAATTAACAGCAGGTATATTCATCCGGTCGTTTCACAAATTAATTAGCAGCCATACATCCACAGAAATTCCAATATTTACTTCTATTATTTCCAATACAAATAAACTTGATTGAAATTTTAGAAACAAATGGAGGATCCACTAAAACATTTATGGATCGGATATGATGCTGTGCTTAAAATACTTGATGAATATTGGAAAACACCCGAAATAGAGGAAAATTCTAATGATAGAAAACCATATAATTTTATCAGGTAAAATTCTCACTGATCATAATTTTTAATTATCCTAATATATAAAGAATAAATTAAAGAGTTTTTTTGTAATTTAAAAATATGTATTAAATTCGATATTATGTATAAAAATGTTTTTTAAAAAAAATTGTTAAATAACGTAAATCCTCTATTTGAAGCCCCCCTCCCCTCGAAATTTTTTTTTCGAATTTATTTTATGAATTTAAATATGTTTGAATGATAAAAATATGTTTTTTAGTCGAAAAACGTTGTTTTGAATCCAAAAAAAATGTTTGATTTTTAAAAAAAAATGCACAAAAAATGTTTTAATTCCCAAAAAATTATGTTCTAATATATAAATGTAAAAAATTTAGTAAAAATATATTTTGGATTGTAAAAATGTTTTCTGATTTTTTGCAAATTTTTTGAATAAAATTTATGAAATTTATAAGCTCGGGGTTTCTAATAGAGGTTTTACGGTATTTAGAATTGATTGTAAAAAAAGAATATATTTGAAAGAATCTTATATCTATTTTTTTTCACAGTCTCGTCTTCATCTGTATAATGCCTGAAAATAAAATGAATTCAGCGGAATTATCGCCATTTGAAAATACAATGAAACAAGCATTGGAAAAAATGTTCTTTCATCAAAATATTTACAGGTTGAGTGATTTTTATTTTATATGATATTGGGTTATTTTATTAATAATTATTCGATAGAAATCGGAAAATTAAATCGACTAAAAATTTTAAATAAAAAAATTCCTATTTTGCCGCGCAATAAATTTACATCTAGGATTTTATAATGTAATTAAATTTCAGGTCAGCGGAGAATCTTTTTCAATTTTCAATTTTTCTCGAATTCCTATTATTTTATTTCATTTAAATTATAGAAATATTTTTTCCTTTAATTTAAATTATTTACCCTGATAGGATAAGATTAAAAAGGATCTTAATTATTTTTATTTAATAGAGTCATGAATTTTAAAATCAATGTCAACGGTGAATCGATATCAGTTTATGAGAAGCTGAATAGTTTTGATGAACTATCAAAAAGTAAGTACAAAAATGATTAAATATTGATAAGGGAGTTTAATAATGAAATAATTGAAATTAAATTTTGTAATAAATTTTCGGCTAAATAATTAAAATTATTTTTTGGCTAATTAAATACAGATATTAACAAATTATAAAATAATATTTTAAAGTGAAATAAATTTTTTTATATACAGTTGATTTGGCATAAGACTTAAATTTTTATATTTAATTCCTATTTTTTTATGCTAATCCTAATAAGTAGAATAGTCCATTCAAATTTTAAGAAAATTGATGAAATTTCATATGAAATTGAGAAATTTTGCTTAAAATAACAGAAAATAAGAGAAACTAAAAATGATTTTAAAAACCAAATCGATAGTTTTGTAAAAACGAATTTGGACTTTTATATTAATAAACTTTTTTAGCCATATCTTATGACCTTCTTTAAAAAGCCTTATTCAAAAATATTTTTGTGCCATAAAATATATTTTTTTAATTATTAAGAAATGAAGATACTATTTGAAAAAAGCAAGGAAATAGAATTATCACAAAATAAGGCCAAAATGATAGAGACTGAAAAAATGAAAATACTCGGAAAATTTTTTAAAGAAGAATTAAATCAAAAATTTCGCGAAGTGCTCAGCTTCATTATAGTTGGATTGGATGAATTGCCGGACGTAAGTGACCAAATGGTGTTGAATGGAATTAAACAATTGTCAAAATGGTTACCAAAAAATCGGAAAAGACAAATGGATGAAATTTGGATAATATTGTTCAATTATTATTTTATGGAAAATAGCATCATACAATTTCTAAGCAAAGACGGCAATGACAAAGATGCCGAAAATGTATTCGATTTACCCTCAGGTAGATTGAAAAATTAGTCGATTTTTTTGTTCAAAGATTCTAAAATTGGTTTCTGATTTATCAGAAGTCAAAAACTATTTTCGATGTAAAAAATAATTTACTCATTTTCTTCACGAAATTTCGGAATAAAAAATATTTAGGTATTTGAAGAAAATTTTCGGTAATATTCTTCTATGCAAAAAAAGAATATTAAAAATTGTCAATTTTAAAAAATTTGAATCAATTTAATGTTAAATATTTATAAATTAATTTAATTTTAGTTATAAATTTTTTTAATTAGATGATGATGATGATGATTATTTTCATGAATTAGAAGATGAAGTGGACACACTCAATGATTTGTACGGGCGTATACTTTCTTTTGGATTTTCAAAGGAAATAGAGAATTTTATGTCGGATGCATTTGGTAAAATCAAAGTTTTTATTCAAAGCATAAAAATTTTGGTAAAAATTGAAAAAAGAGAGAAAGATGCAAATGCAAAACCACTACTATATTTGAAATCGGTCTATGAAAAATATTGGTATATGATCTATAAGGACAGGTATATATTGTTTAATTAAAATCATAAATACATATAGGGAATTGATAAATATCGATTTTGTCCTATTTCCAATATTTTCTGCAACAAATACAAAAAATTTCCATTCATTTTATTTTAATCCCTGTTCCTATTCCCAATATATTTTGATTATTTTCCCTTCCTTTATATAGGGATATATTATAATTAGAGGGCGAATTCATGTGCAAATGCATATTTCGTTTTAGCTAATTTAATTAAATTTAAATTAATAGGAATTGCCCAACTGATCTATATTATTCATTATTCACATGGCTTGAATAATTTTTTTTTCAAGAACATTTATTTAAAAATTTTTTTAAACAGTAATTCCATTTTAATTATAAGATAATTAATAAGAAATTTTTCCAATTTTTTAGAATTATTCCTCAACTTAATTCTGTACTAGAATATGAATTTGGTCGAGAAATTAATCAAAAAGAGAGAGCAAAAATTATAAAGGAACTACTTGACAAAGCTTCATTTGAAAGAAATCCAAAAGTGAAGGAAATTTTCCAGCAAATTGCACTGGTTAATATTGATATTCTGGTTGAATTGATGAAGGTTTTTTAAAATTATCTTAAATACTACAAGAATAACTTTTAATAAAATTTTATACAATTTATTTATGCTATTTTTACAGATTTTTAAATTTTAAAATAATTATAGAAAACATATTAGGCTTGAAGATTTGGCAAAATTCGATAACTGAGTGATTTTCGCCTATTTTGCTATTTTTGATCATTTTTTTTAAACAATTTCCATCAAAAAAAATCAGAATAAAGTTTCGAAATTTACATATATTTATAGAAGTTATTTTTTTTATTAATCTCATTTTCTAGTTTCTACTGCAAAAATTTCATCCACTATTTTAAATTAAAATAATTTTTCTATAGGTTTTTGATGTGATTGATAAAATTTTTGTCGAAATAAAAATAAAGGATCGCGTTGATAAATATGATAATGACCAAGATTTCATGGATTCAATTCGCAAAAATAATCCAAATATTGATTATTATAATTCACTTTGGGAGGAATTGTATGGAAATGATGAAAAATGATGATGAGAAAAAAGAAGTGAAAATGTGTGAGTGGCAAAAGGAAATTGGAAAATTTTTAAAGATATTCAATTAAATTGTCGAAGAAAATGAATATTTGATATATTTATGTCAATTTTTATATTAAATTTTATCATAACTTTTTTTTCTAATCGATTCTATAAAAAGATTTTAGCCGATTTTGATCTTTTGTCAATTCTGATTTGAAAATATTCTTCTTATAAAAATGCTTCTATAATCATTGAATTAATGAATTTAAAAGATGTCCTTTTAGAGGATTATCACTAATTAAAGCCCATATCATATTTTAATAATAATAACATTTTGAATTTATAAATGAAAGAAAATATAGAAATAAAAAAAGTCAATTGATGAAATTATTGAAAATTTAAATAACTAAATGGCAGTCATTTAATTTGCCGAAAAAAACACTGAATTTGCCGAACATTTTTCGTGTCGAAAAATATTATATTTTTGAGGCGATATAACTTGGCCAAATCAGATTTATTTAAGATTCCCTAATCCCTAGCCATTAGCCCTTAGCCCCTAATCCCATGCCTGCCCTGAACCTAACCCTAGCCCTAAACCCCTAATAAGGACCAAGTTATATGACCTCAAAAATATAATATTTTTCGACACGAAAAGTTTTCGGCAAATTAATATTATCTCATAACTAAATATGAAAAGAATAAAATGACACAAATTGGCACACTATTCTTATTCTTTGATATTTTTGACAAGGGCGTCGTGGATTGCCAGTTATCCTTTTTTTTTGGTTATTTCGGCTTGGGCGGACTTTAAATTAATTTTTTAATTTGAGAATTATATAATTCAAAGCGAACTTTTATAAATTGATCGAGCTTAGTAATGCCATTAATGAAATTAATATTGTAAACCAAATTAGGGTAAAATTTTTGGCATCAAAATTAGCGAAAAAAATTTTAAACGATTCTAAATTCATAATTATATTAACTGTTTAATTTTTAAATTTTAACAACTGTTTCTGTTCATATTTGTACCATTTAATCTGTTCAATGATTTATTGCTCTTTTATGAAAATTTAAAACAAAAAAAGGAATATTTGGAAAACATAAACACCAAAAAAAACGAAAATCAATCATTCCTATTCCTTTGTCAATAACAAAAAGTCAATAAATTCTATAAATGTTATATTTGATTTATTTGATTTAAATCGAACGGTTTGGTTCAAAATTCACAGATACCCCAAAGGACGAATATATCAAAAATGGGACGTACACTTTTCTCTTTGCTAAATGCCCAGCAGTATTTTCTCTTGAATTTTGCCCTTCTCTTCCACTTTCTGAGAGGCCAATCAATTGTTTGCCAACAACAAAATCCATCGGCAGTGCCCTGTTCTATTACTACTAATAGATCTTCTCCATATCATATATCCCTGTTTTCTTTGTGGGCCATTTTCAGATTCTCGCCGGCCCTTTTTCGATCTCTGGGGACATTAAAATTTGATTTCCAGCATTAAAATTAGCAGGCATTTCCCTGCTTTTCAATTTCCATTCAATTTTTATGTAGCAAACTATTCAAACAATATTTTTTAATAGTCTTCATCATAATCTAATCAGACTTTGCCATGAAGTCATTATAAAAAAATTAAACAGAGTCTTCAAGCTGTTCACCATCGGCGGAAGTTCTTTTTTTAATGGATCAGGAATAAAAAGCTACTTCTCTTACAATAATAATATTTTTTATTTGTCTCTAATCAAACTTTACGAAGAAGTCATTAAAAAGAAAATTAAACGGATACTTCAATCCGGTCACCGTTGGCGGAAATTTCGTTTTTAATAATAGCTCACAAATGTAATATGTAAGAAATGCCATTTTGACTCTTTCACTCTTCTCTTTTCGGCGGAGCGTGAACCGTTCCATTTCATTGGCATCATTATTTATTTTTTTCCCTTTTTACTATAGAGATTACTCAAAAATGAATTATTGGTTTCAACCCGTTAAATCATTGTTGCTACTGCTAATTTTTTCCAATTTTGGATAGCAAAAATCAACAGCATCAGAGCCATAAATCTGCAAAATCAAAAGGAAAGGGAAAAGATAAGCAAAAAGGTGAAAAAATTAGAAAATTCTTATTTTATTAATGCTTAGTTTTTCTGTTTTGAACTTGAAACCATAAGATATGCTAAAATAATTTATATTATATTTGACATTAAATTTAGTTGTCCTTACCAAAGAGGAAATCAAAAGCATGAAAATTAGGGAAAAAGAAGAAAATGAATTTTTAAAGAAAGAAGCGGAAAACGGAGGAAAGAAATAGAAAAACAAAAACTGGAAGAGGAGCAGCAGATGAAAATAGTAAAATTGAAAGAAGAGGAGGACCAATTGAAAATGGATGGAAAAAAGGAAGAAAAGCAGCAGGAAAAACAAAAATTTCATAATGATTTTTCTTCAAGCAATATGGCATTAAAAAAGGAAGTTAAGGGAAAACAATTAAGCCATCTCGCCCTATCAGTAGCACCGCCTACTGATTCTACCATAACTACCAATATACACAGAGAAGAAATTGGCAGTAATAATGGATCAGCAGGGGGAGAAGAAGCCAACGAGGAAGCAAATTCATGTAAGTTCTTTCCAATGGAACCGGTTATAAATTTTATATTAAACAATGCTAAACAGCGGTAAAATTTATATATCAAATTAATTTTTATATGGATTAGATTTATTTTAATTCGTTAAATTTATTGCTATTGTATAATCCAGATATGAAGAGAAGGTTTGAGAAAGAATTTAATAATTTAATTGGAAAATTCAAAATTTAGGGTCGGTAATATTTTAGCGCCGCACGTTTTAGCGCCAGCGAATTTGGCGAGTCATAATTCAGCAAAGAAGAAACCATTTGAGACAATCTTGGTTTCATTTGATAGAGCTAATCAAGCTCTATTGAATAGTGGATAAAGCTTTTTTGATAAATGAAAATTTTAGAGACTTGAAGTCAAAAAAGTGAATAAAAGTCAGTTTTTTTACTTGGAAGCTTGTAATTAAGAGGATATTTAACTTTTCATAAATTGTTATATGTCATTCAATAGAGTTTGATTAGCTCTATCCAAAGATACAAAGATCGCCTCAAATGGTTTCTTCTTTGCTGAGTTATGACTCGCCAAATTCGCTGGCGCTAAAACGTGCGGCGCTAAAACGTCCCGGTCCGCAAAATTTATCCGATTTTTTTAAACATAATAATTTTAGCCTCTTTACAAATTCCACAACAATCGCCATCAACATTCGAACTTATAATAAAAGAAATAGAAAGAAAAGAAAAATTTGATAAATTTAATCAAATTAAAAGATTTTTGGAAAACATGCAGAAAAATCTTGACGAAATTGAAAAGTTGGAGTTTAATTGGTTAATAGAAAAAAATAAACAATTTGATGAAGAGGATAAAAACCAGAATCGGAATGAAAAGGAGGAGGAAGAAATTCAGCAAATAAGAATTGAAATTCGAAGGCTTTCCGATACAACTGAATTAATTAAGAAGAAAAAAGAGAATATTGGCAAATTAATTGAAGTAAAGAAAGAATTGTCATCATTGAAAGCTTATGCCAAACTTAAAAATTCAAACAATAATAAAAATAAACGAATTAAAGATACGGATAAGGTTCAATATGCGAATTTTACAAATATTACTAATATATAAAAATAATTTTTAGCCTGCTATTAAAAGACTCAAAAAACTCTGCGGAGAAAATGAAGATCAACTATTGGAAAATCAGAACAATGAGAAGGAATTACAAAAACAAATCAATGAATTGCAGAAAACATTGATATATAAATTTTTAAAATTGAACAATAATTTAAAGCCAGAAACAGAGAAAATTAAAGAGATTCAGGTAATTTTATTTATGGTACATACTAATTTCTCCACAATATAAAAAACCATAATAAAAAATAAACACGTTTTGATACATGGTTTATAAAAAAAATATTTGTCAATTATTTGCGGAAAATTCATTTTTGAAAATTGAAAGAATTAACATATAAATTATTGATTTTAATTTTTTATCATTATCTAATTCTAGTAAATAAATCTTAAATTTTTAATATTAGTTATATTCAAAAATTTTTGATAAAATTTTATTGATTTTTTAAAATTACTGGATTTTAATCTTTTCATTTGAATGGATTGTATTGTCAGAAATGATTCCATCCCGAGATTCAAATTTTTTATTTTTTTTACGAATTTCGATTAAAATTAATGTGATTGAAAATTTAGAAACAAATGGAAGAACCATTGAAACATTTATGGATTGGATACGATCTTGTGATTAAAAAACTTGATCAACATTGGAAAACACCCGAAATGAAGGATAATTATTATGATAGACAACCTTTTGACTATAATTTTATCAGGTAAAATTCTGCTTCTATTATTGGAGTCTGAGCAGTCCTTTCGAAGGATGGGACTAGGTAATAGATTAAGGTTAGGGCAGGGCTTCCATTCGTCCTTATTTTATCAGAAAATTCCTTACAAATTGACCCCAATTCCTTATTAGAAAATAGAAAAATATCCCTATTCCATATGAATGTCCTTACAAATAATACATAATTGTCCCTATTTCTCTTAATTGTCCTTATTATTGGAAATTTTGACTAAAATTTTCCCCTACCAGAATCATTTTTGGTCCAAATTTTCCCCTATAGGGACGGACCATTTTTGGCTAAAATTTTTCCCTATAGGGTCATAAAAATTTTCCTTCTCGGATCATTTTTAATAAAATTTTCTTTCAATCCCTACGTCTACTGAAAAAAATGCACATTCTGAACAAGATTCAAATGATTTTTCTATCAAAAATAAAAAAAATACATGTCAATATATTTTAAAATTTTTTCCCCTTATGTCCTTATAAAATTGAACTTTTGTCCTTATAAATTGATTTGACTCGATTAGAGCCCACTGGGTTAAGGTGTGATTGATTTGATAATAATGATTCGTAGGGTTACTCATATATTCTTAAGAGAAAAGTTAATTAGGGGTGCCCATTGTCCAATAACAAAAATTTTCCAATTACAATATCCAATAAAAATAATGGACCACAAATCCACAATAACAATATTATTGGGCATTTCTTTTCTAGGATAATTATTCGTTTGCGGGACGAGTATTATGCGCTTATAATTTTTGCGACGAATTTACCCGTCCAGTAACCAACACCTTGATCTCTAGTCTCTACCTGTTACTACGTTCGCTCGTAATAAGTAACCCTATTTAAGAGAATTTAAAATTATTTTGACAAATGATAACTACACCATAGGAGCATCCCTTCACCTTCGTTTTTTGGCACCCAAACTGAATTATAACAAAATTCTCATTGATGATAATTTTCCGTTTTGAATAATATAAGGAAATAATAGAGATCTAAATTTTTATTTTCTAAAAATCTTTATTCCACAAATTATGAAATCTAAACCAATCTAGTACAATTCTATTTTCTTATTTTTCAAATTATTTTTTTTTTTGCAGTGACGTCTTCGTCGGTACAATGACTATAAATGATGAAAATGCTGATAATGCCGAAGCAGAATTATTGTCATTTGATAAAAAAATGAAATTCACATTGGAAAAAATGTTGTTGCACCAAAATATTTACAAGTAAATGGCCGATTTTTATTTTTGTACTATATGGTGTAGGGTTGATTGTCTGCAATTATTTGACACAGTTCGACGAATTAAAATTGACTAAAGTTTTAGGGCAATTTTCACTTATAAAGTAATATATTTTTGCCGGCAGATATTTTTAAAATTTAATTTAAATTTAGATTTTTTACTATTTCATACCATATATCTTCCTTGATTGAATCAGATTAAAATAACTTCTAATTTTATTTTTATTTATTAGGAACATGAATATTAAAACCAATTTCAATGGAGAATCGATATCGGTGTATGAAAGGCTGAATTGTTTTGATGAATTATCGAAAAGTAAGTAGCGAAATTATATAATATGGTACAGTGAATTTAATTCAGAGAATCTATTATTTATTAGTATTAAAAATTGGAAAAAGGGGAATAATTTTTATTCTTAAACTCTGGCACTTATTAAAGTCATGTTTTATGGCCTTAGAAATTCGTATGCTAAAACTACTTTTATATCAAATATTTTTTCTATTATTTTAATTTTTATTGTAAATATAAAAATTCTGAATCTATTTATAAAATAATTTTTTAAGAAATGAAATTGCTAGATGAAATTTGGATTAAAATATTTAATTACTATTATTTTGAGGAAAATAGAACCATAGAATTTTTAAGCAAATATCTTAATGATAAAGAGGCAGAGAATGTATTCGATTTATCATCAGGTAGATTATAATATTCATGAATATTTTTATTTTTTCTAAAAATCTCTTAAGCAAAATAAATTTTAAATCCTTAAAAAATGTAAATTTTTACAAGAGATTTTCAGCAAAAAAATTTTTTTGCAATTAATTCAATTTTAAAATAGGAAAGAACAATTTTAATTAATATAAATTTTAATTTTTATCCATTAAAATTTTTATTTAGATTCTGAATATTTTGAAGAAAGATTTGGAAAACAATTGACCATAATCAATGAATTACATGATTACATAAATTCGCTAGGATTTTCAACTGAACTAGAGAAATTTATGTCGGATGTATTTGGCCATATAAAGGCTTTTATTCAGAGTATAAAAATGTTGCTAAAAATAGAAAAAAGAGGGAAAAATGCAAAACCATTGCCATATTTAAAATCAGTCTATGAGAAATATTGGTATATGATCTATAAGTACAGGTCTGTGGATATGGATATATAATTAATACTCAAACTAATATGAATGGAATGAAGAATAAGTATTGTTTAATTAAAAGTAATAAGAAAATTAATTCTGTTGAATGATAATTTCCATTCATTCCTATTATTTTATAAGATTTTTTAGGCTATGGGCCACCCTAACTCAAAATTATGAAAATCACATTTTAGTAGTAATTTATGGTTTAAAACAATTGGAAAAATTTTTCCAATTTTTTAGATATGATCATCATTTGGAATATGTACGAGAATATGAATTTGGTCGAGAAATAAATCAAAAAGATAGAGCAAAAATTATAAAAGAATTATTTGACAAAGCCCATTTCAAAAAAAATCCAAAAGTAAAAGAAATTTTCCAGCAAATTGCACTCGTTGATCCGGGCATTCTGGTTGAATTTATTAAGGTTTTTTATTATAAATTAATTTTATAGTACCAATACTTTGCGCATTTTCAAAAATTTTATAAACAATTAATATTTCTACAATTTTATGTTTTTTTTAAAGACTTTTTATTTTTTGAATGATAAAATATAATAACCAATAAATTTTTGAAAAATAATTTTTCGATTTTTGCCTATTTTTATAAATTATGCAATTTTTGATCAAATTTAGTAATTTTTTTTAATCAGTAAATCTTATTAGTAAGAATATATAAAGTTTTTCCAAATTTATTTAAATTAAAGTTAATAATCCAAAAAAATATCTTTATGTCGATTTTCAGTTACGTAAATTTCATCAACAATTTTAAATTAAATTTTTTTTTACTAGATTATTGATTTGCTTGATGATTTTTTGACGGAAATTAAATTAAAGATCGCGCTGAATATTATGAAAATGACGCGGATTTCATAAATTCAATTCGTAAAGATAATCCAAATATTAAATATTATAATTCACTTTGGGTGGAGTTGTATGGAAATGATGATTCAAAAAAGGATGATGCGCGAAAAGAAATTGCTTAAATAGCAAAGTGAAAGAGGAAAATATTAAGCAGAATATATTTAAGTAAAATGCATAAAAGAAAAGAAAATTTGATATATTTATGGCATTTTATGGTTTTTATTTATTATATTTTAACATAACTTGATATATTTATATGGCAATATTTTATCATAATTTGGTATATCTACAGCAATTTTATAATTTATCTTTTTATCTATTATATTTTATCATAAATATATTTATGGCAATTTTATGATTAATATTATATTAAATTTAAAAAAAAATTATGATATATTTTTGAAAATTTTCTATTTTTTTGTATTATATTTTATCATAAAATTTTTCTAATCAATTCAAGTATAAAAATATTTAGCCGATTTCGATAATTTAACCGATTTTGGTTTAAGAATGTTTTTTTAACAGTGCCTTAACCTTTTGCTTTATAAATTAAAAGATATTCCTATAGAATGATAGACATAGACATGTCCAATATTTAGTGTTGTGAAAGTAAAATCCCCTATTAGCTTCGCTTATAATATAAAATTGGCCAATTTGTGGCCAAAAAGACATTTTTCGCAAAATTAGAGGCCAAATCCCTTAACAAAATAAAAAAATTTTAATCGCTATATTTTTATTTTATTTATGACCAAAATTTTCAATATTAGGCATAAACTTGGAATTCCTAATTATTTGTATATTACCAATTTAAGATGTTCCACCAATGATTCTTTATTCAGCATTAATTAGCAAACGGTTCAAAAGAATGGTGAAGGAGAATGTCAGGGGGATACCGCGACACGAAAAAAGTAATTTAATTAAATAGATCAAAAATAAAGGTTTAACAATTGTTGGGGATTAACGATTAAGCAATAATTGGCGTAAATAATTTTGATTAGCATTTTGAGGGCACAAGGGAATCGATAAAAAATCATTTAACAATTATATGATTCGAGAATTAAACATCTACAAAATTAGCGGCACCAGTCAACACTTTGATTTTTGGCCATATTAATATTGCATAATGTTGCTTTCAATTTTTGGTTGAATGTTACATTCACATACGAGAAATGATCGAGCATAGTTTTTTGAATTCTTGGCAATGCACCACCCAAAGAATTGGCTATATTTTCCACCAAACGTTTTTTGGCCTCTTCGTCAAATCCCTGCAAAATTAAATTATTAAATGACTGTCAGTATTTTTGTCTAATATCTCACTTTTTTTTCAAGATATTAATAAAATTTTTATTAGATAAAACTTTTTTGTAGATTATTTTGAGATCAAAATAAAAATCATTTTAATTTGTTAGAATATTATGCTATGACTAAAAAGCATTTTCAATTTGATCTATTTTATCGTTTTTTGGGTCATCGTATTTTTATATTTTCAAATGCTAATTTTTCTCTAATCAATTCATCACAATCATGGCTATAAAATGGTAACAAATTTTCTAAATTTTAAGCTATTATCCGTTAGAAAAATTGATTCTAATTGATAGTTATTTTGGGGCATATCTTCCACCAAATTTATAGAAAAAAATTTTTTTGACTTTCTTACATATTTCCACAATAATTGTGGTTGGTAAAAATCTAGACCGTAATAGTCTGTTCCGAATCGGGTAAATTCTTCATCCTGCTTCATGGTCCAATTCGATTCACGCATTCCTGTAATAATTGGGCCATGGAATGTGTTCGGAAAATAAATTGGAGCTCCTCCTTCATTCCCATCGAATCGCATATTTCCATTAATTTGCGTATTATTGACCCGGTTATGAAATGGACAATTGTTTATGGGCAATTTCATGAAATTTGCTCCCAGCCGATGGTATTGTGCATCTGGATAAGCGAATAGACGACCCTGAAGCAGCTTATCAGGTGATACCTCAATCCCAGGAACCATCCTTGATGGCGCAAATGCGGCTTGCTCAACCTCCTCAAAGTAGTTTGTGGGATTGCGATTCAGGGTCAGAATGCCGACTGGATTCAACTTGTATTGGTGTTCAGGCCAAACTTGGGTGACATCGAATGGATTAAATGTGGAGTCTTCGAACTCTTCCAAGGTCATCACCTATGGAATAAGGGATTAGTTATAGTACACATTCACATCATATATTACCGTTAAAATATTTACATCAAAAATTCGTATATCCACAAAAAATGGTTTTAATTTTTCCTCTTATTATGCTTCCAAAATAAGAATTTATGAGGTTTATAAACGTCGAAAATGCTATTAATAAATGATAGTGTGTAATATTAAATAATTATATTTTAGGCAATTATTGGTACTTAAACTTGCATATGACCATATTTTAATGAATATATGTCTAATTTGCTAAGAAAATGCCAATAAATTTGAATTATAAATAGTAAATGTTAGTAACTGCATGCCAAGTTAAACATAAATTGGATAATTAATACTAATTTTTAATTACAAAGGTAAAATGATAGAAAAATTAAGACTGGTTTCTTTCTTATTATAATACTTTTTTTATTAACTAAGAAAAATGTATTTTTAATAAAATAACAATTCCTTAATTAATCGCCCCCAAGTGAACAACATACTTGTATACTCAAATTCCATTTAGGAAAGGCACTATTTTCAATTGCATTGTACAAATCCCTCTGCGCATAATCGGGATCCGTGGCACTCAAATTCATTGCCCTTTCCGTCGTCAAATTATGCACACCTTGTTGCGATTTCAGATGGAATTTGCAATATGAGATTTGTCCTTTATCATTAACCTTTAAATTCATAATAAAATCATCAAACATGAACAAATTGTAGACCAATTTGAAAGTATGAGATCCGAATCCATCCATTTTTCTGTAACCATCTGGAATGCCCAAATCCGAAAACGTATGCATAATCATGTGAATAGTTTCCGGTTGTTGCGAAAAGAAATCCCAAACCATATTGGGATCGCGCAAATTCGTCACAGGATTACGCTTTTGCGCATGTACTAAGCTGGGCAAGAGCATCGGATCGCGAATGAAGAAAATTGGTTGATTAATGCCGACCAAATCCCAATTGCCCTCTTCCGTGTAGAATTTGATGGCAAATCCCCGAACATCCCGCACCGTGTCGGCATTGCCCATTTCACCTGCTACCGTGGAGAATCGAACAAAACATTGAGTCTTTTTGCCGACAGAAAACAATTTAGCCCGTGTGAATTGGGTAATATTGTGGGTGACAACAAATTCCCCATGGGCACCAGAACCTTTTCCATGTACCTATGAAAATAAGGTATTTTGGTACTTGTTGATTATCTCTCTACAAAATGTTTTTCAATGGAATGTACCCTTTTTACATGTATAATTAGGGTTAGGGTTACATGTGATGATAACCTATCTACTAAAGTTCGCCAGCAGTTGGCTAAAAAATCTTGAGATAAATAATAGACAAATATAATAAATTATATTTAGAATAATTAATAAATTTTGATTGAAAGTTTCTCGATATTTTTAGTAATTTTTGTGATCCCTTTTCGGAAGTAAATCAATTAAAAATAACATTTAATTATCAATAATTTTCATGTCAAAAATTCTAATTTTAATGGTTCTAAATTTGGTCAAATTGGTATAATTTTGAAATAGCCTTAAAAATTCCGTCTGACATGAAATTTTCTGGATGAATTAATAAAGAGAATTTTGAAACAATTTAAAATTTTCTGAATATTTTCACTTACAACTCTCTCCGGGATTCGCTCTCGAACGAAATGGGACATTTCATCCAAATAAACCACATCTTGAAGGAGAATGGGTCCAAGGGGTCCAACAGTCAAAACGGCGCTTTTACTCGATACTGGTGCGCCCCATGAAGTGGTCATGTTATCAGGTATGGTCTTGTTTTTCGAGAAATTTTGCAATTGATCGCCTGTCTTATCAATAAAATGATCTTGGGCAATTGAAACAAAGCCAGCAGAAAGGATCAAAGAGACAAAAATGTTGAATTTTATCATTTGTTATTCTTGGTAATTTTTTTCATAATTGAAAATTTTACTTGACAATTTCTGGAATAGTTTTGAAAAAAGCTGTTGGAATTCTTCAATTTTTAATGAATTCATAAAAGAAATGAAAATGAATTATTTCAAAAAAATTTATTCCTTTTTTATTCTCATTTTAACAAAACAATTCTATTATAATGCAACAATTAAAAAAAATTCATAATTTAAAATCTTGACAATTCTTTTGTCTGAATTTTATGAAAAATTTCTGAACAATTGTTTACAAACGAATTCATTTTTAAAATGAATAAAATTGAATGAAAGAAATACAAATTTGAAGAAAAGTAGGATCTCAAGATTAGATTTTTGTTGAATGGACACGAAATAACACAAATGTGTCGATAGGTGGCAGAGGAGAAAAGTGTTTAAAAATGAATTCTATTTCGATTTTGATATATTTTTCATATTTATTTCTGTAATAAAAATGAAATGCTTGTTATAAATGAAAATGGATGGCATTGAAAATTCGAAATAAAGTCAATAAAACAGGAAAAAAATCAAGCTCCATTTTAGATCAAATTCTCATTCTTGTTATTCTCTAGTTTATGCACTAAAAGTCACCTTTTCATTTATTTTTAAATTAAAATAGATTGAAAATTAATTTTTAATATCATTATATTTATTCTTATTTTATAAATTCAAAGCTCATTGATGATTTTCCATTGCAATTTTTGATAAAAATTTTCTATTTTTGCCAGATTTTATTTTTTTCATTCCCTTAAATCTTATCATTTCATTTTTTTCTCAAATTGAGATTTTAAAATTAAATTTTTTTACATTTTTCCATTTCCATCTTGATGGTTGCAAATTGCAATATCCTACCAACTAATATTTGTCTTATTTTTTTTACCTTCTCTACATTTCCTATTATATTGGTTTAGACTTTAGAATAACATATTAAATAGTTGGAATAATATTCAAAATTATTATAATTATTGATTAATATTTTTTAAATCAATTTTAAAATTGAACGAATTTTCGATCAAATCTCTATGTACCGTAAAACTTCTAGTAGAAGCCCCCGCTCTAATAGAAGCCCCCCTTTCCATTGAAAATTTTTTTTCGCAAATAACCAATTTTAGGTGAAATTAAGTTGAAAAAGCCGATTTTAAGCCGAAATAAGCATATTTTGTTTCACAAAAATTCCGAAAATTTCCAGCCTCGGAGGGTCTCTGAAATTTATAAGCCCCGGGGCTTCTATTAGAAGTTTTACGGTAATAAAATTGTTTATTATAAATCATAATGAAATGAGAACAAAATTTAACAAAATAATAAGCATTATTTAAAAATCAAATATGATTAATCATACGTGTTTTCATTGGATTTAATTTTGATAAATTATTCATTCAAATTCATGCATAAGTAATAAACAATGAAATAACTTTCATTTTTAACTCCATATTAAACCATAAAACCATTAAAAACAAATATTTGTATCTGCTTTTTGCTCCATATGTTTCTCCCAATCAATTTTTGGCATTGTTTCATCGTCTTTATTGCAACGAAACAGTACATATTCTTTTCCTTCATGCTTGAAATACAATTCGAGCATTTCCTTCGTTATATCATTCTCAATTTTAAATTTGCCAATCTGATCAGCAGAAAAATAACAATATCGCATCCAAATTATGAAATTGACTGGTTCACTGGAATGAATAAATTCCTAAAAATAAGAATAAAAAAAGGTGAAAGCAGATCCCAAATCCCCTAATCTTATGATTTTTTATTAATAAATACAATAATGATTTAATATAATTACCCAAAAGAAATTATAAATTCTAATTATAGTCCCATAAAGTAGATCCTGCGCTATACTTTTCTGTTTTGTCCCATCCTTATCTCAAAATTTATGAAAATCAGATCTTACGGATAATTTTTGATGCCAATCACGAATCTGAGCCTATTTTTTGCGTATCATTTGAGTTGCTTTTAAAATGCTTGAAGCTGGCAATTTGAAGTATTAATTTTTTGCTAAAATTATTCTTTAGCCGTTGGTCCTTTAAGATTCCTATGTTTTGCCCTGAGCTTTAATCCTTGTCTACACTTTAATCATAAGCCAAATTCTTACGTATTTGTGAAAATTTAATGACCTTAACTTTTTTTTGTATTTTATGCGATATCAATGGCAGATTCGTGATCAGCTCATCAAGGAACGTTTATTGAATTTAAATTTTGCCTAAAAATTTGACTTTTTCTGATTTTTTTTCAATTGTAAAATTTCATGTATAATTTACTTCAATGAAGTTATACGCATAAAACAAGCCAAGATTCGTGATTAGCACCCAAAATTACCCCTAAGATCTGATTTTCATTAATTTGGCGACTGTGTCACAATCCCGAAACAGAAAAGTACCTTCCGCGCTATCAAAAAAATTTTCCTAATGCCTCTGCTAACCTCCTTAGCCCGATCAATTAGTGCATTTGCGATTTGAACAACTTCTATGCTTGTACAATAATAGCTATCGAATTCCAATTTGAGCATTTTCATTTTGCTATCTTTCCTTGGTTTAATCAACCATTTTACAATCAAATCAATGTCAATTTCCTTGCGCACAACCATATGAATTGATTGAATCCCATAAATGATGTTTGGAAAATGTTGGTTGAATTGGGTCAAATCGTAATGGAAATTTTGCCAAATATATATTTTATTTATTTTTTGGGTTAATATTTCCAAAAGTTGTCTAATTGGGCCAATTTGCTGATACTCACGATACTCAGCAAATCCGATATATGGCACATTTATTTTGACATCCTTGAGCAATGGAAGAATGTTCTGCACAAATTGCAGCGCCCGTTTGTCAATATTATTCCTATAAATAGAGCAAAATTATCAAAAAAAAAATTTGTTATAAAATAGACTAAAATATTTCTTATTATTAAAATAGAAAAAAATATTCCACAATTTTGTTAAAAAGTAGATCAAAATACAAAATTGTAACATAAAATTGAGCAAAATGTATTTCAAATCAAAATATTGATATTAAATTTTACCTGAATTCAATTTTCTCAAATCCAATGATATAATCAGGTGGATTGATTTCAGCAATTGGCATTGAAATCCAATCCAATGGAGAATAAACAAATTTCTTCAGAATTGTTTGCCAATTTCCTCGTTCATCTTGCTCATTTAAAAATGACAATTTTGGAAGAATGCGTGGCTTCACTTTCCACCCATGCAGATGTGGCCAACAATATCGATTCATTGTGTAAGAGGAAGTGCTCATTGAGGATTGGGCCAATTCCGTTCGTTTGATCCAATCCAAACAATCCGGCAACCAACCACCGAATTTAAGACTAAATAATAAAGATACATATAAATTTGAGTATTTTTTAAACCTTTTCTTCGCCTTCTGTTTCGAGTCATTATCATCTGATGCATTTTTGGCCATTGAAGAAGATGACTAAATTGGAACGAATTTTTAATAAATTAATTTAATTTAACCGTTTCCTCGTTCATTCTTCCTTTTTCCAATTCAGCATTTTCATTTTTCATTCCGATTTCCTCGGCACTATTTTCCTCCATTTCAATTTGTGTTCGCTGTCGTTGTTTTCAATTAAATTAATGTTAATTATAAGCGTTAAATTAATAAGCTAAAAATAATTTGATCATCTTTGGATATACTTATATTTTTTTTTATTTTTGAATGAAATGATAGGAAATGTTTTCTGCTTATGGATGGAGTCGGTTGTTGAGGTTAAATGGTGAATGATTTTATTTTTTATTCTATTATAAAAGGGCCCGCCCATTTGAATTTCGATGCCGATTTTATGATTGCATGAGAAATTGCCTCGTTTAATATATTTGAATATTTTACCTTTCTTCCATTCCCAAACAAAGGGAGAATTTAGAAAGGCACAAATGGGGATTGAAAAATTTACTTCGGAAAATATGAGAAATATTATAGCTAATCTCAATCCCATTGTAAAAGGGCACTTTTTCGCTGTCATCCCCTTCCTACAATGCATTTTTTTGAATGAAGCAAATTGAATAAACTCAATTTTAAATTTATAATAATTATATGGGAGATTGATGAATTGATGGGAAATGACCCCAGGAAAATATTTGAATGAATATTTCGACCTTTTCAAGGCGGCTACCGGCTACATGAAGGTTTTTATTCTAATGAGGGAAATATGTGGGTGAACAAATATTTGAATAAAATTAAAATTACTCTGGGCAAAAAATGCAATGGCCGATTATGAAAAAAAATAATAAAATAATGAAGGGATTGATGGATTATGGGCGTTGGGCATATTTTTGAAAGAATATTCCAATTCCATTTATTAAGTCTATCATTTTAAAATGTGTACTTTTTCAATGGATAAAAAATAGTGAAGAAAGTGGAAGCTTCGAACAAATTTTTTTTCAAAAAAATATTCATATTAATTAGATTTTAATAATTTTTTTAATTTCGAATATGGATGATTCCGAGCAGCCTACAAAAAACAAAGAAATCCAGCAAATTGTAAAAAACAAGAAAGCAAAAATGAATTGGTAAAAAAAGGGAAAAATTAACGATAGATATTATAAATAATACTTTTTCTTATTACCTGACATCAATATTTTCCACTCAACTTTTGTCCGAAATTTTATTATTCCAAAATTTAAATTCAAGATGATCCACCATAACCAAAGAAGGTGAAATTAGGATTAAAAGGGGAAAAAGGCTATCATTATAATTTTCTCGAGTTTTTCATCCAAAAAATCCAAAAAAATTAGTCAATTTCCCTCTAGTGAATTTCTGTTGCATTTGCCAAAATCGATTTCCCATTTTTCATTAAATAATTCAAAAATAAATTCATCCAAATTTTTATAGTTCATTAAAAATTCTACAATATTTTTAGTGTACCAAATTGGTTGGTAGATGTTTTGGAATGGATTGGACGCATTGAAATGGCCAATTCCCCGATGAGTACAGCAAGTTTGACATTTAAACAACTTTGCTGGAAAAAAATGCATGGAAATGTGAAGCCATACAAAGTGAGAATGCTGAAATTTTGGGCTGAACGCGATGAACTAGGGAATATTCATGTCAAATTGGGCCGTCAAAAAATAAAGGAAGAAGAAGAAGACCACAATTTTGGAGTTGATGAATTTGAATTATTACCAATTGCCAGCATTACACCTCCTAAATATATTCGTGGCTTCGAGGAAATTATTGTCAAGTAAGCTTATATTAAAAATAAATTTTTTTTAAATCTATTGCCCTTTTAGGAAATAGAATAAATATTGAGAAAAATAAATTTAAATTTCTAAAACTTTTTTGGTATTTTGGAAAGCTATTTGTCATTCATTTTATCAAAAATTTTCCATTTTGATAAAGTATTGCCAGATTTTACCATGAAAAACCAAAGTCATTTTTAAAAAATTTTATATAACAAATTATACACAATCAATGCAGCAGCTTAATGAGCTAAATGGATAGTACTATTCTTTTAATTGTATAAATACGTCCCGGGTCAATTCCACAATGGACAAAGAGCAGTGCATATGTAATGTGGGTTTTTCGACTATAATAAAGCAGAAACCGGTTTTAGACCCAACAAACCTTATACCAATTTGTAGATCTCATCGAGTCACATCGAATGGTATATAATTTGTCATGGTTTGGCCCAAAATTAAGGAGTTTAAAACCAAAGACTGGAAAAATGGTTTAACCCTTAAATTTTGGGTCAAAACTGGACATTTTAAATAACATTCGATGCGTCTCGATGAGATCTACAAATTGGTACAAGGTTTGTGGGGTCAAAACTGGTTACTGATTTATTAGAAGTCGAAAACATCTATATTTGCACTTTTGTGGAATTGACCTAGCACCGTATAAATATAAGTTAAAGGAAAATATTTAATTATCAGGATAAATATCTTTTCGATTTTCGGTCAGGTCATATCTTTCTTATATTGTAGAAATAATACTATCGATTTAGTTCGCCTATCTGTATTGTTTAGGCAATTATAATGCATTAGGTGTATAAATTTTTTAGAAAATTGACTTTGGGTACCCTCAGGCATTTTCTTGATAAAATTTGTCATAGCTTACAATGATGTAGTAAAACAATAGAAAATATATATCAGATTTGTGATCGGACAGCCTAGATTAACTTCAAAATCACATTTTTAATAATTAAAAAATATTTTTAATACATTTTTCTACTAGTATATTATATAATTTTTAGTTACTTGGATGAAAAAATTATGCAATTCTTGATACATATTCTCCCCGTATGTAATGATATTCGTCTCGAATATTCAATGACACATTTATGGATGGGGGCGAAAATGTATGAACAAAAAGTCAATCAAATTCGCCTTTTATTTGAAATATTAAATGGCAAAATATCTGGTCTTTATCTGCTGAATTCTTATATTCCAACATTTGAGGACCATTTTCCTGGTTTGCTCGATCAAATCCAATTCATTTCTTTGTATGATATTCATTTGGATTGGCTGGCTAATTTGAACAACAATGGAAATCAAAAAATTGTCAAATTTACTATTCGTGTTCACCAAAAATTTGAGTCCTTTGGGCTTCTTATCCATGTGAAATTTTATAATTTTTTCTAAAATAATATAATTTTATATCCAAAATTTAAAATACTATATCAAAAAATAGATGATATAAATATTGATTTTTTTCGTGTAAAATTTACCTGAGCTTTTTCTTTAGTTTACCATTCCAAATATTTTATTATGTATCCCATCATATAATTAAAAATAATTTTAAGCATAATAAATATTTTAAAATTTATATATCTAAAAATAGATATTTTTCTGATTTTTCCAATAAATTTTTCGATATTTATAATAATTTAATAAAATTTTAATTAATTTCAGGATTTTTTGACTGCAACACAACGCTCAAATTTCCTACTAATCGTAATTTATGAAGATGAGGATGGTAATGAAATTGATGAAAATTTCAAATTTAAATTGGAAAATCATCAAACTGATGAAATTTTGACTCTTTATTACAAACGGAATGAGGAAAATGATGAAATTCACAGTTTCATTGCTCGATATTCAAAAAGAGAAGAAAAGTGGAAAGAGGAAGGGGAGCAAAAATATTGGCAATTAATTCGGACAAAGCAAAATTCGACCAATATAATTGTGAATGTCAAAGATCCAGTAAAGATTTTGTTAGATCCGGCTAGACATAAAAGGGATCAAGCAAAAAGTGCTGTTTAAAAAAGCAATATTCTGGCAAATATTTTCATAAATTAATCAATAATTTTGCAGAAGAATTAATTGGAATTCTATTAATGGTTGGCTTGTTTCTATTAATTGTATTTTTATGTTTAACGCTCATTATATTCACTGAGAAAATATTTCGGTAATTTTTACAACTTATCATTTTACAATTTTTTGTAATTTTTAGAAACATTGGGGCATATTTTCGATGAGAAATTGCAGAGCGCAAGGCAGAAATCACTCTAAGATCCAACAAAAATTAATAATATAACATTAATATTTTCTTTTTAATGGGTTCTATTTCGTTAAAATTTAATTTATTGCGCTTTATTATCTCAGTAAAAAAATTAAATTTGTATAATTTCAAAATTAAATAAAAAAAAATATATAATAATAAATTCATAATTCATATACAAATTTGGGAATTTGAGAATTTGCCAGGGGCATACATTTTAACCTTTCGCCATTATCTAGATCAAATTCAGTAGGAATAAGGATTAATGATGGAAGGTTTTTTTTTGCTAAAAAATATCCTCAAATCCTTATGACATATAAATATTTTCACTGATTCCACTCCATTTAATACACTTTGTCTTCCATAAAAAATTCAACTATTTTCATTATTTTATTAATTGGCTGGAAAATTGTCCTTTTTATACTGTTTTAAATTGTATTTTTTAATAACATTCATAAAATAACATAGCCGATTTTTGAAAAGAAAAATTCAACAACGATTGAATTAAATAAAATTTAAATCTTCTGTAATATAAATTTGACGGGGAAATTTTCTAATTCACAAATAAATACATTTTTTTAAATTGGATTTGGATGCTATTTATCTTGTATGAAAACAAATTTAAATAGAAAAAAAGGTCAATATTTGAAGTTTTCTGATTTTAGATGACAAATTAAACTAATTGCCATAAAAAATAATGACAAAAGAAGATAGAAACAAGTTTTAGCCTAATTGAATTTTTTTATGTAATATATAAAATTAATGCTAATTACCCGTTATAGAATAGAATAGGCGCATTGGCCATGGCTCCAATATTCACTACAAAAAAAATTAATGAGAGACAAATTGCCGTGGACTATTAAAATTTGTAATGGAAGAAATGTGAATGTGATTCGAGAATTGTAAAGATATTCTGAGAATTATTTCTGAATCGCACGAAAAGATTCACAAATTCCAACCATTTTCCTTTATTACTAAATTCAAAAAAGAAATAATTAATTTTTTGGACTATTCTGGCAAACATATACATTTTTATCTTTTGTACTAATCGTGAATAAATTGGTATTGGTACCAATTGACTCCTCTCGAGGAGGGAAATCGCATGAATGCACACACTAATCGATCCAAGCAAAAGCTGAAAAGTTATGGCCACAAAAAAATTGCAAAAAGTGAAGGGTTCTCCATCTTAGGGTTGAAAATTTAAAAAAATTTTATCAAATACTTATGCCATAAAAATATTTACACACATTCCACTCCATTTTAATCCACTTTTGTTCCCCGTAAAAAAAGTTTACTATTTTCCTTATTTTTTAATCGACTGGAATATGGCAAATTTAATTTTTCAATACAAATTCATAAAATAATATAGCCGATTTTTTGAATAACAAAATTTAACAATGATTGAATTCAATTAACCAAAATTCAAAATTTTTATTATAAATTTGACAGGGAAATTTTCAAATTCAAAAATAATATAATTTTATGGCTTCTATTTATCTGTCATAATAAATACAATTTTTAAATTGGCTTTGGATGCTATTTATTTGATAAGTGAGTAAAGAAATTGTGTTTTTGTCCATCTGTGGGAATAGGGGACACATTTCTAATTGAACGCCGGCACCGGTCGATCTCATGCCCTTGGCGGTTGGCCACATATTAAAAATATTTTTCAGTCCATAAAATGCAAATTTGATTTTACAATGAATTCAAGCCATAAATTAAAGTATTTATTTGTATAATATATGCACTAGATAATTTCATCCATAAATGTCACTACTGCAAGAATATTTTGCCGTTCCCAATTCCCATTCACAACACAATACACAAATAGGGATAATGTTGAAGAATTCAACAATAATCAAATATTTGCCTGGGGCAATTTTCCCAGCAAAGCAATTTTTATTCATCGGCAGCAAAAATTTGCTCAAAAATTTGAATAATTGGAATCTGGGAAAGAAAGAATGACAAAAATATAAGAATAAAAATTGTGAAACGAAATATTAAAATAATCCCATGGTATTCTTTTTTCTTTTTATTATTAGAGGAGGAAAATGAATGCCATTTTACTCAATTGATGAGGGCGCAATGGGCAATGCCCAAATCATATATAAAGTTAAAGAAAAAGATGAATCTCTCTAAAAATAGAAATTTTTCAATAAAAATATACAATAAATCTTCAATTACTAGCCCTCTCTACATATAATATAAGTTCCCTTTAATTGTAGAAGACCCTTCAACGCAACAAATTTATATTCAAAATTAATTATTTTTAAATGAACTTAAGCCAAATAAACATTTTTAACTAAAAAATCCTCTACTCGTCGAGTCTCTGAAATTAATTAGCACGTAGGCCACTAATAGAAAATTTAGTATTTCTATTTATTATTCAAATATTTTCAAATATTATTATATTTTATATCATTTTAGACGTGATTAGAAAATAATTCTAAATAATTTTCATTACTTCTTCTAATTCCATATATTATTAAATGACCCGTCCAAATCCAAATTGTATTCGCGAAATGTTGGACTGGATCAAGCGCACGGAAATGGCCGATTCCTCGATGAGCACTTCATGCCTCGCCTTCAATCAACTTTGTTGGCCAAAATTACATGGAAATGTGAAGTGGCACAACATTGAAAAGCTGAAATTTTCACATAAATTCGATGATGAAGGCAATTCGCGTTGTGTTCTGCAAAAAAATGGTCAAATATTGATTCCGATTGCGACCATTCCACCACCGGAATATATCACTGGAGTTGAACAAATTTACTTCGAGTAATTTTTTTTTAATTATTTTAATATTCTAATCTCTAATAATTCTGCACCCTCGATTTTGAGGGCTCATAGCTCCTCTCAGGGTGAAATTTAATAAAAATTTTGTATTGCATTTTATTAGTTCCCTAAAGCTCTATAAAATCCGTTATAATTTGTTCAAAAATATCCACAAATTAATAGGTTGTTAAATCCAAAATTTCCCAATTTTTGAGTCAATAGGTATTAAAAAAATATTTACGGTATATTGGAATGACCCAAAATTCTTGACTTTTTTATTATTATTAAAAATTTTAAAATTTTTTAATAAAATTTTTCAGTAGTGGAATAAAATTTTAAAATTTTACAAAAATTAAACAAAAGAAAAATCCTAGTATTTTTTTATAATTACTCAGAAGTATATTTTATAAAAAGAACCAAAATCAATCATTTTTACGCAAAATTTTTCCCATAAATTTCAGATTTGTGGATAGCCAAGCATTGAAATTTGTTCAAGCAATTCTGCCTCTGCTCAATAATATTACAATTAAATTTTGTGATGGTCACGAGGGATTTGATGACAAACCAAAAATTGGTCCAATTAGTCGTTTGGTTCAGTTGCTCGCTGGCAAAACATACCAATTGGAAATGCATCAAAGTGCGGATGTCTTTGATAGATGGGGTGATGAGCAAATTGAAATACCCGAATTGGTCGAATTCAACAAAAAATACCCCAATTTTATTGATGGAATTTCATCAATTTGTATTGATACTTGCCGCGACAAGGATATGAATGAGGTTCTGATGAAATGGTTGAAAGCGAAAAATGGCGACAACAAATCAAAATTGCTAAATTTGGTGAATTGGTATCCAATTGAAGCCGGAAATTGGATAAATGAATTGAAGAAGGTAATCAATATACAAATTGATCAAATAACAATTGGTTTTGGCATTTTAAGTAGATCTATAAGCTTAGAATAAGATCTAAGCTAATAAAAAGAACTAAACTAACAATTTAGAAAAAACATCAATTTTTGCCAATATTCTCAAAATATTCTGAAAATAAGTCTCATTTTGAAGATACATTTTTAGTTACATTTTGATTTATGCATAATGAAAATAATTAAAATCAATTTTTATTTTTAAAATATTTCCGAAATTCAAAATATTTTAATTATTCATTTTTTCATCCCTGAAAATAAAAATGGTAACTATTTGAGAAAAATTTTTTTTCAAAAGTTAGCTATTTTCATAATATTCTTTGAATAGTGTCTATTCTAAGATTGTCCATATTTCTGAAATTTGGTGCTTTCAAATATTTTCAAAATTTTATCCAAAAATCCGACCCTGGGATCTTCACAAATGGGATTCAGGGATTGGAAAATGGAGGCCTTTTTTACGGTCGTATTTCATCAAAAAATATAGCACAAATAAAAATGTCCGATTTTATAGGAATTTTTGGATTCTACTGAACCAATCAAATTCATCATTCGAATCGAAGAAAGCTCAGAAGATGAATTAAATATATTCAAATTGAAAAATAAAATTGGAGAAATTCTCGAATTATTCCGAAGTGATCAAAATGGCAAATATCATTTCATTGTTCGTCACCCCAAAAATGATGGACAACAAAGGAAAGATTGGGAGGCACAATTTGAGCGAAAATTGGGCACAATAATTTTGATGCCATGAAAAGGTAAAATAAATTGTTTAAAAATATATTAAAATTATTAATTAATATAATAAATAAATATTTAAAATAGTTAAAAATAATGTCCATTTTTATTTTATTTATTTTCAATTCAGACTCTTGAAGCAACAGAATGAATAATAATGAATTTCAAAAAATGTTTCGCTTCTTCAAATTTTTGATTTTATGCTAGGCTGATTTAATTTGAAATGTTGATGAATGATCTATTAATTTGATAAACTTTTCGTAATATTACTTTTCTGTTTTGTCAAAAAGCATGAAATAAATCAGGGATGCTAGAAACCCCCATCCCCCATCCCCCACAAGGAGTGGATTAATAAGAATCTTATGAACTGGGTACCAGGTAACTCGTTGAAAAAAAATTAATAAAAATGCAATACAATTTGTACCCAAAAATATTTGTGGAAATAAAATTTTTGCAAATTCGAATTTAGCTTGTCGAGCTCTATCGAATGAGGTATAGCTGGTTCGAATCGGTGCTAATAATTTTATATGCTTTATTAAAAATTTAAAACAAAAAAAATTTAAGTAAATTTTATATGAATCGATAGAGGAATATCAATTTTATTAAAAAAATATTATTTTTAAATTTTTAGATTATTAAATATAATAATTTATGCAGTTTCAAAGATGATTTTCAATGTAAATAAATTACCTACCTTTTTATTTTTAATTGTAATAAAATAATAAATAGACAAAAAAATACAAAATTTATATGGATGAATAGAGGAAACTTCAATTTACAGGGGAAAAATTATTCCATATTTTTAATTAAATTCCCAATTTTTTATTTGAGCCTTATTAAAGAGCGTCAAAGATTGCCAGGAAATATTTTTGCAGCAATGGTGCAAAGAATTTGCAAGAAAAAAAAGAAGTTGCCCAAGGAAATGCATAAAGGAAAAAGAAGAAATCAGGAAAATGAAAAACTTTCACCTTGTTAATTAAATGTTGGGTACTTTTTGTCATATTACACCTACCTCTCTTAAAATTTTTTTATGTGAATTATTTAAAATGGCAAAAAAAATAATCGAAAATGGCTAAAAATTATAGCGGTTAACGGTTTGTTCCTATACTCAAACCCAATACCCAATTGATAGATCTCTTCAAGACGCATCATTTGATAATTATTGGTTTAGGTTTAAGCAAACTTTTTTTTCTGGATCAAGCCATGGCAAATTTGGTATTAAAATGACCTATATTTTATGCGAATTATTTCGGATGTGAAACCTAATATTTTTTAATGAAAAGCGAATCTTGAATACATTATATTTATTTAATTTTATTTAAATATTTTTATTCTTTCGATAGAAAAATAAATGAACATATGAAAGGAAAAGATTAAAGAAATAGGAGGAGGGAAAAACTTTTGGATTTTTAAATAAAATCACAAAATAAAAACCTCCAAGAAATAAAGAGAAAATAATTAAAGATTATGGGAAAAGGAAAATATTCAAAGGAAATGGATATTTTAATGATAAAAATGATGTTGTAATCTTTTCCAATGCCAATGTTTCCAATCGGCATCAATGAGAGCCAGAGCCAGAGCCAGTGTAATAATGATGAGGATAGGGATAGGGATATTCACGCACATTAATTCTCCCTCTGGGATGCCCAAGAAGTTCAGTGCCATCACGAGCTTTTCCCTGACGTTCATTCTCCTCTTTCTGCTCTTGCTTTCTTTTCCTAGCCTCGCATTCTGTTCTGTGCTGATCCTTCATACTATTCTAATGAGTGAAAATTTTAATTATTTGTTTAATGTTTATAGAATTTAATTGTAACTTACAACAAAATTAGATGTTGCCCATTTACCATCTTCCACTATTTCCACATATTTTCCACAAATATCACAATCGTGATATTTAGGGCCCTGGACCTGAGAGCCTCCTGCATTGCATGTTTTGACCAAAAGCAGAACACTATAGAGAATTGTGAATGCAACAAAAACAGATGAGGAAAATTGCATTTTACTACTATTTAATTCTTTTTAGTGAGCTATTAAATTATTTAATTTTAAAAAGAATTTACTTTAGAAAAATTCATTTTGAATTGGATTTTAGCAAAAAAAAATAATTTTTAAGAAATTCGACTTTTATAAGGGCAATAACATAAAATAATTTAGGCTATAGAATAGAGTTTTTAAATTGGAAAGAAGTGATTTTGGCTATTTTTATTGGCCTCTTAAAAATGAATTATAAATTAAAATATCTTGCAATAAAATTTCAAAACCGAAAAATGAGTTTTTCACAAATAATTTAGAAGGAATTTGAGGAGGTAAAAATAACAACAGCTGAAAAATAATGGAGAACTCTGTTTCCATCATAGATGAGAGATTTATGGAGTGAGCATCTTTGATTATAATTTAATTAATTATCAATTGGGCAGGATAATAAATATTTTTGAGGCTGATTTGAATCCGAGTCTGATGAATGAATTGAGGACTGATTTTTCCTATTGAATTGACAGGCTTTTATACAACCATTTTGAGCAGAAGGGCATAAACATCCGAATAATATTTGTACGGAAATGGATGATCACGGCCAAATTGTACGGAAAAATTATGATCATGGCCAAATTGTACGGAAAAATTATGATCATGGCCAAATTCATTGGGCCAAATTGTACGGAAAATGTATGATCATGTTCCTAGCTTCACGACTGATCAGCAGACAAATCCCCTTTCTTCCTTTTACGACCCCCAACTTCAAGGATAGGCATTCTATTATTTTGTTTTTGGACGATTATGTATTGCTGGCAAATAATTCCAATTTTACCCAAAAATTGCACTTTCCTTAGAGAATTTGCAAATCAAATTCAAGTGAATTCTTTTACAAAAATTGTTTAAATGATGAAAAAATATTTCTATGTTAATGAAATAAATCCAACAAATAAATTAAATTAATTATTAATTCATTTTTTTTTCTCTGATATTTGCATAAAACTCTGGTGTTTGGATGAACAATTCAAATGATGGATTTCACCTATACATTTACTCCAACTTTACTGTATATGTATAGGTATACCAATCTCTGCTGGCGGCTACATAAAAATTAGTGGCCAGAATATGACTTTCACATTAATATGACATTGGGAGGTTTCTACAAAACGTATACCATTTTGTAGATCTCATCGTGACCCATCGAATGGTATATAAAATGTCTGGTTTTGATCCAAAATAAAAGAGTTTCAAATCAAAAACATAAAAATATTGTTTAAACGGTTTAACTTTTTAATTTTTGGCCTAAAACTGACATTCAGTACCAGGGATGGGATTCGTCCTTATTTTATAAGAAAAGTCCTTAAAAATTGATACCCATCATTAGAAAAGTGGAAATGTCCTTATTCCATAAGAATGTCCTTACAAATTCATGTCCTTATTTCCCTTATATTGTCCTTATAAATGGAAATTTTGGCTAAAATTTTCCCCAGTAAAATTTTCCCTTGAATGAGTTGTTATTTTTGTAAAAGAAACCAATAAAAAAATTAGTTAATCCATTGTAAAGTCATTTTAAAAGGTTTTTTACGTATAAATTTATCAATTCTGAAACAATTTATAAATATTTTTGAGCACAAATTTCTCAATTCTGAAACAATTTATAAATATTTTTGAGCACAAATTTCTCAATTCTGAAATACAATTTATAAATAATATTTATATTATTAAATAGATAAAGTCTGTTCTTTAATTTGATAATAAAAATCATCAAAATTGGTTCAGTCTTTGATGAGTTATTTAAAAAGTCAAAAATCAGGCTGTTCTGAAATCGGAACCAATTCAATATATATATTATGCCGATGGTATTAGAAATTTTTAAAACCAAATTATTTATTTATTAATTTTATTTTATATAATTTTTTAATAAATTAATTTGATTCGATTGAACAAAAAATGATGATTCCTTTTGCCACGTCAAAATAATTTATAGACGGATTAAACAGTGAAAAACATCATTCATTTTTACCTTATTTTATTTCTTCCCTTCAATTCCAGTCATCAAAAAAAATAAAATAAAATTTCGTTAATTTTCCTATTTTATTGAATTTATCAAAATTGCTTTTGTGGCAATTTTCCCATTACATTTTGCCATCTATTGGTTGGTATTTGGTAAATATTTTTTGGCACTAAAAATGGTTTTTGGCACTAACTAAGACATTTTTTGACTTCTAATAAATCAGAAACAAATTTTAGACCATACAAAACAACCATTTTGTAAATCTCATAGAGACGCTTAGATTGGAAGATAGTTTGTAAGGTTTTCGCCCAAAATTAAAAATTTAAATTAAAACTAAAAACAGGGAAATGGTTTAAACGGTTTAATTTCCTTTAATTTTGGGCCTAAATTATGACAAAAAATATACATTTTTTCCATCCATTCAAAATACAATTTACAGATATTCAACAATTCAAAAAATGTTGTGTCAAATTATTTTTGCCTTGTTTTTTGTCGTGGCCGTTGAAGGATATGTGAAAATGCCGATACCGAATGTGCCAACAACAATGCCAAAGGAAAATGAGTTGCCAAGACTGCAAAAATTGATCGCATTGCCCTACAGAAGTGTGAAATTCCTCAACGGCCTTATTAGTAAAGATTTAGTAAAAGATTGAGGGTGTGCGAGGGGACAATTTCATTGGTATTAAAAGAGAAAAGTCACTATTATTTTGGTACCAAATAATTTTTAAACCCGTTTAGTCCCTTCCCTACAAAACCTTATATCATTTTCTAGATCTCATCAAGAGTCAAGATCAAGACGCGTCAATTGTTACATAATTTTCCGGTTTTGGTTCAAAATTAAAGTGTATAAAACCATTTAAACCATCTCATGGTTCAGGGGTTCAAAACTTATTTAAATTTGACCAAACCATGACATATTATTAACCACCAATCGTCGCGTTCTTAACGGGATCTATCGAAAGAATAAGGTTTAGTGTCTAAAACTGGTTTCTGATAAAATAGTTAAAAACAATTTTGTGTCAACATAAAATTTTTATTCCAAAAAGAGTAATTTTTTTGCCAAAAAATATTTTACTTAATAAGGGAAGGAAATATATCGTCTTGGAATATCAAATATATAATTTTTCCAATGAAAAGTAAATTTTTAGTTGGGCACAGCAGATCCGGAGTGTCTAAATTGGTCGGGAAACGTAAAGCTGCCAGTGTTATGAAGAATTTGACCTTGGATAATCTGGTTGAGATTGGGGTAAGTAAAAGGGAAAAATATAGAGAGCAAAACAAAAAAAAAAACATTATTTTAGCACAAATGTTGGGCCTTCTGCAATGTATCTGAAAAAGTTTACAAGAAGGCAATTCAGGAAAAGAAAGATGAAAAAGACATCCTCACGTTTATCTGGACTAAGGATAATTATATCTGTTAGTTTTTGTTAAAACTATTTTGAATGGATACTATTTTTTGTATCTAAAAATACTTTTTTACCAAAAAATAGTTTTTGTCTTCTAATAAATCGGAAACAGATTTTAGACCCTACAAATCTTATATCTTTTTGTAAATTTCATTGGGACACATCAAAGGGTATATAAAATGTCAGGTTATGGCCCAAAAAAAGAGTTTAAAGTAAAAACTGGAAAATGGTTTATTTAAACTGTTACCTTTAATTTTGGGCCAAAACTTTGACAAATTATATACCAATCAATGCATCTCGATGAGATCTACAAAATGGAAATAGGTATGTTTTATGGTCTAAAATCAGTTACCGATTTATTAGAAGTCAAATACTTTTTTATCTAAAAAAATATTTTTTTAGATCAAAAATATTTTTCATTTTGAATTTATCATTCCAAATTTAAAAGCGGATGAATTGAAAAAAGTGCAGGAGGACGGTCTGATTTGCGAAGATTCGATCGATGCTATGTTTGATGAAACTACCAAATATGGCCAAGAATATCCTGAAGGAATGAATCTGGCCGCATTGAACCTGATGGACGATATTAAGCCCTGTGTGGTGGCTGCCCTTGAGTTGTTGAAAGCAATGTGGCAAGATACTGGAATGGAGGTGCCTGTCTGGCTGAATGAAACAAAATTGATGGAGGAAATTTATTAATAGAAAAGAGAAGATTGGAAAAGAATATATTTTGAACAATTTTATTCTAAATTTGTCTATTTATATGATTTTTAAATTTATTTTCCAGCAGATATTTTGCAAAATAAATGGGCATTAAAATGTTTAATTATATTCAGGGAAAATTTTTAATATTCGCATTTTCTGGTAAAAAATTGCTAATACGGAGAATTTTCAGCTGTACATATTCGTATTTTTGATTGATCCAACTTGCCTTTTATAATATCTAATCAAGACTTATTATATTTTAATGATTTTATAAAAAATTAAGGAATAGATCATTATAATTTTATTTAAATTAGTACGGAAATTTATGTCCAAAAAATGAATCGTTAAGGCTTATAAATGAAATCCTAAAAGATTTTAGTAAAGATTACAATTATTCTGAACTATTTTAAATAAAATTAATATTATTTTTATTAGAGACAAACATTCTGCTCTTTATTTTGATAATAAAATTTTAAAATTTCTTCTGTCCTTGATTGATATAATTTTATAAACGCTATATTGACCACGATGTCAATTGAGTTTTTTCCTACTTTTCATTATTTAACTATTGAGAAATATTAGCCAAAATATTTACAAAAATTATCCAAAATTTAACTATGACGTCGAATTTGGGCTAAATATTAATTCACCTTTTTTCATTATAGGAATCCTTTGCTGCCAGCTCCCATTCGCAACATCATGGAACATTAGAAGTAGGGTTTAATCATTTTGAAGCTCATCTTATAAAAGTAAAATTCAAAGTGACTATAAAAGGTGACAGTGTTGTAGGCATGCATTTCAGCAAATTTAAAAACAATTTGCCCGGTGCTGCCACTTTGACAATTAAAAGCATTGATGATGTGTATGAACAGTGAACACATATTGCCATCGGGTCAAATTTTAGAAGAATCGTGGAAATTGCAGGTTGATGTTCATATAAATTATGATGGCCATTTTGAGACGATGCGTTTCCAGGATGGAGGTGAAAAATGTGTGAAAATAATTCAGCAATCGCCGAAAAAATCTTATAAGGAAATAATATGGCGAAATTTACTGGATGCGAATCTGCATTTTGATTATGTACTAAATGTATATGCACAGCATACGAATATTTATATACAGCTACAAGCGGCTCAATCAGGAAGAACGGAATTGGAATTTTCTGGTTTCAAAGAAAGAGAAACATGGTAGAATACAATATGGATGCAACGATTTATTTTAATTTTTTTGGACATATTTTTTAAATCAAGAAAGTCAATTCACTGGGAAAAACAATTTCTATTCTTCAGTAAATTTTATTTTTTGCTATCGTAAACATTTTATTATTTCGGTAAATATTTTAGAAAAAATGTAATTATTTTTTAAATTAATTCAGACATTTTATGCTAAAGTTGCTTAAAAATTTTAAAATTAAAATTAATATATTATATGATCTATTTTGCTGTCCAATGTTCACCATTATATTAATAAAAAAGTAATCAAACAATTATAAAAAGCACAGAAACAAAACCATTAATTAAAGAAAATTAAATCAGCGAAAAGTTAAGGCATTAGGAGAGTGGACGATGAGAGACAAAATACCAAAAAGGGAGGCAAATGCCGCCCTGTGGGAGGTGTTCTGCCACCCCTGATTTATGTCATGGTTTTTGATAAAGGAGAAAAGTATTAATATTCCAACAATTTATCGAATTAATAAACATTCATTAACATATCAAATTGAATCAACAACAGCGTAAAATCAAAAGTTTGAGGAATTTGAAACATTTTTGAAATTCATTATTCGTTCTGTTGCTTCAAGAATTTGAACTGAAAATAAATAAATTAAAAATAGACACTAATTTTAATTATTTATTTATTATATTAATTAATAATTTTAATACATTTTTATGTTTGCACACTTTTTTTTACCTTTTCATGGCATCAAAATTGTTGTGCCCAATTTTCGCTCAAATTGTGCCTCCCAATCTTTTCTTTGTTGTCCATCCTTTTTCGAGCAACGAACAATAAAATAATAGTCGGCATTTTGATCACTTTGGAATAATTCCAGAATTTCTCCAATTTTATTTTTTAATTTGAAAATATTTAATGCTTCTTCTCCGTATGTGTCTTCGATCCGAATGATGAATTTGATTGGTTCAGTAGAATCCAAAAATTCCTATAAAATCGGGCATTTTTATTTGTATATTGTTGACGAATAATGAACCCTAAAAATGGCCTCCATTTTCCATTCCCTGAATCCCATTTGTTAATGTATAATGCCTTATTTATGCCAATTAGTTTGTCCGAAAAAGAAAGAGAGGACTAATTTTCTTTAATGATCGGCCAAGTTTCTCGAGTGTGAACCTGTTAAAGATTTCCAGACAATTCCCTTCCCCGAGTATTCTTGAGTTAAAAATTCGGGAATTCCCGAGAATTCGGGAATTTGTAAAAACGGAGAAAAAAGAATAAAATTAAATTTTTAATAGAAATTAATAGATTATTATTACTTGATAGTTAAAAAATCAATATTTAAAAAATTTTCATAAGAATTATTTTAACGAAAAATGCACAAAAATGCCCTTTTTTATCAGTTGGTCGGAAATTTTTCGGAAATTCCTGTTCCCGAGTTTTACCGAAAATTCAAAAATTTCTTTGGGCGTGATCCCGTTCGGGATTTCCGAAATCATTCATGACCCATTCATCGAATTTTCCCGGACAGGGTGATCAAATTTATTACCTTTTTCAATTCATTCATCCAATTTTCTGCTTCAAATGAATACAATTTGATCAAATTGAGCAATTTTGGTTTGTTGTCGCCATTTTTCGCTTTCAACCATTTCATCAGAACCTCATTCATATCCTTGTCGCGGCAAGTATCAATACGAATTAATGAAATTCCATCAATAAAATTGGGGTATTTTTTGTTGAACTCGACCAATTCGGGTATTTCAATTTGCTCATCACCCCATCTATCAAAGACATCCGTATTTTGATGCATTTCCAATTTGTATGTTTTGCCAGCGAGCAACTGAACCAAACGACTAATTGGACCAATTTTTGGTTTGTCTTCAAATCCCTCGTGACGACGACAAAATTTTATTGTAATATTATTGAGCAGAGGCAGAATTGCTTGAACAAATTTCAATGCTTGGCCATCCACAAAACTAAAATTAATGGGAGAAATTTTTCCCAAAAATCATTTAGCTGTTTTTTATAGAATAGTTCTGAAATAAAAAAATACCAGGATTTTTTTTATTTGTTGACTTTTTGCAAAATTTTAAAATTTTATTTCACCATAGAAAAATTTTATAAAAAATATTGAATATATTTTCATGGAGAATTGTTTTTAAAATTTTTAATAAATAACTAAATAAAAGAGTCAACAATTTTGGGGGCATTCCAATATACCATAAATACGCTTTTAATAGCCCATGGGGAATTATTTTTCAGCCTTTCAAAAATTGGGAAATTTTGGGTTTAATTCTTTAATTTTGCATATATTTTTGAACAAATTATAGCGGATTTTATAGAGCTTTATGGAGCTAAGAAATTGCAATAATTTTTTTAATTAACCCTGAAAAAGAGCTATGGGTCTTCAAAGTCGAGATTAGAGATTAGGTTATTCAGTGATAATTTATGGCGTTAAAAAATTACTCGAAGTCAATTTGTTCAACTCCAGTGATATATTCCGGTGGTGAAATGGTCGCAATCGGAATCAATATTTGACCATTTTTTTGCAGAACACAACGCGAATTGCCTTCATCATCGAATTTATGTGAAAAATTCAATTTTCCAATGTTGTGCCATTTCACATTTCCATGTAATTTTGGCCAGCAAAGTTGATTGAAGGCAATGGATGAAGTGCTCATCGAAGAATCGGCCATCTCCGTTCGCTTGATCCAATCCAAAACTTCGTGAATACAATTTGGATTTGGATGGGTCATTTTATGTATGGAATTAGAAGCAATGAAAATTATTTATAATTATTCTTTTAATGAAGTCTAAAATGTATAAAATATAATAATATTTGAAAATTTTTAAATATAAATGGAAATACGTAAATTTTCTATTAGTGTCCCCTGTGCTACTTAATTTCAGAGGCTCTACGAGTGGAGGATTTTTGTGGTTTTTTTTATATGTTAAAAAATACTAATTAATTTAGAACGTAAATTTATTGGGGGTGAGGGGGCTACAATCTACAAAAGAAAGAGCTTATATTATAGAGAGAGATAATAATTAGAGTCCGATTTTTCTGATTTGCCGGGCCTGGGTACCCGGATTTTTTTGAGGTCCAGACCCGGGCCCGGAAACCTGGATTTACCCGATCCCGGACCCAGATTTTACTCATCAGGCCCGGGTCTGGAAAAACAGGAAAAAACCGAAATTGATCCGGTCCGGCTCCGGACTCTAGTAATAATAGAAGATTTACTATTTTTTATTGAAAAAAAAAGAATTATATTATTGAGAGATTCATCTCTTTCTTTAAATTTATTATATGGGTGGGACAGTAAAATGGCATTCCTTTTCTCCTCTAATAATAAAGCAAAAAAAGAACACCATGGGATTATTCTAAAATTTCTTTTTTCACAATTTTCATTCACATATTTTATTAATCACTCTTTCTTTCCCAGATTCGAATTATTCAAATTTTTGAGCGAATTTTTGCTGCCGATGATTAAAAATTACTTTGCTTGGAAAATTGCCTTTTAGGCAAATACTTGATTATTGGCATTGGATTGATTTAAGGAATTTAATAAATTTTTTCAACAATACAAATGAATGAAATATAGGTGAAACTGTTCAATTATTATTGGTGGGAAAATAGAAACTTGAAAATTCTAAGCCACTTTGATTATGATAAAGAGGCGGAGGATGTATTCAATCTATCCTCAGGTGGATTTTATTTAAATATTTTTGCTCAAAATCTCTTTTATAAGTTAATTTATAGTTTTGTGACCTAAAAAATGCATTTTTACTTGAAACATCCATTCTATAAAAATGATTGCAATTCTTATTAATTCTGTTTTAGGAATGTTGTTTTTAAATGATTTTAATTTTAAATCAGCAGCAGTTTGTTTTTAACCGAAATTTGCGATCCGGAATTTTTCGGCCCTAACTAAAAATGCAATTTCTAGCGTAAATACGCATGTTTAGAGATCGAAAGCTTTTAGCCTAAATCCGCGATTCTTCAGGATCTTAAAAATTTTAAACCTCTGTTTAAATCAAGAAAAAAACCTAATCTAATTTTGCCAAGTTAAATTTTCCAGGTTTTTTTTGTTATTTTGGAATTTGAATATATTATGAAAAATTTATATGAGATTTGATAATTAATTATGAAATTGAAATTGGATGTTATTTATTAAATGTCCAAAAAAATTATCTTTGATAAATTAATAATAATACAATGAAAGACCGGTATTAATGCGTAGGAAATAAATTAGTATAAACCAAAACTGGTTTGGGTTTAAAAATAATCTAAGACGAATCCCTCGTCGACAAAATGTCAGCCATCCCTTTGTGAATTCTCTCCTCCGTAGTTGTACAAAATTGGAAAAAAATTTAATGGAAATTTGATCAAATTTATAAAAAATTAAAATTACTGTTTATTCATATATATCTTGAAGAAATAAATTCATTTTAAAAATATATTTGAATGATTCATATCATCATCTTCCTTATTGCTTTTTCATCCATCAATATTCTCAAATACTTAAATCGAAGACACTTTCGAATTCTTTGAATTGCCATTTGTCTTTATCAAAATTTGCACGGAATGAATCGCCAGGAAAGAATATTGAGGCAGCTGGAAAAAGTTGAACATTTGCAAATTTCTGCGGCAATGCGACTTTTCCTTCATTTGAATATTTAATATTAATTTGTACTATTTTAATTATTTTACCCATCAATTTGCCATTGTATGTGGCAAAACATTCCAAAAACGAATTTGTCTGTTGGATTATGCCAATTCCCAACACATCCCCTTTTTTAAAGTTTTCCTCGACAATATACATTTCTTCCAAAGTTCCATTTATCCAAATGCCTTTACTAACAAGGCCAATTGAATTTTCCTTCGCTCCAAGCCATTTTTCTTCTAATGGAAATTGTGCATCGCAAAATCCCATGACAATGTGGGTAAGCCTGAATAATGCCAAAATTATTCGCAAAATTTAAAAAAATAATAATGATTAAATTAAAAAATTGGTTTATTATAATTAAATTTTTTATGATATCTAATATCTATGTTTATGTTCAATCATTTCTAAAATTTTAAAATTGAAATTTTTTTACCCAAATTTGTCGAGAATTTCCATTTCATAGTAGGCAATTTTGTTGGATTTCTCCAAATTGAAAGACAAAATTGTACGAATTGAATAAAATTCTAAAAATAATTAAATCATGGAGAATTGGGGTTTCTCCAAAATAATTTTAAATTCAAAAATATCACTCATTTCATTTCTAGTAGTAATTAAATTTGCTGAGCATGAATCCGAACCCATTTTTCGATACCATACAATCAGTAAAATATGTCAATTTTTAAATACTATGAAAAAACAAAAATGGATACTTATTATTAGGCTATTTTAATTGAAAATCATATAAATGGATTTAGCTCATAGAAATGCATTGAATGAATAAATTCTTCATAGAAATTTTTACAAAAAATACCCGTAATTTTGCTTTTTAATTTTAAAAATTGGCAAATCATATTAAATGGAAATATATTGAAAACCGATTTTAATTCATTCTCAGTACATTCAATAACCAAAAGAAATGGGATTTTTGGAATTTATAAGATTTTTGAGAAACCTCAATTCTCATGGATTAATATAATTAGAATTAAAAATTATGCTTATAAATTTTACCTAAATTTGGACCAATATGCTTGACTTCTATTCCATCTTCCGAAATTGCCAATTTTGGGCTACGATCCTCTTCATTCCATTTGTTGCTATTCATTTCAATTATTTCCATTTCGCCAACTTTTTCGGTTACTGTCTGCTAAAATTTTATGTAATATATTTATGCATTTATATTTATATGCAATTTATCCACAACCTCGACTGATGTGCCATTTCCTTCATTTTTTGCCATTTGCAATTCCTCAAATATTTTCTTCACCGCAGCAATTTCTTTCTTCATTTCTTCCATTTCATTGTTCCATATCCACATCTGGCATGCGAATAAGAGCAAAATAATGGCACAAAAAATTGCTGCCGCAATCATCAATAGTGGCCGCATATAATATTTATTTTGCATCGGATTCCCAAATTGTCGCTTCCAATAATTGTTCTTGTCCATGCAATCCTATATTTTTAGAAAATAAATGCTCTCAAATTTGTTAATTTTCGCACCTTTTCACCCATTAAATCCATTTGCATGAATGGGAAAGTTGTTGAATCAATTTTGATCAAATTTGTTGATAATTTTGTTTTTTTTTATGCAAAATATTTCACTGGAAGTGGAAATTGTTTATATTAACAGAATTAAAATTTGAGGTCAATTATTTTATTTATTATAGCGTTCAGAAAATGATTAAAAAGCAATAAAAAATCATTTGTTGGATGATATAAGGATTAGGTTCGGACTCGGTGAGGCTTTTAATAAAATTAGACAATAAAAAGTAATTGATTTGACACCTTTTTCTTTAAAGGAAATTTAAAGAAATTATATCAAAAACGATGAAAAGTAAGTCTTTTTTTTATTGATGCCAAAACCATTTTCTAAATCATTATTTATTTTGTTTGGCCAGCAATGTTTAGCACAGATTAGCACCATCAAATTTTGCTGTAAGGCCTTAGGCGACGATGCGGGATGAATTTGGATGGAATAGGACAGAAATTTTTATAAATGAATGGATGAATGGCCGCAGCGCTGCATGTATTAAATTTTCGCTGTAACAGAAATATAATGGAATCTTTATGGAGACAGAATATTCAACTCATTCAATCACAACTCTCTTCACAGCAATATCATTTTTAAAAAAAGTAGATTTTTTGCTTGTTTATTTCAATTCCTCTCTTATCTAAATGGGCAGTCAGCTTTCGCTAAAATGTTTTTTTATCTTTAGAAAATAGCATTTTTATTATTGACTCTCGCCAACTCCTCCTTCATTTATTGAGATTATCGCTCTGTCTCTCCTGTGCTGCTGTTTGGGTGGTCCCATCCTCCGCTGGGTCGAGTCTCGAGAATTGGCGGGTATTAAAATATTATTGCCGAGAAAATTGGGAATTGAAAGGACGAATTCACTGATGGAGGACAAAGAACAGAGTCCACTTTCACTAATAATAATAAATTGGTTTTGATATTTTAATTCGGAGAAGGCACAAAGCTTAGCTTAAATCCATGACCGATTCTTCAGCAGGTCTTAAAAAATTTTAAAATTTAGCCCCATATCAAGTAAATTAAAAAAAAGTTTATTGACTTAAAATGTTTGAAAATACATTTAAATATTGAATAGAAAAAATATTTTAAAGAATTCATTTAAATTTTTTCTTCCATCATCTTTCATCTCGTATTTATCATTCTTCGATCGAAAAATTACTTCTCCACTGCACTATTGCGATATTAATCATTGTTACAGTTGTCACAATTTTCGCAAACATACACACATTTGCTAAAAAATTTATGTATAAAATTATTGGATGGAATGAATAAATTATAATAAATTGCATATCATTTTTATAACCCTTGAGCCACTGAGATGCATTCATTTTCAGATATTTAATGGATTGGATTTGAAATGTATTAAAAGGTTTTGACTAAGAAAGAATGAAAATAGACAAAAAAACTGAGCATTTTTTGGTCTTAGTTTTTGGCGAATAAAATTTTTATTAATTTTGGTATATTGATATCAAAAACTCCATCGAAAAAGGCTTTATACAATAATTTAAAAATTTTTGTAAAATTATTGTCGATTAAAGAAAATGTATTTTTTTTCTGACTTATTGCTAAAAATAAAATATAATTTTAATAATAACAAAATTTACTAGTTCGATTTTCCACAATATTCACAACTGCACCTTCCATCGGAACAATAGACACAATTAAAACCAATCGCATTGCAATTCGGAACGGTTTGCCCGTCACAAGTCTGCACCAAACGATCAGATTTGTGAATACCATAATTATGACAGCCATAGATCTGCAATAAACGATAATTAAACTGTAAATATGCATTAATTTATAGTAGCTATGCCTAAAAATTTATTTAAAATATTTTTGTCAAAAATTATCTTTTGATGAACCATAAAACGATAAACGAGTCATTTTAGTCTTCTAAAAGTTAGAAATTCTATTGAGCTCCAGCCGATAACATAAGTAATCAAAATGCATTTTATTAATGAAAGTTTTGGCAAAATTATGAACATATTTTATTGTCTCAAAATAGCAATTTTTGACATAAAAATTTGTCTTTTAATGTATATATTTCCTAATTTTTTAATTTAAATTTAATTGTACCATTTGTAATTGAGTGCATAAAAATATACCAAAAATGAAGAAAAATTGGGAAGAAGAATTGTTAAACATTTTTTTTATAAATCAAATTTTTCAATATCAATTTTAGATTGGAAATGATTTTGGTAATACTTCGACTGTCAAAAAAGAGAGGAATTCGAAGAACGCTGAAAAAGAATTTAAGATTTGGAAAGAATGATTCATTTGTGATTATTCAAACAGGAAGAAATCTATTTTACCTCAGTTTTCATCAGTCCTCGCCATTTTCCCTTTTTTTCGTGTAACATTTTAATTCATCAAAAGAATAAACAATATAGCAAAATAATCGTCATTCAGAAAATTTTGGTCCCAGTTCCCACATCTGCTGCCATGTTTTGACTGAATTTAAAAAATGGAATATGAAATAATAAATAATTTTTTAAATTTTTCCAATTTTAAAAATATAAAAATTTTGGGAATTAATATTCTTCGATATTTTTGGAGGCATTATTATTAACATTCTGAAGAATCTGACATGTTGATTAGCAAATGGTTGGTATTCTTAAAACAAAAATATGAACACTTCAACTCTTGAAAAATGTGTATCATTTTATAAAATTGGGAGAAAATTCAAAATTTTAGCAAAATCTATAGTTTTCTGATTTTATACCGCAGATGCCAATTCGATAAATTTGCTAAAAAAAACTATCATTGTCGTCCTCAAAAACATTAAGCATCTCATTATTCATCATAAATTAAATTTAAAATTTGTGAAATAAAGAAAAATATAATTTGACAATTTGACATTATTTTACATTTGCCTAATCCCTCATTAATCATTATAGCATATGAAATTTCGCAGCAATAACATTAAAATTATTTGAATTCAATTATCGTTTAAAAATTACTGCATGAAATGTCAATTTATTATACAGCTATTCCATATTAGCTTGAGACAATATTCCCAAGCAATATTTTTATTTTTTTCGATTGAGGTTATTTTGGTTTGATTGTTTTTCTTTTGTCTTTTCTTATAGTCATTATCTACTCTACAGGCAAAATTGCATTCCTTCAGCTTTCAGCAATATTCAAATATTTGCCTTATTTGGGTAATTCCCAAGCCAAGCCTATATTCCCTTCTCAATACTATTTCATTTATAATATTTTTGCTTGGCTTGTAGTGCACTTATGCGCAGAAAACTATTCCCATTCCCAATGGCCACTTTGCTTGGGCTTCAATGACCAACTCCAACAGTAGTGCTCGTGCCTTGTTGCCTACGCATTCCATTTTCCATCATTCATTCCCATTTCCCAATAGTAAACTACCAAATTTTTATTTTTTTCTCATTCACCATTATAGTATTAAACCAAGCCTTCTTCAAAATGGACGTCAATATTAAGAATAATTTATTGTATTCTTTATTTTATATTTTACCCATTTCCTCATTAATTCATTCACATTTTATCGATGCCCCACTTAAAAAGCCAAAAATGCTCATTAATAATTCCATTCATAACAAATTTTAATTATTTAATTTAAAAATTTAGATTTTTGCAATTATATTTGATTTTAAATTGGAATGGATAGCAACGAACGAAAAATTCTTTCGGAAGAAAATTGTGCTGCTGATGAGAAAAATATTGGGATTAAAAATGTAAATGCCGAATTGGAAAAAGAAGGAATGGAGGAAATGGAAATGGTTAAATTTAATTTTAATTTTAAAAATTTTAATTCAATTTAGTCATCTTCTTCAATGGGCAAAAATGCATCTTCAATGAGCAAAAATGCATCAGGAAATAATATTGAAAACATATAGCAAAAGGAGAAAAAAAGGTTTAAAATGACTCATAAAGATGCCATTCTAATTTTATAAAAACAGAATTAAATTTGGAGGTTGGTTGCCGGATATGTTGAATTGGTTCAAGCGACCAGAATTGGCCCAATCTTCGTTGAGCACTTCCTCATATACAATGAATCGATATTGTTGGCCAAAATTACACGGAAAAGTGAAACCGCGAATTATCCGTTCTTTAACATTTTCAAATGAAGAGGATGATGAAGGCAATTTAGAGCCCATTTTGTCAAAAGATTATCACTTTAATCTGGATCCCAGTGCATGGAATCAGGGCCCATATTGTTTAATTCCAATTGCGGACACAATACCACCCGAATACATCACTGGATTTGAATATATTAAATTCGAGTAATTTGGATTAAAAATAATTCAAATAATTTACTAAAATTTTAAGAGTTATTAATGAAAAAGCATTCCAATTTATGCAAAAAATTCGTCCTTTACTCTCGGAGGTGGAAATTCTGTTTTACTCTCAGGCATTTTGGGGAAATCCACTAATTAAACCTATGATGGAATTGTTGGCCCCAAAAACAAACTATTTGAAACTTTCTTTTGGCGCATTTTTAAACGAATTCAACCGGCAATTTCCCAATTATATTTATGGCATACAATCAATTTATTTATATGAATACACGGAAATGGACTTGGATTTGATTATAGAATGGTTACAAACACCAAGGGACGATGGCAAACCGAAAATGATCAGAATTATTTTCAATAAATTTTTTCATGCCCAAGCTTTTGTTAATGAAGTCAAGGAGGTGACTAATTAATACCTTTAATTTGGGCATAAAAAACTAATAATTAATCTTTTAAGAAATTTTCTATGGCCATCGAACGAGCCAATTTCATGATTAATATCTCACTTAATGATCCAGATTCTCTTTGGTTTAATGATTATGAGGATTTCATAATTGAGAATAAAACAACAGAAGAAATATTGAAATTGGACTTCGATTTCCTTATTCGGTACCAAAATGGCTGTGAAAAAACATCAATAAAAGCCGAATATGAGGAACAATTTATAAAACGAAAAGAAAATACAACGCGTGTGACTATGAAAGATACAAATTATTTAAAGTTGTTTAATTTCGAATATATGTGTAATAATTTTTAACATTAAGTTATGTGGCCAATGAAGAGGATGATGCTAAAATGGAATATGAAGAAGATGATGATGAAATAGAGGATGAAGAAGAAGATTATGGAATGGAGGATGAATTGGAATGCGACGAAGATGAAGGATTGTATGATAATAAACATGATGATAAGAACGATGAAGAAGAGGAAGATGATGACGAAAAGACGAATGAATATGAGGAGGAGAAAGATGAAGAGAAGATTGACGAAGAAGATTAAGATGATTACGAAAAGAAGGATGAAGATGAACAAGAGGAGGAAAGTGATGTAAAAAGAATGATGAAAATAAAGGAAAATAAGAAAATGACAAACATCTTAGATTACAATTTCGATCCATAACACATTTATTTCAATAACTAATTAATTTCGAGAAAGTATTTTTGCCGAGAGATTTGGGATCTTTTGCAGAAAGTTTAATAACTTGTTAGTATTTGTCAACTTTATACAGGTTTTTTAGAGCTTATCGAGACGCGTCAATTGATAAATATATAGTTTGTTGGAAAAGAGTTATAAACCAAAAACCAAATAAGGTTTAAGCGGTTTAATATTTTGAATTTTGGACAAACCGTGAGAAATTATATATCAATCGATGCGTCTTGATTAGCTCTATAAAATGGGTAGCGCCTTTGTAAACTGAGCATAATTAATATGGGATTATTGCAAGTAAATTCATTCATTTCTAAGTTTCCAACCTGTTTCACTCTCTTAATTCTCTTTTGTACTCAATCAAATTTCCATAATCTTTCTAAATTCATTTTCATACTTTTTCCAATTTAGCATCCGATTTTTATTCATGTTCTATTTTATAAATCCCATCTTTTTTGTTAAAAATCAATTCTTATTAATTCTTCTTGGTTTTCTCCACTTTTCTCATCCAGCAATTTGTTATTGTTTTGTTAATTTACCTATTTTCAAATGATATGGTATGATTTGATATTTTATTTTGATTTATTATAATATAAAATTTATCGAACATTTCTTATCTAAATTGTGGAAATAAAAAAGAATAACTTTTTATTCCATATTTTAAATCCCCCCTCCTTTTTTACCACAAAAAGTAGTTTTGATTTCTAATAAAGCAGAAACCGGATTTACATTCTATCTATTATTAACCCCATATATGGATATAATATATTCCAAAATTCATAAAAAATCAATATGGATGAATTGAATAAAAATAAATTGACGTTCGCCTGTAGAATTTGATGGAGAATATGATAGAAATAAAAAAATTCCAAAAAGTTCAAAACCTAAGCCATAAAATGTTTCAAACCCCTTAAATACCCCATATATGGATATATTATATTCCAAAATTCATAAAAAATCAATATGGATGAATTGAATAAAAATAAATTGACGTTCGCCTGTAGAATTAGATGGAGAATACGATGGAATTAAAATAATTCCAAAAAGTTCAAAACCTAGGCCATAAAATGTTTCGAACCCCTTAAATACCCCATATATGGATATATTATATTCCAAAATTCATAAAAAATCAATATGGATGAATTGAATAAAAATAAATTGACGTTCGCCTGTAGAATTTGATGGAGAATATGATGGAAATAAAAAAATTCTAAAAAGTTCAAAACCTAGGCCATAAAATGTTTCAAACCCCTTAAATACCCCATATATGGATATAATATATTCCAAAATTCATAAAAAATCAATATGGATGAATTGAATAAAAATAAATTGACGTTCGCCTGTAGAATTTGATGGAGAATATGATGGAATTAAAAAAAATTCCAAAAAGTTAAAAACCTAGGCCATAAAATGTTTCAAACCCCTTAAATACCCCATATATGGATATAATATATTCTAAAATTCATAAAAAATCAATATGGATGAATTGAATAAAAATAAATTGACGTTCGCCTGTAGAATTTGATGGAGAATATGACGGAATTAAAAAAATTCCAAAAAGTTCAAAACCTAGGCCATAAAATGTTTCATACCCCTTAAATACCCCATATATGGATATAATAAATTAAAAAATTCATAAAAAATCAATATGGATGAATTGAATAAAAATAAATTGACCTTCGTCTGTAGAATTTGATGGAGAATATGATGGAATTAAAATAATTCTAAAAGATTCAAAACCTAGGCCATAAAATGTTTCAAACCCTTAAATACCCTATATATGAATATAATATATTAAAAATTCAAAAAAATCAATATGGATGAATTAAAAAAAAATAAATTGACGTTCGCCTGTAGAATTTGATGGAGAATATGATGGAATTAAAAAAATTCCAAAAAGTTCAAAACCTAGGCCTTAAAATGTTTCAAACCCTTAAATACCCTATATATGAATATAATATATTAAAAATTCAAAAAAAATCAATATGGATGAATTGAATAAAAATAAATTGACGTTCGCCTGTAGAATTTGATGGAGAATATGATGGAATTAAAAAAATTCCAAAAAGTTCAAAACCTAGGCCTTAAAATGTTTCAAACCCTTAAATACCCTATATATGAATATAATATATTAAAAATTCAAAAAAAATCAATATGGATGAATTGAATAAAAATAAATTGACGTTCGCCTGTAGAATTTAATGGAGAATACGTGGAATTAAAAAAATTCCAAAAAGTTCAAAACCTAGGCCATAAAATGTTTCAAACCCCTTAAATACCCCATATATGGATATATTATATTCCAAAATTCATAAAAAATCAATATGGATGAATTGAATAAAAATAAATTGACGTTCGCCTGTAGAATTTGATGGAGAATATGATAGAAATAAAAAAATTCCAAAAAGTTAAAAACCTAGGCCATAAAATGTTTCATACCCCTTAAATACCCCATATATGGATATAATAAATTAAAAAATTCATAAAAAATCAATATGGATGAATTGAATAAAAATAAATTGACGTTCGCCTGTAGAATTTAATGGAGAATACGATGGAATTAAAAAAATTCCAAAAAGTTCAAAACCTAGGCCATAAAATGTTTCATACCCCTTAAATACCCCATATATGGATATAATAAATTAAAAAATTCATAAAAAATCAATATGGATGAATTGAATAAAAATAAATTGACGTTCGCCTGTAGAATTTAATGGAGAATACGTGGAATTAAAAAAATTCCAAAAAGTTCAAAACCTAGGCCATAAAATGTTTCATACCCCTTAAATACCCCATATATGGATATAATAAATTAAAAAATTCATAAAAAATCAATATGGATGAATTGAATAAAAATAAATTGACGTTCGCCTGTAGAATTTAATGGAGAATACGATGGAATTAAAAAAATTCCAAAAAGTTCAAAACCTAGGCCATAAAATGTTTCATACCCCTTAAATACCCCATATATGGATATAATAAATTAAAAAATTCATAAAAAATCAATATGGATGAATTGAATAAAAATAAATTGACGTTCGCCTGTAGAATTTAATGGAGAATACGATGGAATTAAAAAAATTCCAAAAAGTTCAAAACCTAGGCCATAAAATGTTTCATACCCCTTAAATACCCCATATATGGATATAATAAATTAAAAAATTCATAAAAAATCAATATGGATGAATTGAATAAAAATAAATTGACGTTCGCCTGTAGAATTTAATGGAGAATACGATGGAATTAAAAAAATTCCAAAAAGTTCAAAACCTAGGCCATAAAATGTTTCATACCCCTTAAATACCCCATATATGGATATAATAAATTAAAAAATTCATAAAAAATCAATATGGATGAATTGAATAAAAATAAATTGACGTTCGCCTGTAGAATTTAATGGAGAATACGATGGAATTAAAAAAATTCCAAAAAGTTCAAAACCTAGGCCATAAAATGTTTCATACCCCTTAAATACCCCATATATGGATATAATAAATTAAAAAATTCATAAAAAATCAATATGGATGAATTGAATAAAAATAAATTGACGTTCGCCTGTAGAATTTAATGGAGAATACGATGGAATTAAAAAAATTCCAAAAAGTTCAAAACCTAGGCCATAAAATGTTTCATACCCCTTAAATACCCCATATATGGATATAATATATTCAAAAATTCATAAAAAATCAATATGGATGAATTGAATAAAAATAAATTGACGTTCGCCTGTAGAATTTGACGTAGAATACAATGGAATTAAAAAAATTCCAAAAAGTTTAAAACCTAGGCCATAAAATGTTTCATACCCCTTAAATACCCCATATATGGATATAATAAATTAAAAAATTCATAAAAAATCAATATGAATGAATTGAATAAAAATAAATTGACGTTCGCCTGTAGAATTTAATGGAGAATACGATGGAATTAAAAAAATTCCAAAAAGTTCAAAACCTAGGCCATAAAATGTTTCATACCCCTTAAATACCCCATATATGGATATAATATATTCAAAAATTCATAAAAAATCAATATGGATGAATTGAATAAAAATAAATTGACGTTCGCCTGTAGAATTTGACGTAGAATACGATGGAATTAAAAAAATTCCAGAAAGTTCAATAGCTAGGCCATAAAATGTTTCATACCAATTAAATACCCCATATATGGATATAATATATTCAAAAATTCATAAAAAATCAATATGGATGAATTGAATAAAAATAAATTGACGTTCGCCTGTAGAATTTGATAGAGAATACGATGGAATTAGAAAAATTTCAAAAAATTCAAAACCTAGACCATAAAATGTTTCATACCCCTTAAATACCCCATATATGGATATAATATATTCAAAAATTCATAAAAAATCAATATGGATGAATTGAATAAAAATAAATTGACGTTCGCCTGTAGAATTTGACGTAGAATACGATGGAATTAAAAAAATTCCAGAAAGTTCAATAGCTAGGCCATAAAATGTTTCATACCAATTAAATACCCCATATATGGATATAATATATTCAAAAATTCATAAAAAATCAATATGGATGAATTGAATAAAAATAAATTGCCGTTCGCCTGTAGAATTTGACGTAGAATACAATGGAATTAAAAAAATTCCAAAAAGTTTAAAACCTAGGCCATAAAATGTTTCATACCCCTTAAATACCCCATATATGGATATAATAAATTAAAAAATTCATAAAAAATCAATATGGATGAATTGAATAAAAATAAATTGACGTTCGCCTGTAGAATTTAATGGAGAATACGATGGAATTAAAAAAATTCCAAAAAGTTCAAAACCTAGGCCATAAAATGTTTCATACCCCTTAAATACCCCATATATGGATATAATAAATTAAAAAATTCATAAAAAATCAATATGGATGAATTGAATAAAAATAAATTGACGTTCGCCTGTAGAATTTGACGTAGAATACGATGGAATTAAAAAAATTCCAGAAAGTTCAATAGCTAGGCCATAAAATGTTTCATACCAATTAAATACCCCATATATGGATATAATATATTCAAAAATTCATAAAAAATCAATATGGATGAATTGAATAAAAATAAATTGCCGTTCGCCTGTAGAATTTGACGTAGAATACAATGGAATTAAAAAAATTCCAAAAAGTTCAAAACCTAGGCCATAAAATGTTTCATACCCCTTAAATACCCCATATATGGATATAATAAATTAAAAAATTCATAAAAAATCAATATGGATGAATTGAATAAAAATAAATTGACGTTCGCCTGTAGAATTTAATGGAGAATACGATGGAATTAAAAAAATTCCAAAAAGTTCAAAACCTAGGCCATAAAATGTTTCATACCCCTTAAATACCCCATATATGGATATAATAAATTAAAAAATTCATAAAAAATCAATATGGATGAATTGAATAAAAATAAATTGACGTTCGCCTGTAGAATTTAATGGAGAATACGTGGAATTAAAAAAATTCCAAAAAGTTCAATAGCTAGGCCATAAAATGTTTCATACCCCTTAAATACCCCATATATGGATATAATAAATTAAAAAATTCATAAAAAATCAATATGGATGAATTGAATAAAAATAAATTGACGTTCGCCTGTAGAATTTAATGGAGAATACGATGGAATTAAAAAAATTCCAAAAAGTTCAAAACCTAGGCCATAAAATGTTTCATACCCCTTAAATACCCCATATATGGATATAATAAATTAAAAAATTCATAAAAAATCAATATGAATGAATTGAATTAAAATAAATTGACGTTCGCCTGTAGAATTTGACGTAGAATATAATGGAATTAAAAAAAATCCAAAAAGTTCAATAGCTAGGCCATAAAATGTTTCATACCCCTTAAATACCCAATATATGGATATAATATATTTAAAAATTCATAAAACAATATGGATGAATTGAATTAAAATAAATTGACGTTCGCCTGTAGAATTTGACGTAGAATATAATGGAATTAAAAAAATCCAAAAAGTTCAATAGCTAGGCCATAAAATGTTTCATACCCCTTAAATACCCCATATATGGATATAATATATTAAAAAATTCATAAAAAATCAATATGGATGAATTGAATAAAAATAAATTGACGTTCGCCTGTAGAATTTGACGTAGAATACGATGGAATTAAAAAAATTCCAAAAAGTTCAATAGCTAGGCCATAAAATGTTTCATACCCCTTAAATACCCAATATATGGATATAATATATTTAAAAATTCATAAAACAATATGGATGAATTGAATTAAAATAAATTGACGTTCGCCTGTAGAATTTGACGTAGAATATAATGGAATTAAAAAAATCCAAAAAGTTCAATAGCTAGGCCATAAAATGTTTCAAACCCCTTAAATACCCCATATATGGATATAATATATTAAAAAATTCATAAAAAATCAATATGGATGAATTGAATAAAAATAAAATGACGTTCGCCTGTAGAATTTGATAGAGAATACGATGGAATTAGAAAAATTTCAAAAAATTCAAAACCTAGACCATAAAATGTTTCATACCCCTTAAATACCCCATATATGGATATAATATATTCAAAAATTCATAAAAAATCAATATGGATGAATTGAATAAAAATAAATTGACGTTCGCCTGTAGAATTTGACGTAGAATACGATGGAATTAAAAAAATTCCAGAAAGTTCAATAGCTAGGCCATAAAATGTTTCATACCCCTTAAATACCCCATATATGGATATAATATATTCAAAAATTCGTGAAAAGTCAATTTTAATGAATTGAATAAAAATAAAATGACGTTCGCCTGTAGAATTTGAGATAGAATACAATGGAATTAAAAAAATTCCAAAAAGTTTAAAACCTAGGCCATAAAATGTTTCAAACCCCTTAAATACCCAATATATGGATATAATATATTTAAAAATTCATAAAAAATCAATATGGATGAATTGAATAAAAATAAATTGATGTTCGCCTGTAGAATTTGATAGAGAATACGATGGAATTAGAAAAATTTCAAAAAATTCAAAACCTAGACCATAAAATGTTTCATACCCCTTAAATACCCCATATATGGATATAATATATTCAAAAATTCATAAAAAATCAATATGGATGAATTGAATAAAAATAAATTGACATTCGCCTGTAGAATTTAATGGAGAATACGATGGAATTAGAAAAATTTCAAAAAATTCAAAACCTAGACCATAAAATGTTTCATACCCCTTAAATACCCCATATATGGATATAATATATTAAAAAATTCATAAAAAATCAATATGGATGAATTGAATAAAAATAAATTGACGTTCGCCTGTAGAATTTGATAGAGAATACGATGGAATTAGAAAAATTTCAAAAAATTCAAAACCTAGACCATAAAATGTTTCATACCCCTTAAATACCCCATATATGGATATAATATATTAAAAAATTCATAAAAAATCAATATGGATGAATTGAATAAAAATAAAATGACGTTCGCCTATAGAATTTGATAGAGAATACGATGGAATTAGAAAAATTTCAAAAAATTCAAAACCTAGACCATAAAATGTTTCATACCCCTTAAATACCCCATATATGGATATAATATATTCAAAAATTCATAAAAAATCAATATGGATGAATTGAATAAAAATAAAATGACGTTCGCCTGTAGAATTTGATAGAGAATACGATGGAATTAGAAAAATTTCAAAAAATTCAAAACCTAGACCATAAAATGTTTCATACCCCTTAAATACCCCATATATGGATATAATATATTCAAAAATTCATAAAAAATCAATATGGATGAATTGAATAAAAATAAATTGACGTTCGCCTGTAGAATTTGACGTAGAATACGATGGAATTAAAAAAATTCCAGAAAGTTCAATAGCTAGGCCATAAAATGTTTCATACCCCTTAAATACCCCATATATGGATATAATATATTCAAAAATTCATAAAAAATCAATATGGATGAATTGAATAAAAATAAATTGACGTTCGCCTGTAGAATTTGATAGAGAATACGATGGAATTAGAAAAATTTCAAAAAATTCAAAACCTAGACCATAAAATGTTTCATACCCCTTAAATACCCCATATATGGATATAATATATTCAAAAATTCATAAAAAATCAATATGGATGAATTGAATAAAAATAAATTGACGTTCGCCTGTAGAATTTGACGTAGAATACGATGGAATTAAAAAAATTCCAGAAAGTTCAATAGCTAGGCCATAAAATGTTTCATACCCCTTAAATACCCCATATATGGATATAATATATTCAAAAATTCATAAAAAATCAATATGGATGAATTGAATAAAAATAAATTGACGTTCGCCTGTAGAATTTGATAGAGAATACGATGGAATTAGAAAAATTTCAAAAAATTCAAAACCTAGACCATAAAATGTTTCATACCCCTTAAATACCCCATATATGGATATAATATATTCAAAAATTCGTGAAAAGTCAATTTTAATGAATTGAATAAAAATAAAATGACGTTCGCCTGTAGAATTTGACGTAGAATACAATGGAATTAAAAAAATTCCAAAAAGTTTAAAACCTAGGCCATAAAATGTTTCAAACCCCTTAAATACCCAATATATGGATATAATATATTTAAAAATTCATAAAAAATCAATATGGATGAATTGAATAAAAATAAATTGACGTTCGCCTGTAGAATTTGACGTAGAATACGATGGAATTAAAAAAATTCCAAAAAGTTCAATAGCTAGGCCATAAAATGTTTCAAACCCCTTAAATACCCAATATATGGATATAATATATTCAAAAATTCATAAAAAATCAATATGGATGAATTGAATAAAAATAAATTGACGTTCGCCTGTAGAATTTGACGTAGAATACAATGGAATTAAAAAAATTCCAAAAAGTTCAAAACCTAGGCCATAAAATGTTTCATACCCCTTAAATACCCCATATATGGATATAATATATTCAAAAATTCATAAAAAATCAATATGGATGAATTGAATAAAAATAAATTGACGTTCGCCTGTAGAATTTGATAGAGAATACGATGGAATTAGAAAAATTTCAAAAAATTCAAAACCTAGACCATAAAATGTTTCATACCCCTTAAATACCCCATATATGGATATAATATATTCAAAAATTCATAAAAAATCAATATGGATGAATTGAATAAAAATAAATTGACGTTCGCCTGTAGAATTTGACGTAGAATACGATGGAATTAAAAAAATTCCAGAAAGTTCAATAGCTAGGCCATAAAATGTTTCATACCCCTTAAATACCCCATATATGGATATAATATATTCAAAAATTCATAAAAAATCAATATGGATGAATTGAATAAAAATAAATTGACGTTCGCCTGTAGAATTTGATAGAGAATACGATGGAATTAGAAAAATTTCAAAAAATTCAAAACCTAGACCATAAAATGTTTCATACCCCTTAAATACCCCATATATGGATATAATATATTCAAAAATTCATAAAAAATCAATATGGATGAATTGAATAAAAATAAATTGACGTTCGCCTGTAGAATTTGATAGAGAATACGATGGAATTAGAAAAATTTCAAAAAATTCAAAACCTAGACCATAAAATGTTTCATACCCCTTAAATACCCCATATATGGATATAATATATTCAAAAATTCATAAAAAATCAATATGGATGAATTGAATAAAAATAAATTGACGTTCGCCTGTAGAATTTGACGTAGAATACGATGGAATTAAAAAAATTCCAGAAAGTTCAATAGCTAGGCCATAAAATGTTTCATACCCCTTAAATACCCCATATATGGATATAATATATTCAAAAATTCGTGAAAAGTCAATTTTAATGAATTGAATAAAAATAAAATGACGTTCGCCTGTAGAATTTGAGATAGAATACAATGGAATTAAAAAAATTCCAAAAAGTTTAAAACCTAGGCCATAAAATGTTTCAAACCCCTTAAATACCCAATATATGGATATAATATATTTAAAAATTCATAAAAAATCAATATGGATGAATTGAATAAAAATAAATTGACGTTCGCCTGTAGAATTTGACGTAGAATACGATGGAATTAAAAAAATTTCAAAAAGTTCAATAGCTAGGCCATAAAATGTTTCAAACCCCTTAAATACCCAATATATGGATATAATATATCCAAAAATTCATAAAAAATCAATATGGATGAATTGAATAAAAATAAATTGACGTTCGCCTGTAGAATTTGATAGAGAATACGATGGAATTAGAAAAATTTCAAAAAATTCAAAACCTAGACCATAAAATGTTTCATACCCCTTAAATACCCCATATATGGATATAATATATTCAAAAATTCATAAAAAATCAATATGGATGAATTGAATAAAAATAAATTGACGTTCGCCTGTAGAATTTGACGTAGAATACGATGGAATTAAAAAAATTCCAGAAAGTTCAATAGCTAGGCCATAAAATGTTTCATACCCCTTAAATACCCCATATATGGATATAATATATTCAAAAATTCATAAAAAATCAATATGGATGAATTGAATAAAAATAAATTGACGTTCGCCTGTAGAATTTGACGTAGAATACGATGGAATTAAAAAAATTCCAGAAAGTTCAATAGCTAGGCCATAAAATGTTTCATACCCCTTAAATACCCCATATATGGATATAATATATTCAAAAATTCATAAAAAATCAATATGGATGAATTGAATAAAAATAAATTGACGTTCGCCTGTAGAATTTGACGTAGAATACGATGGAATTAAAAAAATTCCAGAAAGTTCAATAGCTAGGCCATAAAATGTTTCATACCCCTTAAATACCCCATATATGGATATAATATATTCAAAAATTCATAAAAAATCAATATGGATGAATTGAATAAAAATAAATTGACGTTCGCCTGTAGAATTTGATAGAGAATACGATGGAATTAGAAAAATTTCAAAAAATTCAAAACCTAGACCATAAAATGTTTCATACCCCTTAAATACCCCATATATGGATATAATATATTCAAAAATTCATAAAAAATCAATATGGATGAATTGAATAAAAATAAATTGACGTTCGCCTGTAGAATTTGATAGAGAATACGATGGAATTAGAAAAATTTCAAAAAATTCAAAACCTAGACCATAAAATGTTTCATACCCCTTAAATACCCCATATATGGATATAATATATTCAAAAATTCATAAAAAATCAATATGGATGAATTGAATAAAAATAAATTGACGTTCGCCTGTAGAATTTGACGTAGAATACGATGGAATTAAAAAAATTCCAGAAAGTTCAATAGCTAGGCCATAAAATGTTTCATACCCCTTAAATACCCCATATATGGATATAATATATTCAAAAATTCGTGAAAAGTCAATTTTAATGAATTGAATAAAAATAAAATGACGTTCGCCTGTAGAATTTGAGATAGAATACAATGGAATTAAAAAAATTCCAAAAAGTTTAAAACCTAGGCCATAAAATGTTTCAAACCCCTTAAATACCCAATATATGGATATAATATATTTAAAAATTCATAAAAAATCAATATGGATGAATTGAATAAAAATAAATTGACGTTCGCCTGTAGAATTTGACGTAGAATACGATGGAATTAAAAAAATTTCAAAAAGTTCAATAGCTAGGCCATAAAATGTTTCAAACCCCTTAAATACCCAATATATGGATATAATATATCCAAAAATTCATAAAAAATCAATATGGATGAATTGAATAAAAATAAATTGACGTTCGCCTGTAGAATTTGATAGAGAATACGATGGAATTAGAAAAATTTCAAAAAATTCAAAACCTAGACCATAAAATGTTTCATACCCCTTAAATACCCCATATATGGATATAATATATTCAAAAATTCATAAAAAATCAATATGGATGAATTGAATAAAAATAAATTGACGTTCGCCTGTAGAATTTGACGTAGAATACGATGGAATTAAAAAAATTCCAGAAAGTTCAATAGCTAGGCCATAAAATGTTTCATACCCCTTAAATACCCCATATATGGATATAATATATTCAAAAATTCATAAAAAATCAATATGGATGAATTGAATAAAAATAAATTGACGTTCGCCTGTAGAATTTGACGTAGAATACGATGGAATTAAAAAAATTCCAGAAAGTTCAATAGCTAGGCCATAAAATGTTTCATACCCCTTAAATACCCCATATATGGATATAATATATTCAAAAATTCGTGAAAAGTCAATTTTAATGAATTGAATAAAAATAAAATGACGTTCGCCTGTAGAATTTGATAGAGAATACGTTGGAATTAGAAAAATTTCAAAAAATTCAAAACCTAGACCATAAAATGTTTCATACCCCTTAAATACCCCATATATGGATATAATATATTCAAAAATTCATAAAAAATCAATATGGATGAATTGAATAAAAATAAATTGACGTTCGCCTGTAGAATTTGACGTAGAATACGATGGAATTAAAAAAATTCCAGAAAGTTCAATAGCTAGGCCATAAAATGTTTCATACCCCTTAAATACCCCATATATGGATATAATATATTCAAAAATTCGTGAAAAGTCAATTTTAATGAATTGAATAAAAATAAAATGACGTTCGCCTGTAGAATTTGAGATAGAATACAATGGAATTAAAAAAATTCCAAAAAGTTTAAAACCTAGGCCATAAAATGTTTCAAACCCCTTAAATACCCAATATATGGATATAATATATTTAAAAATTCATAAAAAATCAATATGGATGAATTGAATAAAAATAAATTGACGTTCGCCTGTAGAATTTGACGTAGAATACGATGGAATTAAAAAAATTCCAAAAAGTTCAATAGCTAGGCCATAAAATGTTTCAAACCCCTTAAATACCCAATATATGGATATAATATATTCAAAAATTCATAAAAAATCAATATGGATGAATTGAATAAAAATAAATTGACGTTCGCCTGTAGAATTTGACGTAGAATACAATGGAATTAAAAAAATTCCAAAAAGTTCAAAACCTAGGCCATAAAATGTTTCATACCCCTTAAATACCCCATATATGGATATAATATATTCAAAAATTCATAAAAAATCAATATGGATGAATTGAATAAAAATAAATTGACGTTCGCCTGTAGAATTTGATAGAGAATACGATGGAATTAGAAAAATTTCAAAAAATTCAAAACCTAGACCATAAAATGTTTCATACCCCTTAAATACCCCATATATGGATATAATATATTCAAAAATTCATAAAAAATCAATATGGATGAATTGAATAAAAATAAATTGACGTTCGCCTGTAGAATTTGATAGAGAATACGATGGAATTAGAAAAATTTCAAAAAATTCAAAACCTAGACCATAAAATGTTTCATACCCCTTAAATACCCCATATATGGATATAATATATTCAAAAATTCATAAAAAATCAATATGGATGAATTGAATAAAAATAAATTGACGTTCGCCTGTAAAATTTGATAGAGAATACGATGGAATTAGAAAAATTTCAAAAAATTCAAAACCTAGACCATAAAATGTTTCATACCCCTTAAATACCCCATATATGGATATAATATATTCAAAAATTCATAAAAAATCAATATGGATGAATTGAATAAAAATAAATTGACGTTCGCCTGTAGAATTTGATAGAGAATACGATGGAATTAGAAAAATTTCAAAAAATTCAAAACCTAGACCATAAAATGTTTCATACCCCTTAAATACCCCATATATGGATATAATATATTCAAAAATTCATAAAAAATCAATATGGATGAATTGAATAAAAATAAATTGACGTTCGCCTGTAAAATTTGATAGAGAATACGATGGAATTAGAAAAATTTCAAAAAATTCAAAACCTAGACCATAAAATGTTTCATACCCCTTAAATACCCCATATATGGATATAATATATTCAAAAATTCATAAAAAATCAATATGGATGAATTGAATAAAAATAAATTGATGTTCGCCTGTAGAATTTGACGTAGAATACAATGGAATTAAAAAAATTCCAAAAAGTTTAAAACCTAGGCCATAAAATGTTTCAAACCCCTTAAATACCCAATATATGGATATAATATATTTAAAAATTCATAAAAAATCAATATGGATGAATTGAATAAAAATAAATTGACGTTCGCCTGTAGAATTTGACGTAGAATACGATGGAATTAAAAAAATTCCAAAAAGTTCAATAGCTAGGCCATAAAATGTTTCAAACCCCTTAAATACCCAATATATGGATATAATATATTCAAAAATTCATAAAAAATCAATATGGATGAATTGAATAAAAATAAATTGACGTTCGCCTGTAGAATTTGACGTAGAATACAATGGAATTAAAAAAATTCCAAAAAGTTCAAAACCTAGGCCATAAAATGTTTCATACCCCTTAAATACCCCATATATGGATATAATATATTCAAAAATTCATAAAAAATCAATATGAATGAATTGAATAAAAATAAATTGACGTTCGCCTGTAGAATTTGACGTAGAATACAATGGAATTAAAAAAATTCCAAAAAGTTCAAAACCTAGACCATAAAATGTTTCATACCCCTTAAATACCCAATATATGGATATAATATATTCAAAAATTCATAAAAAATCAATATGGATGAATTGAATAAAAATAAATTGACGTTCGCCTGTAGAATTTGACGTAGAATACAATGGAATTAAAAAAATTCCAAAAAGTTCAAAACCTAGGCCATAAAATGTTTCATACCCCTTAAATACCCCATATATGGATATAATATATTCAAAAATTCATAAAAAATCAATATGGATGAATTGAATAAAAATAAATTGACATTCGCCTGTAGAATTTAATGGAGAATACGATGGAATTAAAAAAATTCCAAAAAGTTCAAAACCTAGGCCATAAAATGTTTCATACCCCTTAAATACCCCATATATGGATATAATATATTCAAAAATTCGTGAAAAGTCAATTTTAATGAATTGAATAAAAATAAAATGACGTTCGCCTGTAGAATTTGAGATAGAATACAATGGAATTAAAAAAATTCCAAAAAGTTTAAAACCTAGGCCATAAAATGTTTCAAACCCCTTAAATACCCAATATATGGATATAATATATTTAAAAATTCATAAAAAATCAATATGGATGAATTGAATAAAAATAAATTGACGTTCGCCTGTAGAATTTGACGTAGAATACAATGGAATTAAAAAAATTCCAAAAAGTTCAAAACCTAGGCCATAAAATGTTTCATACCCCTTAAATACCCCATATATGGATATAATATATTCAAAAATTCATAAAAAATCAATATGGATGAATTGAATAAAAATAAATTGACGTTCGCCTGTAGAATTTAATGGAGAATACGTGGAATTAAAAAAATTCCAAAAAGTTCAAAACCTAGGCCATAAAATGTTTCATACCCCTTAAATACCCCATATATGGATATAATAAATTAAAAAATTCATAAAAAATCAATATGAATGAATTGAATAAAAATAAATTGACATTCGCCTGTAGAATTAGACGTAGAATACGATGGAAATAAAAAAATTCCAAAAAGTTCCATAGCTAGGCCATAAAATGTTTCAAACCCCTTAAATACCCCATATATGGATATAATATATTAAAAAATTCATAAAAAATCAATATGGATGAATTGAATAAAAATAAAATGACGTTCGCCTGTAGAATTTGATAGAGAATACGATGGAATTAGAAAAATTTCAAAAAATTCAAAACCTAGACCATAAAATGTTTCATACCCCTTAAATACCCAATATATGGATATAATATATTCAAAAATTCATAAAAAATCAATATGGATGAATTGAATAAAAATAAATTGACATTCGCCTGTAGAATTTAATGGAGAATACGATGGAATTAAAAAAATTCCAAAAAGTTCAAAACCTAGGCCATAAAATGTTTCATACCCCTTAAATACCCAATATATGGATATAATATATTCAAAAATTCATAAAAAATCAATATGGATGAATTGAATAAAAATAAATTGACGTTCGCCTGTAGAATTTGACGTAGAATACGATGGAATTAGAAAAAATCCAAAAAGTTCAATAGCTAGGCCATAAAATGTTTCATACCCCTTAAATACCACATATATATGAATATAATATATTCAAAAATTCATAAAAAATCAATATGGATGAATTGAATAAAAATAAATTGACGTTCGCCTGTAGAATTTGACGTAGAATACGATGGAAATAAAAAAATTCCAAAAAGTTCCATAGCTAGGCCATAAAATGTTTCAAACCCCTTAAATACCCCATATATGGATATAATATATTAAAAAATTCATAAAAAATCAATATGAATGAATTGAATAAAAATAAATTGACGTTCGCCTGTAGAATTTGACGTAGAATACGATGGAAATAAAAAAATTCCAAAAAGTTCCATAGCTAGGCCATAAAATGTTTCAAACCCCTTAAATACCCCATATATGGATATAATATATTAAAAAATTCATAAAAAATCAATATGGATGAATTGAATAAAAATAAAATGACGTTCGCCTGTAGAATTTGATAGAGAATACGATGGAATTAGAAAAATTTCAAAAAATTCAAAACCTAGACCATAAAATGTTTCATACCCCTTAAATACCCAATATATGGATATAATATATTCAAAAATTCATAAAAAATCAATATGGATGAATTGAATAAAAATAAATTGACGATCGCCTGTAGAATTTGACGTAGAATATGATGGAATTAGAAAAAATCCAAAAAGTTCAATAGCTAGGCCATAAAATGTTTCATACCCCTTAAATACCCAATATATGGATATAATATATTCAAAAATTCATAAAAAATCAATATGGATGAATTGAATAAAAATAAATTGACGATCGCCTGTAGAATTTGACGTAGAATATGATGGAATTAGAAAAAATCCAAAAAGTTCAATAGCTAGGCCATAAAATGTTTCATACCCCTTAAATACCACATATATATGAATATAATATATTCAAAAATTCATAAAAAATCAATATGGATGAATTGAATAAAAATAAATTGACGTTCGCCTGTAGAATTTGACGTAGAATATGATGGAATTAGAAAAAATCCAAAAAGTTCAATAGCTAGGCCATAAAATGTTTCAAACCCCTTAAATATCCAATATATGGATATAATATATTTAAAAATTCATAAAAAATCAATATGGATGAATTGAATAAAAATAAATTGACGTTCGCCTGTAGAATTTGACGTAGAATATGATGGAATTAGAAAAAATCCAAAAAGTTCAATAGCTAGGCCATAAAATGTTTCATACCCCTTAAATACCACATATATATGAATATAATATATTCAAAAATTCATAAAAAATCAATATTGATGAATTGAATAAAAATAAATTGACGTTCGCCTGTAGAATTTGACGTAGAATACAATGGAATTAAAAAAATTCCAAAAAGTTTAAAACCTAGGCCATAAAATGTTTCAAACCCCTTAAATACCCAATATATGGATATAATATATTTAAAAATTCATAAAAAATCAATATGGATGAATTGAATAAAAATAAATTGACATTCGCCTGTAGAATTTAATGGAGAATACGATGGAATTAGAAAAATTTCAAAAAATTCAAAACCTAGACCATAAAATGTTTCATACCCCTTAAATACCCCATATATGGATATAATAAATTAAAAAATTCATAAAAAATCAATATGAATGAATTGAATTAAAATAAATTGACGTTCGCCTGTAGAATTTGACGTAGAATATAATGGAATTAAAAAAATCCAAAAAGTTCAATAGCTAGGCCATAAAATGTTTCAAACCCCTTAAATACCCCATATATGGATATAATATATTAAAAAATTCATAAAAAATCAATATGGATGAATTGAATAAAAATAAAATGACGTTCGCCTGTAGAATTTGATAGAGAATACGATGGAATTAGAAAAATTTCAAAAAATTCAAAACCTAGACCATAAAATGTTTCATACCCCTTAAATACCACATATATATGAATATAATATATTCAAAAATTCATAAAAAATCAATATGGATGAATTGAATAAAAATAAATTGACGTTCGCCTGTAGAATTTGACGTAGAATACAATGGAATTAAAAAAATTCCAAAAAGTTTAAAACCTAGGCCATAAAATGTTTCAAACCCCTTAAATACCCCATATATGGATATAATAAATTAAAAAATTCATAAAAAATCAATATGAATGAATTGAATAAAAATAAATTGACGTTCGCCTGTAGAATTTAATGGAGAATACGTGGAATTAAAAAAATTCCAAAAAGTTCAAAACCTAGGCCATAAAATGTTTCATACCCCTTAAATACCCCATATATGGATATAATAAATTAAAAAATTCATAAAAAATCAATATGGATGAATTGAATAAAAATAAATTGACGTTCGCCTGTAGAATTTAATGGAGAATACGATGGAATTAAAAAAATTCCAAAAAGTTCAAAACCTAGGCCATAAAATGTTTCATACCCCTTAAATACCCCATATATGGATATAATAAATTAAAAAATTCATAAAAAATCAATATGGATGAATTGAATAAAAATAAATTGACATTCGCCTGTAGAATTTAATGGAGAATACGTGGAATTAAAAAAATTCCAAAAAGTTCAAAACCTAGGCCATAAAATGTTTCATACCCCTTAAATACCCCATATATGGATATAATAAATTAAAAAATTCATAAAAAATCAATATGGATGAATTGAATAAAAATAAATTGACGTTCGCCTGTAGAATTTAATGGAGAATACGATGGAATTAGAAAAATTTCAAAAAATTCAAAACCTAGACCATAAAATGTTTCATACCCCTTAAATACCCCATATATGGATATAATATATTCAAAAATTCATAAAAAATCAATATGGATGAATTGAATAAAAATAAAATGACGTTCGCCTGTAGAATTTGATAGAGAATACGATGGAATTAGAAAAATTTCAAAAAATTCAAAACCTAGACCATAAAATGTTTCATACCCCTTAAATACCCCATATATGGATATAATAAATTAAAAAATTCATAAAAAATCAATATGAATGAATTGAATTAAAATAAATTGACGTTCGCCTGTAGAATTTGACGTAGAATATAATGGAATTAAAAAAATCCAAAAAGTTCAATAGCTATGCCATAAAATGTTTCAAACCCCTTAAATACCCCATATATGGATATAATATATTAAAAAATTCATAAAAAATCAATATGGATGAATTGAATAAAAATAAAATGACGTTCGACTGTAGAATTTGATAGAGAATACGATGGAATTAGAAAAATTTCAAAAAATTCAAAACCTAGACCATAAAATGTTTCATACCCCTTAAATACCCCATATATGGATATAATATATTCAAAAATTCATAAAAAATCAATATGGATGAATTGAATAAAAATAAAATGACGTTCGCCTGTAGAATTTGATAGAGAATACGATGGAATTAGAAAAATTTCAAAAAATTCAAAACCTAGACCATAAAATGTTTCATACCCCTTAAATACCCCATATATGGATATAATATATTCAAAAATTCATAAAAAATCAATATGGATGAATTGAATAAAAATAAAATGACGTTCGCCTGTAGAATTTGATAGAGAATACGATGGAATTAGAAAAATTTCAAAAAATTCAAAACCTAGACCATAAAATGTTTCATACCCCTTAAAAACCCCATATATGGATATAATATATTCAAAAATTCATAAAAAATCAATATGGATGAATTGAATAAAAATAAATTGACGTTCGCCTGTAGAATTTGACGTAGAATACGATGGAATTAAAAAAATTCCAGAAAGTTCAATAGCTAGGCCATAAAATGTTTCATACCAATTAAATACCCCATATATGGATATAATATATTCAAAAATTCATAAAAAATCAATATGGATGAACTGAATAAAAATAAATTGACGTTCGCCTGTAGAATTTGACGTAGAATACAATGGAATTAAAAAAATTCCAAAAAGTTTAAAACCTAGGCCATAAAATGTTTCATACCCCTTAAATACCCCATATATGGATATAATAAATTAAAAAATTCATAAAAAATCAATATGAATGAATTGAATAAAAATAAATTGACGTTCGCCTGAGAATTTGACGTAGAATACGATGGAATTAAAAAAATTCCAAAAAGTTCAATAGCTAGGCCATAAAATGTTTCATACCCCTTAAATACCCAATATATGGATATAATATATTTAAAAATTCATAAAACAATATGGATGAATTGAATTAAAATAAATTGACGTTCGCCTGTAGAATTTGACGTAGAATACAATGGAATTAAAAAAATTCCAAAAAGTTTAAAACCTAGGCCATAAAATGTTTCAAACCCCTTAAATACCCCATATATGGATATAATAAATTAAAAAATTCATAAAAAATCAATATGAATGAATTGAATAAAAATAAATTGACGTTCGCCTGTAGAATTTAATGGAGAATACGTGGAATTAAAAAAATTCCAAAAAGTTCAAAACCTAGGCCATAAAATGTTTCATACCCCTTAAATACCCCATATATGGATATAATAAATTAAAAAATTCATAAAAAATCAATATGGATGAATTGAATAAAAATAAATTGACGTTCGCCTGTAGAATTTAATGGAGAATACGATGGAATTAAAAAAATTCCAAAAAGTTCAAAACCTAGGCCATAAAATGTTTCATACCCCTTAAATACCCCATATATGGATATAATAAATTAAAAAATTCATAAAAAATCAATATGGATGAATTGAATAAAAATAAATTGACATTCGCCTGTAGAATTTAATGGAGAATACGTGGAATTAAAAAAATTCCAAAAAGTTCAAAACCTAGGCCATAAAATGTTTCATACCCCTTAAATACCCCATATATGGATATAATAAATTAAAAAATTCATAAAAAATCAATATGGATGAATTGAATAAAAATAAATTGACGTTCGCCTGTAGAATTTAATGGAGAATACGATGGAATTAAAAAAATTCCAAAAAGTTCAAAACCTAGGCCATAAAATGTTTCATACCCCTTAAATACCCCATATATGGATATAATAAATTAAAAAATTCATAAAAAATCAATATGGATGAATTGAATAAAAATAAATTGACGTTCGCCTGTAGAATTTAATGGAGAATACGATGGAATTAAAAAAATTCCAAAAAGTTCAAAACCTAGGCCATAAAATGTTTCATACCCCTTAAATACCCCATATATGGATATAATAAATTAAAAAATTCATAAAAAATCAATATGGATGAATTGAATAAAAATAAATTGACGTTCGCCTGTAGAATTTGACGTAGAATATAATGGAATTAAAAAAATCCAAAAAGTTCAATAGCTAGGCCATAAAATGTTTCAAACCCCTTAAATACCCCATATATGGATATAATATATTAAAAAATTCATAAAAAATCAATATGGATGAATTGAATAAAAATAAAATGACGTTCGCCTGTAGAATTTGATAGAGAATACGATGGAATTAGAAAAATTTCAAAAAATTCAAAACCTAGACCATAAAATGTTTCATACCCCTTAAATACCCAATATATGGATATAATATATTTAAAAATTCATAAAACAATATGGATGAATTGAATTAAAATAAATTGACGTTCGCCTGTAGAATTTGACGTAGAATATAATGGAATTAAAAAAATCCAAAAAGTTCAATAGCTAGGCCATAAAATGTTTCAAACCCCTTAAATACCCCATATATGGATATAATATATTAAAAAATTCATAAAAAATCAATATGGATGAATTGAATAAAAATAAAATGACGTTCGCCTGTAGAATTTGATAGAGAATACGATGGAATTAGAAAAATTTCAAAAAATTCAAAACCTAGACCATAAAATGTTTCATACCCCTTAAATACCCCATATATGGATATAATATATTCAAAAATTCATAAAAAATCAATATGGATGAATTGAATAAAAATAAATTGACGTTCGCCTGTAGAATTTGACGTAGAATACGATGGAATTAAAAAAATTCCAGAAAGTTCAATAGCTAGGCCATAAAATGTTTCATACCCCTTAAATACCCCATATATGGATATAATATATTCAAAAATTCATAAAAAATCAATATGGATGAATTGAATAAAAATAAAATGACGTTCGCCTGTAGAATTTGATAGAGAATACGATGGAATTAGAAAAATTTCAAAAAATTCAAAACCTAGACCATAAAATGTTTCATACCCCTTAAATACCCCATATATGGATATAATATATTCAAAAATTCATAAAAAATCAATATGGATGAATTGAATAAAAATAAATTGACGTTCGCCTGTAGAATTTGACGTAGAATACGATGGAATTAAAAAAATTCCAGAAAGTTCAATAGCTAGGCCATAAAATGTTTCATACCCCTTAAATACCCCATATATGGATATAATATATTCAAAAATTCATAAAAAATCAATATGGATGAATTGAATAAAAATAAATTGACGTTCGCCTGTAGAATTTGATAGAGAATACGATGGAATTAGAAAAATTTCAAAAAATTCAAAACCTAGACCATAAAATGTTTCATACCCCTTAAATACCCCATATATGGATATAATATATTCAAAAATTCATAAAAAATCAATATGGATGAATTGAATAAAAATAAATTGACGTTCGCCTGTAGAATTTGATAGAGAATACGATGGAATTAGAAAAATTACAAAAAATTCAAAACCTAGACCATAAAATGTTTCATACCCCTTAAATACCCCATATATGGATATAATATATTCAAAAATTCATAAAAAATCAATATGGATGAATTGAATAAAAATAAATTGACGTTCGCCTGTAGAATTTGACGTAGAATACGATGGAATTAAAAAAATTCCAGAAAGTTCAATAGCTAGGCCATAAAATGTTTCAAACCCCTTAAATACCCCATATATGGATATAATATATTCCAAAATTCATAAAAAATCAATATGGATGAATTGAATAAAAATAAATTGACGTTCGCCTGTAGAATTTGATGGAGAATATGATGGAATTAAAAAAATTCCAAAAAGTTCAAAACTTAGACCATAAAATGTTTCAAACCCCTTAAATACCCCATATATGGATATAATATATTCCAAAATTCATAAAAAATCAATATGGATGAATTGAATAAAAATAAATTGACGTTCGCCTGTAGAATTTGATGGAGAATATGATGGAATTAAAAAAATTCCAGAAAGTTCAATAGCTAGGCCATAAAATGTTTCATACCCCTTAAATACCCCATATATGGATATAATATATTCAAAAATTCATAAAAAATCAATATGGATGAATTGAATAAAAATAAATTGACGTTCGCCTGTAGAATTTGATAGAGAATACGATGGAATTAGAAAAATTACAAAAAATTCAAAACCTAGACCATAAAATGTTTCATACCCCTTAAATACCCCATATATGGATATAATATATTCAAAAATTCATAAAAAATCAATATGGATGAATTGAATAAAAATAAATTGACGTTCGCCTGTAGAATTTGACGTAGAATACGATGGAATTAAAAAAATTCCAGAAAGTTCAATAGCTAGGCCATAAAATGTTTCAAACCCCTTAAATACCCCATATATGGATATAATATATTCCAAAATTCATAAAAAATCAATATGGATGAATTGAATAAAAATAAATTGACGTTCGCCTGTAGAATTTGATGGAGAATATGATGGAATTAAAAAAATTCCAAAAAGTTCAAAACTTAGACCATAAAATGTTTCAAACCCCTTAAATACCCCATATATGGATATAATATATTCCAAAATTCATAAAAAATCAATATGGATGAATTGAATAAAAATAAATTGACGTTCGCCTGTAGAATTTGATGGAGAATATGATGGAATTAAAAAAATTCCAGAAAGTTCAATAGCTAGGCCATAAAATGTTTCATACCCCTTAAATACCCCATATATGGATATAATATATTCAAAAATTCATAAAAAATCAATATGGATGAATTGAATAAAAATAAATTGACGTTCGCCTGTAGAATTTGATGGAGAATATGATGGAATTAAAAAAATTCCAGAAAGTTCAATAGCTAGGCCATAAAATGTTTCATACCCCTTAAATACCCCATATATGGATATAATATATTCAAAAATTCATAAAAAATCAATATGGATGAATTGAATAAAAATAAATTGACGTTCGCCTGTAGAATTTGATAGAGAATACGATGGAATTAGAAAAATTTCAAAAAATTCAAAACCTAGACCATAAAATGTTTCATACCCCTTAAATACCCCATATATGGATATAATATATTCAAAAATTCATAAAAAATCAATATGGATGAATTGAATAAAAATAAATTGACGTTCGCCTGTAGAATTTGATAGAGAATACGATGGAATTAGAAAAATTACAAAAAATTCAAAACCTAGACCATAAAATGTTTCATACCCCTTAAATACCCCATATATGGATATAATATATTCAAAAATTCATAAAAAATCAATATGGATGAATTTAATAAAAATAAATTGACATTCGCCTGTAGAATTTGATCTAGAATATGATAGAAATAAAAAAATTCCAAAAAGTTAAAAACCTAGGCCATAAAATGTTTCAAACCCCTTAAATACCCCATATATGGATATAATATATTCCAAAATTCATAAAAAATCAATATGGATGAATTGAATAAAAATAAATTGACGTTCGCCTGTAGAATTTGATGGAGAATATGATGGAATTAAAAAAATTCCAAAAAGTTCAAAACTTAGACCATAAAATGTTTCAAACCCCTTAAATACCCCATATATGGATATAATATATTCCAAAATTCATAAAAAATCAATATGGATGAATTGAATAAAAATAAATTGCCGTTCGCCTGTAGAATTTGATGGAGAATATGATGGAATTAAAAAAATTTCCTTTATTCACTTCGAAATTACTATATTTATTTGACCTTTATCATTGGTATTCCATCATTTTTGTTGTATTTATCGGAATTTGTGGTGATAATCAAACATAAACAATTACATAATTCCTTCAATTTCCTTTTCGTTGTGCGCGCAACTACAGTAAACATTAAACTATTAAAATAATATAATAAATTAATTTAAACGAAAAAATGAATAAAAAATTTAATTAAAAATATTTTTATTAAAAATATTAATTATAATTTTTTATTTAGAATTTCCTAAAAATGTGGGGCTCGATGTTTATCTATCGTCTACCATCAATCATTGGTAGCTTTATTCTGCCATTCTACCAGATTCTCCCTAGTAGAATATTGGCTCTCTATTTATTTTTATTGTTTTTCTGCTTTTATACTGATAATTTGTCCACTGCTGCTATTCAATTGAATCGTCTTATAGCAATCGCATTTCCACTACACTACGAGCAGGTAATTTAATTTTAATTCTAAAAATGCATAATTATTAAATATATAAACATTAAAAAATTTTAATTGATTAATATATGAGAAATTTTATTATCTAAATAATATTTTTTATTAATTAAAAGGAATTATAAAATTATCTTACAAAATTTATTTTCTAGATTTGGCGTTATCTTTTGCCATTTTCTGTTTTAATAATTTATGGATTGCCATTGTGTTTGTCATTTTGTTTCTTCTCGGAAGAAACAAAATTAATTGTTGTTAGCAACGATCCGTTGAATGCCAATGGGACATCATTTTCCATTAAAGGATCTTTCTCGGTATACAATATACATAAATGCGTTACTCCCTTTTAATTTATGAAAAATACTTCTACAAAAAAAAATGAATAAAAAATTTTAAGTTTTTAATATTTATAATGAATTCATTAATCCATTTAAAATCAGGGTTGCCAAATTTTTTTCAAAATAAAGAATATTGGACTTGAAAATAAAGATTTAGGGGTCAAAATAAAGATTTTCGATTTAAACTAAATTAAATTGATTACACTTTGTTAATTAGGTTTTTTTATATAAATAAATAAGCAAGGGGAATCCACCAAGAATAGGATTTTACTTTTTTGAGAAGAAATTTTTACAATTTTTCTAGCCATAGGCGAAAAATGTAATTAAAAAGGCCAAAAATTAAAAAAATTAGGCATAAAAATGGCCGCGCATCGAAAAATTTAAGGCGAAAAATAGCCACGCAGCGAAATTTTTTATGATTTTTTATAATTTCGTAAAAAAGTACACCGAAGTCAAAAAAAAGTACTAATAAGAAACGACCAAACGAGCCCCAAAAAACAAACAAATTTCAATTTACAATTGTGCTGAAAACATCGATTTGAACAAATTCAATCAACAATTCCACAACTTTATTTATGTCGTTCAAACAATTAGTTTATTATGTAATTGACATGGATTTTATTGGGAAATGGTTGACTACACCAAGGGAAGATGGCAAGCCGAAAATGATTATTGCAAATGGGAATTTCAAAATTGAAAAAAAAACGAAGGAAATGCTCGAATTTCTCCGCAAACCACGCGACGATAAATATTTCCTTCTTCGATACAAAAATGACGAAGAAACACTAGATAAAATCATGGATTTAGCCAAAAAATTTGATCAAGAAGCGCAAAAAACCATTTGGATTCGCTGAATATGAGATGGAAAAAATTGGAACTTAAAAAATGTCATTTTATTTCAAGAAATGAACTAAATTAGATTGTTCTAATTCATTTTCTTTTACAAAGATTTGCCATTTTTTCCCACAGTGAAACAGAATTAAATTATTGTAAAAACTAAAAATATAATTTTTCTGAATGACAAATAAAATAAATTTTTATTTTTAGATAATTAAAATTCATGAGCCTTAAGTTAGGTAAATTATTTAACAAAGATTACAAAGAGGCCATCAAATGTGTGAATGGATTATTATATTATAGTTATAGTATTTTGTAATTTTAGGCAAAAATTGCCCCCAAACAATAATAATAATGTACAAAGTACAAAGTTCATCTAGGATGAATCTTATAAATAATAGATTTCAAATATTTGTTTCAGGCAATTTTTCCAATATAAATAAAGTCAACATTTTTAATAAAATACTCTGGGAAATATTTCTTCGGCAAAAGAATTCCTATTTAATCATCCAACATTAATTCCCTTTTGTCTATTTTAATTGTAAATGTGAATGGAATTGTGAGCGACACAAAATTTTCAAATATTTTTCCGAGACAATTTCTCAGGCATAAAATAAAATCCGTATTCGAATTTCAATTGTGCCCTATAAAAATAAAATGGAATTAGAGGCAATTCATTCATTCATGATTTACCTAAACGCCCAACTCCATCCATTATATCATAATATGTAAATTTGTCTCATTCAAAAAATATAACTCGGCAAAATTTTATTATAATTTTAGATAAATAATTTACGTTTAAATTAACAATAATTTGTTTTTGAATGGATAAAAACAAACAAAACATTGGAATGAAAGGAAATTGTACCGATGAGGAAATTAATGGAAATGAAAATGAAAAAGCCGAACCAGAAAAGGAAGCATTGAAGGAAATGGTAAAAATTTGATTTTTATTTAAAATAATTTTAATTAATTTAATTTATTAGCCATCTTTAATGAACAACGAAAATGCATTAGCGGAAATTGGAAATCCACAGAAGGAGAAGGCTAAAAAAAGGTTTAAAATATTCTTCAAATATAATAATAATTTTATTTTATTTAAACAGAGCTAATTTGTCGCCAAATGTTTTGGATGAAGTTTTGGCCTGGATCAAACGAACGGAATTGGCCCAATCCTCGTTGAGCACTTCTTCATATGCATTCAATCGATATTGTTGGACATATTTGCATGGTCGGAAAGTGAAACCGCGCATTGTTCGGTATTTGAGATTTTTACGTGAACGGAATGACCAAGGAAATTGGCAGACCATTCTGAAAAAACAAATTGACGAATTTTGGTATACCTATTGTTTGATTCCAATTGCGGACATCAATCCACCCGAGTACATCAGCGGATTTGGTCGAATTAGTTTCCAGTAATATTTAGCAACAAATTTTTTCAATAATTTTAATTTTATATAGTTGTTGTATTGAAGACCGTGCTTTACAATTTATGGAGAAAATTATTCCATTACTCAAGGATGTTACAATACGATTTATTGATATTGATGAGGACACTATGCAAAATGATTCAATTGCTCGTATGATGGAATTGTTGGCTCCAAAAACAAGCAGCATATTAGCATTTTCTGAAAATAAACTCAACGATTTGAGTAAATTCCACAAACAATTTCCTGGCTTTATTGATGGCCTACAATCAATCTATTTTTCTGTATTCACAGAAATGGTATTGGATTTATCTTTGGAATTGAAATGGTTGAATACACCAAGGAAAGATGGAAAACAGAAAATGCTCGCAATTTATACTGAAGTTCCCCTTTCTCATATTGTCAAAATGGGATTTTTCATTGATTGTGTCAAGGAGGTATGGGTAAATTTAATGATTATTCTTAAATTTTCTTTTTGAACGATGCAAATTTAGCATTAAAAGATTTACTATATTTATTGCATTTATAAATTAAAATGCATTTAATTTTTGCATTCTTATTTTTAAGGAATTTCTCCATTCCACTGAACCAGCCAAATTTATGATTTATATTTTGAACAATTTGGTTCATGAAGAGCCTATTGAAGTATTTGAGAATATCAAAATTGAGAATAAAACAACTGGAGAAATTCTCGAATTGAAATGCGTGAAAGATGGGGAAAAATATTTCCTTATTCTACACAAAAATGACGACGAAATACCTACAAAAATTGAAGATTTGGAGAAACAATTTGAACGAGAAACAGAAACAATCATTTGGATTAAAGACGATTGGAAAGACATGCAATAAAGTAAGAAAATATTTTATCAGAATTGTACGAATGTTTTATGCCCTAAAAATGGAGCAAAATTATTTTTAGGGATTTTCAAACAAATTCCCTTATCCCAAAAAGTCCAAATAACTTTCCATACTCTTACCCTGGAATCACAATGGAGCTTTTTCCCGCCGCGGGTTGTAAAAAGTGTATTCACAGTGAAGCGGGAAAAATGGAGCGGGAAAACGCTCAGCGGGAAAACGCAACCCGCCAGCGGGTTTTGGTTGTGAACAGTCTCCAGCGGGTTCCCGCCGCGGGAAAACGCGGTGGGAAAACGCAACACGCTCTGCGGGTTTTTGGTTGTGAACACCTCAGCGGGTAAATCAGAGCGGGAAAACGCTCAGCGGGTTCCCGCAATCGACAAAAATCGCCCACCTGTTCACAGTGAAGCGTTTTCCCGCGGCGTTTTCCCGCTGCGGGAAAACGCAGCCGAATCAAATTATTTGATTTTACCCGCAACCCGCCGAGCGGGTTCCCCCAAAAAATACTAGGGTTGACTTTTTTAAAAATATTTTAAAAATATTTAAAAATTTTTGAACATTTTCAAATCGATTCTACCCTATGTAAAAACTCTGCTCTTTTCAATGATATAAAAATTAATTTATTTGGATAAGGAAAAAATTATTTATGAAGATGAAAAGTGTAAATCATATAAATTTTCCCGAATTTTTGTATTTTTTAAAAAATTTATTATATGAATAAAAAGAGGCCATTTTTCTGCATCGAATAACTATTTTTTTATTTATTTCAATTAAATTTTAGAATTTTTTTATGGAACATTGTCCCGAAACCTAATATATTCCATAAATAATTTCATTTACGTTGTAAAAATTTGATTTCTCTATCATTGGAAAGAGGAAATTTTTCTGTATCAGAAATGGGTTTATTAAAATTTTTCTTAAAATTTTTAAAATTTTCAAATTTCTTTCATTGAAAGAACCTTCAAAAGGACCATTCATTCATTATTTTCCCGCAAACGCTCAGCAAGCGATTTTCCATTGTGAATACCAAAAACTGGAACGCTCAGCGTGTAACGCCGAGTTTCCATTGTGAACAGAACGGGTTTAGCGGGAAAACGCGGCGATTTTTTTTTCCCTCCGCGGGTTAAAAATCTGTGTTGCATTGTGAACAGCTTCACCTCTAGCGGGAAAACGCGGCGTTTTTTTTTTCCCCTCTGCGGGTTAAAATTCGGTGTTGCATTGTGAACAGAGCGGGTTTTGCGGGAACCCGCCGAGCGTTTTCCCGCCGCGTTTTCCCGCTACATTGTGATTCCAGGGTTAATTCACTTTTTTAATACTCAATCACATTTATATATTTCCCCAATTTATGTTTTGCAACTTTTATTTTAATGTTAACAATTTGTAATCCATTTTTTATTACAACAGGACCACATTTATAAACTAATCTTTTTTTCTAAATCAGTTCTGGTTGGGCTCGAAGAATAGTTTCTGATTTTCTAAACTTTTCTTATCCAGCGGCAGTAATCATATTCCAATAATTTCCGTAATTTTGTTTTTATTCCATTTTTATTGTTAGCATTTATAAATCCCACTTTTTGAAACAAAAGAATCGTATTTTATTTTATCCGCTTTTTTCATTAGGCAATTAATAACCTTACTCCCCCCCCTCTTATATAACATGATTTGGCATTTTATTTTGATTTGTATTTTACAATTTTTTCGAACATTTCTTAATTAAATTTTGGAAATAAATAATTGAAATAAAATGTAATATTCCGACTGGGATGGATAAAAATTGAAACATAACGATCTGAATTAATAATTCAATTTTAAATTCCATTGATTCTCCAGAAAATATTTTTGAATTTTCTGAAGTATTTACTATTAAAAAATGGGATTCGCTACTTCAATTTAAGTCTACTTTGAATCATTCCTTAAAGAAAAAATATTGATGTTATTTTCATAAATAAATTTCTAATGAATACAAACTATTTTGTATTTGCCTTTACCAATAATAGTCCTAGCCCATTTTTATTTGTTTAAAATTTTTATTTGCAAATCAAATAAGCGAGCATTTAAAATTTGAAAGATGCTAACGAAATTTCTTTTTCCTTTTGATGTTCTTCCTTCCAGTTCCAGCAATAAAAAAGTGATTCACACAATTTTTTATACATTTGGTATACAATTTATTGCATTTTCGTCTAATAAAAAAGAATTCGAAATAAGTCAAAAGAAGTGGACAACTATTCTACTTTTCCATCTCATGATTCATTGGTTATCTCTTTTGTATTTTTTGAATGGGAATGGGATTGAATGAAAGCAAAATATACAGGATGCGGCAAAAGTTCCCGGACACGATTTTTTCATTATAAAAATTTTTTGGATGAATAAAATTTTTTTCGTTTTTGGTATAATAATAAATTATTATGCCCTTTATTGGAATTATTAAAAGATTTGGGAATTTGAAGACTCTCCTTTGGGAGGCGGACTTGAATACATGTCCTCCTCAAGGTTGAAATTGCCGCTCATTTTTAGGAGCATTTTAATTTTTTTCCTATTTTAAATTGCAAATTAAAAACTTTTAACTTTATTTTCTAATAGCTTAAACACAGGGCTAATTAATATAAAAAAAATAAAAATATTAAAAATTAAACAAATTAGCCTAGACGAACTTTTTGATACGAAAATGCAAAAATCGATGACTTGAAAAACCAAAATTTTCTAATTCTGAATTTCCTTGACCATTTGAAATTTTTTTGCTTAAATAATTACTCTTCTATCAATTTTTATGAAAAAAGCAAATTTTGAGAACAGCCACCCCATTTTAAGACCATTTTTGAGGGGCATTTTTAGGCCGATTTTTGGGTTTCCTCCAGTCCGCACGATTTTTTCAATATTTTTCATGCCACTTTTTTATAATATGAGTGGGGAGTTCAAGATTTTTAGCAATTTATGAAGCCAAGATTTGGATTTATTAATCCTGAGTGTAAATTTGATAAATTTTTATTTTCCCATTCTTGAGTTATGCCCTAAAGAATTTTTCATCAAAAAAGGGATTTTCAGGATCAAAATGAATGGACCTTTTTTTTAAAAAAATTATAAAATAATTTAGTTAATTATTAACATGCCTATCATAGTTGATATAAGGGTAAAAAAGATTGGAGAATTTGATTTTAAAAAAAATTTTAAAATCTTGAATGTAAAAAGATAAAATTTCATATTAAAATCTGTCCGGGAACTTTTGCCGCACCCTGTATATCAATACTAATTGGAAAAGAGTGTTTTTTTAATTCAACTATTTATTTCCAAAATTTAAATAAGAAATATGCAAAGAAATTTAAAAAAAAATCAAATTATACAATGTCAAATCATATATATAAAATTTTGGGGATATGAGCAGAGGGAAAAAAGTCGCTGGATTTTAGAAAAGTAGAGAAAAATCAAAGATAAATGTGGGTAAGAATTGATTGATCCATGAACGGAGAAATGATGAATTTAGAAATAGGAGCTTGAAATAAAATTAAGTGATAAATTTTCAACATCAAAATTCAAAATTATGAAAACGGAAATTGGTTGAAATTTGGAAAAATTTAATTGAGAAAAAATAAAGTGAATTAAGGAAAAGAGAGTAGAAAACTGTTTGGAATTTTTAGGATTGAGTAAATTGTTTGGAAAAATCCTACATTAATTCTGCTTCATTATAAAAGGCACACAACCTCCAATAATGCATTTATGGATATGGATTATTCAATTTTATAATTTCACCACATATCACCATAAATCCAAATGGTTGTTTCCCCTTCATGCTCAAATAATTGTTTCTCCAAATCGCCGATATTTGATGTTATTTCGCCGCTATTTTTGTGTCGAAAAAGGAAATATTCATCCTCGTTCACTTTGCGCTTTAGTTCGAGAATTTCCCCCGTTGTTTCATTTTCAATTTTGAAATCCGCAAATTCCATCTCCTTCAATTCCATATGAATGATGAAATTGGCTGATTCATTGGAATTGACAAATTCCTTTAAAAAAGAATGTGTAAATCAAATTTTGTTCATTTTTATTAATTTCTTATATTTTTTTGATATTATTAAAATAATAATTTTTTGAAATTTAAATTCGAAATTGGTCTCAAAATGAAATTAATTAGAGCAAATCAGCAAATTATTTAACCAACACTTACTTCCTTGACACAATCAACCAACAACTCCAATTCCATAATTTGGCAACCAGCGGGATCTTCAGAATAAATTTCTAGCGTTTTTGTTTTTCCATCATCTCTTGACGCATTCAACCATTTCACAACCAAATCCACCACCGTTTCAGTAAGAATTAATACCCTAATTGATTGAATACCATTGATAAAGCCGGGATAATGTTTGTTGAATTTGTTCAAATTGTTTAAATCAGTTTCGCAAATTACAAGTTTTCTTGTTATTGGGGCCAACATTGTCATCAGTTGGCGAATTAAGCCATTTTTTGGTTTGTTCCCATCATTTGAATAATATCTTATTTCGACCGCCTTGAGCTTAGACATAATAGCTTGCATAAATTGCAATGCACGATCGTCAATAAACCTAAAAAAATAAATTATTCAAAATATTTGATGTTAAAATATCACCTGAATTCAATGAACTCAAATCCACTGATGTATTCTGGTGGATTTTTGCGAGCAATTGGAATTACATGTTTCTCGTCTTTTTTGAGAATGTTCTGGAATTTGATTGCATCTTCATGTTCATGGGCAAATGACAAATCCCGAACAATGCGCGGTTTCACTCTCCATCCATGCAAATATGGCCAACAATATTGATGGAATGTCAATGATGAAGTACTCAGGAAAGATTGGGCCAATTCCGTCCGTTTGATCCAGGCCAAAACTTCATCCAAAACATATGGTGACAAATTAGCTCTATTTAATAAAAATAAAATAATTATTATATTTGAAGAATATTTGTAAACCTTTTTTTGACCTTCTCCTTCGGTGAATTTCCAATTTCAGTCAATGCATTTTCGTTCATTGTTGAAGTTGACTAAATTAAATTAAAGTTTTTTTAAACAAAAATTAAATTTTACCATTTCGTCCATTTGTTCCTTTTCAGATTTGGCTTTTTCATTTTTCATTCCAACAATTTCCTCATCGGCACAGTTTCCTTTCTTTTGTTCGTTGTTATCCATTCCAAATTAAATTATTGCTAATTTAAACGGTTAATTAAATCTCTAAAATTTGTAAAATTTTATCGAATTCATCGGGCAATTATATATTTTCTGCTGAATGAGACAATTTTTCTTATAATGAATGGGATTGAGTTTGAGCATTGGGGTGAATGATTGAATTGCTGAATCTTATTCTTATTCATTTATATAGGGCACAATTGGATTTGGATGGAATGCGGATTTTATTTATGCCAGAAAATGGAGAAATTACACATTAACTCGGGGAAAATATTTGAATATTTTGCCGCTCTCAATCACATCACATTTACAGTAAACAAAAGGGGATATTTTGATGTATGAAAACTGACAAGTTGAAGAATTTAAAATATTGAAAAAAAGTTGATTCTAAGATGAATTCTTGATCATTATTTCTTTATTAATAAAAAATAATTACCTTCTATTTCAATCATCAAAGTGTGTGCCATATTAAAAATTTTCCCATGGTAAATTTTGTAAACTCAGCAAATTCATTAAATCCTCATCCGCTGCATTTATATTTAAATTTTATGAATGAATAGGAAAAATTGCCTGCACTTATATTATTTTTCTTAATCACCTTTCACAATTCTTTACTCATAGCCATAACGTCATCATTCTCTAAACTCAATTTGCAATTTGCAATTCACATTCAAACAAAGACTGCCTTATATTTTATATCATGAATTTAATTAAGCAATTCGCTTTTTTTACATTTTAATTTCCAAGTCCAAATAAAATAGAGCGCAATCCATCCATTCATTCAACTCAACGCCCAATCCAATCCATCAAAAAAAATTGACCCATTTAAAAATTAAAAAATATATAATGCCCAAATTTAGATATTTAATTTATAATATTTGAATTATCACAATTTTGAATTAGAATGGATCGAAGCGAACAAAAAATTATTTTGGAGGAAAATCGTGCAGAACAAATTATTTGAAATGCAGAAATGGAAAAGGAAGGAATAGAAGAAATGGTTGAATTTATATTTTATTTTAAAAAGTTTAATTAAATTTCAATTTAGTCAACTTCTTCAATTGATACAAATACACAGAAAATTGGAGATAAGGAGCAAAAGGCGAAGAAAAAGTTTAAAAATTTTCATCAAATAAATTATTTTTTTATTTAAAGCTTTAAATTCGGTGGTTGGTTGCCAGAAGTTCTGGATTGGATTAAACGAACAGAATTGGCTCAATCCTCTTTGAGTACATCATCGCAGACATTCCGTCAATATTGTTGGCCATATTTGCATGGATGGAAAGTGAAACCACGCATTGTGCCAGAATTGGGATTCTTAAGGGAACTTAATAATGACAACGGGCAGAACATTATGATAAAATACAAGGAAACTTCAATTCCAATTGCCAACGAAATAGGCAATTAAGTTGAAGTATCCGAAAACACATTTTTACTTAGCAAACGAAAACACATTTTATTTAGCAAACGAAAACACATTTTATTAAGCAAACGAAAACACATTTTACTTAGTAAACGAAAACACATTTTATTAAGCAAACGAAAACACATTTTACTTAGTAAACGAAAACACATTTTACTTATAGCAAAGGAAAACACATTTTACTTAGTAAACGAAAACACATTTTATTTAGCAAACGAAAACACATTTTATTAAGCAAACGAAAACACATTTTACTTAGTAAACGAAAACACATTTTACTTAGCAAAGGAAAACATATTTTACTTAGCAAAGGAAAACACATTTTACTTAGTAAACGAAAACACATTTTACTTAGTAAACGAAAACACATTTTACTTAGCAAAGGAAAACATATTTTACTTAGCAAAGGAAAACACATTTTACTTAGCAATCGAAAACACATTTTACTTAGCAAACGAAAACACATTTTATTTAGCAAAAGAAAACACATTTTACTTAGTAAACGAAAACACATTTTATTAAGCAAACGAAAACACATTTTACTTAGTAAACGAAAACACATTTTACTTAGCAAAGGAAAACATATTTTACTTAGCAAAGGAAAACACATTTTACATAGCAATCGAAAACACATTTTACTTAGCAAACGAAAACACATTTTATTTAGCAAACGAAAACACATTTTACTTAGCAAACGAAAACACATTTTATTAAGCAAACGAAAACACATTTTATTTAGCAAAAAAATAAAAATAAAACAAGATAGAAAAATCAATAATTTATTCAAAAATAGTGAAAAATCGTTATCAAAAAATGTTTCATTTTTCTTGGGTAGACTGAGCGAGATCTCGATCGCGAATCTCGTCTCGTCCATCTCTAGCACGGAGAATGAGTCTTCTATATTTAGGCTCGAGATAGATTATAAATCGAAATACCCACATTTTTACTTTTGTGGAATCGTCCACATACTGCCCCTTATCTTTTGTGGAATCGTCCCCGGACGGACAAATTCGCCAAAATTTTATTATAATTTTAGATATTTAATTTAACATTTAAATTGACAATAATTTGTTTGAAATTAAAAATACTACATAAAATGGATAGTAGCAACGAACAAAAAATTGCAAAGGAGGAAAATTCTGCTATCAATGAGATTAATGGAATTAAAAATGAAAATGTGGAATTAGAAAAGGAATTAACGGAAAAAATGGTTAACTAAATTTAAATATAAAAAATTTTAATACAACCAATTCAGTCGTCTGCTTCGATGGAAGAAAAAGCATCTGATAATGTTGAAAATTTGAAAGAGAAAGCTAAGAAAAGGTTACAAAATTCTCATCAAATTTTTAATTATAATTATTTATTTTATTTAAATAGAATTAAATTTGGCGGTTGGTTACAGCAGACTTTGGATTGGATCAAACGAACGGAATTGGCCCAATCCTCGTTGTGCACTACCTCATCCGCATTTGAACCATATTGGTGGCCGAATTTGCATGGGTGGAAAGTGAAACCGCACAATGTTCCGGAATTGACATTTTTACATGGGCGGGATGCCGATGGAAATTGGCAGACAATTTTGGAGAAATATGTCGGGGATCGTTGGCTTTCAATTCCAATTGCGGATGTAAATCCACCCGATTATATCATTGGATTTGATCGAATTTATTCTCCGTAATATTTTAAATATTACAATTTTGAATAATTTTAATTTATTTTATAGGTTTATCGATGAAAATGTATTCCAATTTATTCAGAAAATTCTTCCATTAATCAAGGAAGTCGAAATACGATATTTTGAAAATGATGAGGACAATCCGGAAAATGGTTTAATTCGCCAGCAGATGATGTCAATGTTGGCTCCAAAAACAAACAAACTTGCTATTTATGATTATGAAAATGGTTATAATTTGAGCAAATTCAGCGAACAATATCCTGGTTTTATTGATGGCGTTCAATCAATTTTTTTGTATGTTTTCGAAAAAATTAAGTTGGATTTGGCTTTGGAATTGAAATGGCTGATTACACCGAGGAAAGATGGAAAACCAAAAATGCTTGAAATTTTTGCTGAAGTTCCTCTTTCTCATATTATGAAAATGGATTTGTTGATCGAAAGTGTCAAGGAAGTAAGTATTGGGCAAATTTGATGATTATTCTTTAAATTTAGAACAATACGAATTATTAATGTTTATATTTTTTTGAAACAAAACGAATTTTGCATTCAAATATTATTATTATTTATTATACCAAAAAATATAAAAGATATACCTTAATTAAAAAATTAATGGCATTTATAAAATAAACAAAATTTGTATTCAATTATCACATTCTTATTTTTAAGGAATTTCTCCAATCCACTGAACCGGCCAAATTTATCATTTACATTTGGAACAATTTGGTTCATGGAGAGCCGATTGAAATATTTGAGGATTTCAAAATTGAGAATGAAACAACTGGAGAAATTCTCGAATTGAAGCGCAACAATGAATATGATGAACAATATTTCTTTATTCGACACAAAAATGACGGCGAAATATCTACAAAAATTGATGATTTGAAGGAACATTTTGAACGAGTAAAAACTGAAACAATCATATGGATTGATGATAAATACTGAATATGTATTTCAAATTTGAATACTTTATAAGAATTGCACTAATGTTGTGTGCCCTAAAAATGGAGCAAAATTATTTTTTTAGGGATTATTTATACAAATTTCATATTCCAAAAATTCAAATAACTTTCCCTCTCACCTTCGTATTTCGAATCATATTCCCAGTTTTTTTTAAATTTTTTTTCGCACTTTCGATTTTCTAATAATTTATCATTCTTTTTAATGTTCATCACCCCCACCCCGTTTATAAATCCATCCATTCAGTTCTTTAGGTTCAAAATCAACTTTGGTTTCCTCCGCTTTTATAATCTAGCAACTTGTTCCCACTACACATCACTTTCATTTCAAACGTCATGAGATGAATTCAATCCTACGATATGAGATAAATTGACATTTTGATTTGTATTTTATAATTTTTTCGCGTATTTTAATTAAAATTGTGGAAATAAATAATTGAATTAAAATGCTCTATTTCTGCTATTATTGGTAGAGAGGTGTCTATGGATCACTTTCAAACCCTCAAATTCCAAAAATACCTATTTCCATTATAAGGGCTCTAGGAACTCTGAGGCCAATTAGGCTAAAATCCTGAGTGTATGAATGAATGAGAGCATTAATTTTGAAAAGGCGGCGCAAATGTTATCGCTACCGTACAAAAATTGTTATCGCAAAAGAATTTGATGTAAAAAATCACCGCAGCCTTATCACACCTCACCGAATGAATCTAGTGTCAATATATTTAGCCATGATCATCCCTTTTTCCGTACAATTTGGCCCAATGTATTTGGCCATGAGCATCCCTTTTTCCGTACAATTTGGCCCAATATATTTGGCCATGAGCATCCCTTTTTCCGTACAATTTGGCCCAATTTATTTAGCCATGATCATCCCTTTTTCCGTACAATTTGGCTCAATGTATTTGACCATGATCATCCTTTTTTCCGTACAATTTGGCCCAATGTATTTGGCCATGAGCATCCCTTTTTCCGTACAATTTGGCCCAATATATTTGGCCATGAGCATCCCTTTTTCCGTACAATTTGGCCCAATGTATTTGGCCATGAGCATCCCTTTTTCCGTACAATTTGGCCCAATATATTTGGCCATGAGCATCCCTTTTTCCGTACAATTTGGCCCAATTTATTTAGCCATGATCATCCCTTTTTCCGTACAATTTGGCTCAATGTATTTGACCATGATCATCCTTTTTTCCGTACAATTTGGCCCAATGTATTTGGCCATGAGCATCCCTTTTTCCGTACAATTTGGCCCAATATATTTGGCCATGAGCATCCCTTTTTCCGTACAATTTGGCCCAATTTATTTAGCCATGATCATCCCTTTTTCCGTACAATTTGGCTCAATGTATTTGACCATGATCATCCTTTTTTCCGTACAATTTGGCCCAATGTATTTGGCCATGAGCATCCCTTTTTCCGTACAATTTGGCCCAATATATTTGGCCATGAGCATCCCTTTTTCCGTACAATTTGGCCCAATTTATTTAGCCATGATCATCCCTTTTTCCGTACAATTTGGCTCAATGTATTTGACCATGATCATCCTTTTTTCCGTACAATTTGGCCCAATGTATTTGGCCATGAGCATCCCTTTTTCCGTACAATTTGGCCCAATATATTTGGCCATGAGCATCCCTTTTTCCGTACAATTTGGCCCAATTTATTTAGCCATGATCATCCCTTTTTCCGTACAATTTGGTCCAATGTATTTGTCCATGATCATCCCTTTTTCCGTACAATTTGGCTCAATGTATTTGGCCATGATCATCCTTTTTTCCGTACAATTTGGCACAATGTATTTGGCCATGATTATCCCTTTTTCCTTAAAATTTGGCCCAATATATTTGCCCATGATCATCCCTTTTTCCGTACAATTTGGCCCAATATATGGCCATGATCATCCCTTTTTCCGAACAATTTGGCTCAATGAAATCAGTCAAGGTCATTCATTTCTCCATTTCCGTACAAAAATTATTCAGACATTTATGCCTATCTCTGCTCAGAATGGTTTTATAAAAGCCTATTCAATTCAAAATAAAAAAATTATTCCTAAATTCATTTATCATATTCAGATTCAAATCATCCTCAAAAATATGTATTATCCTGCCCAATTTTTAATTACTTAAATATAATCAAAAATAAGTAATACGGTATATTAACCAGGGGTGCTATCTCCAAAGGTTATAACGGGACGGTTCGCGTCATTGGTTTATTTAAAATTGGCTTAAAGAAGGCATATAATAAAAGAAGTTGCCTGCATCAGCCACAATTTGCATATCCATTAAAAATCCTCTGAATTAATTTCAATCAAAAATATTTTTTTAAATGATTTTTCCCTTCTTTTAGCAATTACCCTTGTTGCCTTCTAGCCTTCTACCCGGTTTTTTCTGAAGAAAAATGTCAGATATTTTTTCAAAATTTTTTTCAAATAAATAGACATAAAATTGAATTATTCTAATTTTTGAATTATATAATTTTCAAATAAACTTAAATAAGTAATTTTGCTTTTTTCATTTGGCAATAAAAAATTTTTTTAATAAACTTAAAAATTTAAATCGATGGTCGATGCATCAAATAGAAAAATTCCCATAATCTAATCACCGAATTAGCTAATTGATCTACCATTATTGAATGAACCACATCCCACAATACAGATGCAATTTTTTTTATTTTTGAATTAAAATTAACTTTAGTAATATTTTTATTCATAGACAAATATTTAGAAAAAAAACTCTATTAAATAACAAAATAAGTATGCAAAATTACACTCAACAACTTTTTTGCCTGGCCATCTTCATTTTTGTAGTTTTTTGCTTCATGCAAATGGTCCATGCCTCGAAGCCCACTGGTATGTGCGCTAATTGTTTTCAATCTCCTTGCGTATGCCAAGCTGTTCCTGAATGTAAATACATATACATATAATTGAGAGAATAAGGAATTGAATTAATTTCATTTTAGCTCCAGCTCATCGGAATACCGAGATTCGCCATAAAATTCAACATAATGCACACAAAACTTTTGGGTAGAAGATTGAATTTGAACATTGTTAATACCAAAACGGAATGATGAAATGAAAGGAAAATATTCACAATGAGACATGATTAACATTAATTCCTTATCAATCTGTCACAAATCACCTCATTCCAATTCCCCAAATTAAGTTTCGTTTGTTTTCTCTTCCAAACCTAATTTTGCCTATTTTACCTACAAAATTCTAGGATATTCTTTTCCCCTACAATTTCATATCAGGTAATTTCCCCATTGATTCTGTTACGAATAATCTTTTCTCCAGCAAATTTGCAATTTTCCTTTGTTTTAATTCATTTTTGCACAATTTTGTTTATCAAATTGATCCTTTTTCCCTCCAAAGTTTCGCATGATTTCATGATCATATGTGAACTTTTTGGCTTATAAATGGTCCTTGTAATAGATTTCAAATTCGGATAAAATTTTATAAAGCAATCGAATCGAACACTGAAGTTCATCTTTATCTAACGCACCTAGAAAAATAGATGGTAGCGGGACATTTCGACAGTAGAATTTTCGACAGAAGGCATTACGTCAGTATGAGAACATTTCGATTATGAAATAAAAACATATAAACCGGTTTTATCTCGGTACAAAATCAAAAACTTTTTTATTTCTTTAATTTTAAGCATCGCCCAATTGAATGGGCAATGCATTTCCAAAATTTATTCCAAAACCACTCTTTGGAAGAGGGCAGGAAACAACAATTACCTCAAACTTGGGTAATTAAACCGAAAATAAAAGGGAAAAGAGGGAATTTGAAGGAGGAATGGGGGCAAATTGCAGATGCGTTGGAAGGGTACAGAAAGGCCCTAATTTCTCCACACTTCCCAACCAAATAAATAGCCAAATGGACCTCATATATTCAGCACACTACCTTTTCCATCTCTTTTTCTTCTTTGAGAATTTTCATTTAGTAATATTTTCATCCTTTCATTTCTCTGGTATTCATTCCAAAAAGGTAGTCTTGCAAAAAAAGCCAAGCCCAAGTCTCCGAAAAGAAAAACTCGATAAAATTGTGTAGAAGAAAATGGTTGTTTTCAATAATATTTATTCGCCATTTTTTGGTTTATCCAGCGAATAAATTAAATATTGCACTCATTTGAAATGGACAACAGCGAACGAAAAATTGAAATCAAAAAATTAGCCGAGAAAATTGTTGAAAACAAAAATGAAAATGTGGAATTGGAAAAGGAAGGAATGGTTAAATATAATTTTTATTTTTTATTTAAAAAGTTTTTAATTTAATTTAGTCAACTTCAATGACCAAAAATGTATCTGATGAAATTGAAAGTCCGCCGAATAAAAAGGCTAAGAAAAGGTTTAAAAATATTCCTCTTACAGTAAATCAAAAATGTTTTATTAGCCTTAAATTCGGTGGTTGGTTGCCGGATTGTTTGGATTGGTTCAAACGACCGGAATTGGCCCAATCTGCATTGAGTATTTCCTCATATATAATGAATCGATATTGTTGGCCAAATTTACATGGAAAAGTGAAGCCGCATACTGTTCAGAAATTGGAATTTTTGGAAAAGGACGATGCGGAAGGCAATGCGGAGTACATTCTGGAAAAAGATGGCGAAATTGTGATTCCAATTGCTGATATAAATCCACCTGACTACATCACTGAATTTGAGGAAATTATATTTCGGTATATATTTAAATTATTTTTTAATTTTTTCATGTTTTAATAGGTTTTTTAATGATCGGGCATTGCAATTTGTGCAGAAAATTCTGCAATTACTCACTGAGGATCTTACAATATCATATCGTCAAAAATTTGATAAAAATCTGCAAATTGATGCAATTAAAAGTTTAATGACATTATTGGCTCCGAAAACAAATGAATTGGGAATATATGCCAATGATTATTATTTCGATTTTATCAAATTCAATGACCAATTTCCCGGCTTTATTAATGGAATTCAATCAATTGGCATCCATATTTGCACAGAATCAATGGTGGATTTACTTTTGGAATGGTTAAATGCACAACGGGAAGAGGACAAACCGAAAATGCTCGAAATTCTTCATTGTCAATCGACATTATTTGATCGTGTCAAGACGGTAAAAACAATGGGAAAGGGGCAAATTATGTTTCATTTTATTTGTTCTTTTAGCAATTTAGTAATTCCATCAAATCAGCCAATTTTATGATCATTATACACAGAGAATATGCTTTTTATGATTGTGATGATGGAGAAGAATTGACGGAAGTATTGACTAATGAAAACACCGGGGAAATACTTGAATTGTACTGCAGAAATGATGCTTCACAAATCACCTTTGTTCGACACAAAAAAGATGGCGGAACACAGACAAGAATGGAATGGAAGAATCAATTTGAACGAAAATCGAAAACCACAATTTACATAAAGCCATATCAAGAATGGGATTGTGGCTATAGTTTTTAATTTGTTTTGTCTTTTCAGCATAACAATTTATTTGGAAAATTCATTCTTTGATAATTTATTCATTAACAAGAATTTTCAACATTTTCTTTAGCACATTTTTCCATTTTTTTAAAAATATTGTTATCTGTTCTAAATTATCAATCAGATATAAACAGAATTTAACTTTAAAACATTAAGCTAAATTCCAGTCTCATAGAAGTTTTAGAAGAAATTGCGCAAAAATGGCTATTTATTAGAACAATAAATACAATTATGGAATTGTAACATTACCACCATTTTATCCAAAATAAAGACTTTTTATTATTTGCCTATTGTTTCATTCGGCTTAACTAAAAATAAGATGCTTTCTAATTTTCTCAAAATTTGCGAATTGTTTGACGATTTTGTTCAATTGATTTTGGTGTAAACTGTAAATTATTTTTAAATATTTTCCCAATTCCACTTTTTTACTTCTTATCGGTTTCTAAACGAATAGATTCAATAATTGAAGTAGGCAAACCAATTGCCCCTCAGGATTTTGTTATGCTTTAATAGAAAATATATTGAAAAGTTTTTAAATTATTGATGAATGGAGGAAAAAATTTTGACGGATTTGAAAATTTAGTTAGAAGATTCAAATTAGAATACATTCGAAATCAAATTAAAAAATTTACAAAATAGAACAGATAAGAAATTGCAAATCAATCGATACAAATTTGATTATTTAATTTTTTTCCATTATATTAGTTTTCCTATCAAAAGTAATAATTTGAGAGGCTGAGTAATTACATATATTTTCGATGGGATTATTTATGAATGACGTATTTTTATTTTATAGAATTTTTAATAAATCGACTATTCCTTCTGCCATGTTAACATTATTGACGAATTGACCAAATCATTATTCATTTACCTTTTTTTTGCTTTTTCCATTCAATTCAAATCATCAAAAAAATAAAATAAATTTTCGTTCATTTTCCCTTTTTATTGAATTTACTAAAATTGTTTTTACAGCAATCTTCATCACAATAATTTTCATTTTTTCATAAATTCAAAATAATTCCAATTTATAGATATTCTAATTTTACCAATTCCAAAAATGTCTTATCCAATTATTTTTGCGTTGCTTTTTGGCGCCGTTACCCTTGAAGTGAGCATGGGAATGCCGATTCAGAATGTGCCAACGCAAATGCCAATGGAAAATGGGTTGCCTGCATTGAAGGAATTGACGAAAATGCCCCGCAGCAGTGTGAAATTTCTCAACGTCCTTATTAGTAATGATTTTGTAAAAATTCCGGAGGTGGGGTAGGGATGAGTTCGATGTCCCAATAAAATTAACGAAATCGAAAATCGACATTTCGGTGACAAAAAAAACCAAAAATTTTCATATAAATTTTTAAAATTTTTATTTTTGAATAAAATTGATCTTGAATAAATTTATTTAAAGACATAATTATCATTCATCATTATAAGAGTTTTCTTTTGGGAATGTTTCGTATTTTTTGGTCCATTTTTTATTGTTGTGATTTGTGAAAATAAAATATTTTTAAATTATTCCAATACAAATTTCCAACATTTTTTAGCTCTTCAAATGGTCCAAAATATCACATTCACAATTTTGCCGAATATGACATCGGTGGTGATCAGCTGGGACACACAGGATGGACCGGCACTCGAAATTGACATGGAGTAAGCATTTAAAATTAAAATTTTTGTTTGGGACAATTTATATATTTTTTTCAGCATTTTTAAAAATTCGGATCGACGGGTGCGGGCGGGATGGAAAAAGAATGTGAAGTATGTGCTTTTTTATGTTCAAAATCGTGCATTTTCCTCCATTTTTAAGATCGCCAGTCTCATTCGATCAACTTTCACCGGCCACCCATTACACATTGTTCATCAAAGTGACCGAAGGTCAAAATGAACAACCATTCTTCTTCAAGGAAAATTTTGTCACATCGGATGGACTGCCCGAACCGCCGCCGGTGTTGGAGGAATTGAACGATGATGGTATGAGCGCGGTGGAATTGTTTTTCATCTGCCTCTTCCTTTTGCTTTTTTTGCTGCTCAGCGTCAGCACGGTTGCCTATTTATATCGAAGTGTGATTCGAAACTGAAAGAATTATGATGATTATGGAATTGACTATGGAGGAATGCAAATTTAAAGAGATTATGAAAGTTATTAAAAAATTACAATTGTTAAAAAAATTTCTCGAAATGTTGATATAATTCTGTCATATTTTTCAAGGAATAAATTATTTTTTTGGGAATTTAATGTGTTTTTTTTATCAATATTAGTTTAAAATACTCAAAATCCCATCAAAATGTGTTTGATTAAAAACATTCGAAATTATTTCCATTCATTTTTAAAATTCTGTAAAAAATTCTTGCACTTAACAAAATTGATTGAATATTCTCTAATAGAAAAATCGAAAATCTAACGAAAGCCCTAAATGTCCTCTGAAAGTGGATTTGAAAATTAAAAAGAGTTTTTTCATTTAATTCAATCATCTCACCTGATTTTTAATTGATTTTTGAATATGATCACCCTTCTAATCATATCCTCAAGGAAAATAAAATCATCAGTGGGTACTTGTTTTTTTGAATTTTTATTTCTATTATATTCTCAAACATGAATTAGAGAAATTAATAATAAAATGAACTTTATCAGATTAATTGTAATTTATTGGAAAAAGATAAATTATTATTATTATTATTTTATTTTTTTCTCTTTAAATTTAGTCAAGGGAATTTTAAATGCATTTAAAAAAATAATTATTCAATCAACATTTTATTTCCTTTTCACTCCTGAAATTTTTATTATTTATAATTTATTTAAAATAAGTTTCCTTTTTTAGAATTTTAAAACTTTTTTGACCATTAAAATTTTTGAATTTTTATTAAAGATCAGTGCTGCGCGTCAGCTATTTTGAGCCCCAGCCCCGGCCCCGGGCCCCGGCTTTTCAGAATTCTGGCCCCGGCCCCAGCCCCGGGGCTGCCCCGGGGCCGGCCCCGGACTAATAGCGAAAAAAATTTTTTTGGCTTCAAAATTTTGAAAAATTTTTTTAAATCAAACAAATTTTGTAAAAATTATTAAATTATTTAATGTATTTTTAATTTTTAGCTATCTATCCTCGAAATATAACTATATTTCCATTATTTCAATTTCAAAAAATATAATTTAACCCTTCAAAATCAAATTAATGACCATAATTTTCGTTAAACTCGGGGCCGGCCCCGGGGCTGGCCCCGACACTCAAAAAGTCGGCCCCAGCCCCGGCCCCGAGCCCCGGGTTTTTAGGATTTCAGCCCCGGCCCCAGCCCCAGCCCCGCGGCCCCGGTGCTGGCCCTGGAGCCGGGGCCCGGGGCCCGCGCAGCACTGTTAAAGATAACATTTTATTTCCATAAATTTTCCCTCTTCAAAAAGGGGCTAATCGCTCTTCAATTTTCTTCACTTTTATTTCAATTTTCAAACCAATTCCACAATCTTCAAATTCAATCAATTTTATTAAATACCTAAATAAAATAAATAATGCGAGTCGCAATTTTGGCATTGGCATTTGCATTGAATTGTATTTTGCTTTCATGTGCGCCTTCTGCCGCTAAAATTAAGATTGAAGTGGATAAGGTTGAGAACCGTAAATTTTTGGTTCTTTTACAATGTGGGTGGACGTTTTAGTGCCGGCCGTTTTGACGACTCATATCTCAGCAATAAAGAGACCATTGATTCAATCTTGGTATCATTGGATAGAGCTATTCAAGCTTTATTAAATGATATATAGCAATATGTGAATAGTGGCATAGCCACTTAATTACAATCTTCTAAATGAAATACGACTCTTATTCACTTTTTCCACTTTATGTCATTAAATTTTGATTAATCAAAAAATTTTATGCACTATTCAATAGAGCTTGAATAGCTCTATCCACTGATACCAAGTATGCATCAAACGGTTTCTTCTTTACTGAGTTATGAGTCGCCAAAGTCGCTGTCACTGAAACGGTCGGCTCTAAACCAATGTTGTCCAAACGTCCTCGTCATTCGTCTCGTCCTCGTCCTCGTCTCGTCTCAAAAAAAAGACGAAAAGACGAGACGAATGACAAGGGGTTGAAAAAGGCCAAGACGAGGACGAGACGAATGACGAAAAAATGATCAAAATGACGAGAAAATGACGAAAAATGAGACGAAATGACGAGACGAATGACGAGGGTTAAAAAAAGCCAAGACGAGAGACGAGACGAATGACGAGGGGTAAAAAAGGCCAAGACGAGAGACGAGACGAATGACGAGGGGTAAAAAAGGCCAAGACGAGAGACGAGACGAATGACGAGGGGTAAAAAAGGCCAAGACGAGAGACGAGACGAATGACGAGGGGTAAAAAAGGTCGAGACGATTGACGAGACGAATGACGAGAAATTTAACATTTGGACAACACTGCTCTAAACTGACCCCCACCGCTTTTACAGTTCCTGCGTCCGATCAATAATTATGATCCAATAAATTATTATTAGCCCCATAAAAAAGTTATGCATCCCATAATATTTTATGCCTCCAGTAATATTTTTATGCGTCCATAAATCTAACCCAAATCCTCCTACTCTAAACTAAACCCATCCGAGCCCTTCCTTATCCCTATTCTGCACCTAGCCTACTAGAATAAGCAAGGGTGGATTAGATTTAATGTAGGCCAAAATAAGTTTTAAAGAAGGATAGGATTAAGGCAAAATAGAATTTACTTTTTAATAGGACTCATAAAAATATTATTGGATACATACATATTTTTAGGACGCTTAAAAATATTGTGGGACGCAAAATTTTTCATAGGACTCATAATTATTGATTGGAATCATAATTGTTGATTGGACGCAGGAATTGTAAAAGAAATTGTTTTAGTTCAAATTGTCACAATTTGGGAGGCCCGATAGTCAAACATGTTCTGGCAACTATTGCTTCGATGATATTTGTGTGAAAATGTACGATGCGAATGCATCGAATAAATTGCGGGAAATGGCGCTTAAAAATATAATTCATCTTTATTTAATGATTTTTTAACAACAGCAGAGTGGAAAGGCAGCAATTTAGAGGGCTTTGGCATTAGTCGTTCGACTAAAAGTAGTTAGTTTTTATTTAAACTCGGCTTTTTCTAATAGAGTGAGGAATTTGTAATCAGAAAATTTTGGATTCTTAGCATGAATTTTACCTTATTTTGGTGTAAATTTGACATTCTTGGTAGGGTAATGCCAAACATTTAACAAATGTGAACAATTTCCATGCTAAATGTATGCATTGGGCTTACCAACAATTCGCATAAATGCAGTACGACATTTTCGGACTCGACACTTGCGGAAAAAACGGTCTAGTGCCGATGGAAACAAAGCTGCGATGGCATTGTTTATAGTATTTTATTATATTAGACATCAAATTAACTACAATATTATACCCAATCATTTGACAATGTTGAATATTCACGAGTTATGGGCTAAAAACTGCCAGAGAAAAAATTGAAATTAAATCAACAGTTTTTTGGTCACGATGATAATTCAACATTGGCCAATATTTTTGATGTCATTTTGTAGCTTAATTTTATGCCTAATAAAATGGTATAAACAATGTCACAGCAATTTTGTTGCCACCGGCATCCGGCACTAGATATTTTTGTCCGCAATTTTCTCTTCCGCAAATGTCGTTAACAGGGGCATAAATTCGGTAAAATTGAAGTCAAATTCAGGCTTAATGTTGTAAATACTCAAAGAAATACTTTTTTACTTTAATATTAAGCAAGCATAATTTTTTCCGATTTTATAGATTGCTATATTCAGAATATGGAAATAAATAAGGCATTGAAATTATTAATTGGTTCTGGTTATAAAATTACAGGTAAATGAATTAAATACATTTTTACGCAAATTATATTTTTATTTATTATAGGTTCTTCAGTCGACGATACACTAAATCATCTGACAAGTTGGATTTTGATGAGAGCATGAATTATGCAGAGAATGAAAATCAAATGAAGAAAAGAAAGAATAAAAAATGTGTTTAAAATCTTATAAAAGTGGCTATATTATTTTTATATTTTATTGTACTTTAAAGCAAATTCTAAAATAAATGATATTTCCTCAAAAATTCCGATTACGATGTATTCCATTCAAAGAGATACATTAGAAAATAATAAGAAATTTTGATAAATAATTTTTTATAAATTTATGCCAAATAAAAAACACCATAAATATAAATTAAATAAAATTTATATAAAATTGCTGAGTATTAGATTTCAATTTTACACAGAATAAAAATCAATAGACTATAAATTTTAGATGTATTTTTAATGAAATTGATTATACATTTCAAACCATAGACTTTTACAAAATGGATAACATGATTGTGAAAAAATTGTAATAATATTAAAACATAATTCTTGAATTTAAAAATAGGAAAAATATACTGTAAATTTTCTTTACCATATGATGAGATAGAAATTAACCATGAATAACAATTTTGGTACTTCTCTGGGGAGGGGCAAACTTTCAACATTTACCCTAAAATTCATTTTTTTGCCTCTACTGATATTTAGGGATTGAAAAAATAAACGAGAATGAATTCTAAACCTTTAATGTCTAATCTAATCCTACCCCTAAAAATCCATCAGACCTACCAAAATTAACTCATTATCATTAGGGATCTTGGCAAACCTTATTTAAGATTAAGGGTAGCGGTAATGATAGGTTTTGGGTAAGACCGGTAGGGTATTAGAGATAAGGTAGGAATAGATTAGGGGTAGATAAGCCTTTAATGTCTAACCTAATCCTACCCCTAAAATCCATCAGACCTACCAAAATTAACTCATTATCATTAGGGATCTTGGCAAACCTTATTTAAGGTTTAGGGTAGCGGTAATGATAGGTTTTGGGTAAGACCGAAGGGTATTAGAGATAAGGTAGGGATAGATTAGGGATAGATATGGTTTAGGAGGGTAGGATAAAATTTGTTTATAGGGTGGTGCCCCCCCTTGTTAATAGAAAATTACCAAAATTTTAACCAAATCATTTAAATGTCAAAGCTTTCTTCACATTTTCTTCATATTCTTTCCAATATTCATTTGCCAAATTTTTCAAATTTTCCTCGGGTAAATTTGATTTCACATAATCATTTATTTCCTTTTCGAATTTCTTCTCTTCATTACCGTTAAGAAATGCATTCATTTCTTTAATTTTGTGGAATTTATTCAACTGTTCATAAAATGTCCGCATTCGGAAGGCATCGATGACCACTTGAACGCGAATATCTTCGCTTCCAATACTTTCTTCACCTTCATCCATTAATAATGTGTTCCCAGTCAACTCCATAGGATCCATTAAGTCGGTGTTAATTTTAAATTTTCGTATCAATTCCCTCTTCAGATGACTCATTTGCCCGGATTCATCATTTTTTGCCAAACGATGAATAAATTCCATGGATTTCTGTGCCAAATGCCACATTGCAGCCATTCTTCTATCCTCATAATCCCATTCAAATATTCCAAACAGTAATGTTAGCATCATGGATGTGAGTCGGTGCAATGCAACACAATCAAATATTTCTGCATAGCTCTATAATTGAATTTAAGTGGAAATTACAAATTTACATATTTTAATAATGGGAAAATATTATTTTACGCAAAAAATAATTAAGCACAATTTTTTTCGTGTTGAAAAATAATATATTTTTAATGCCATATAACTTGGCCATAACTACGTATTAGGACTCAAGGTTTGATTCAGGGCAGGTTCGGATTAGAGGCTAAAGGCTGGGGGTTAGGGAATTCTAAAGAAGTTTGATTTGGCAAAGTTATTTTGCCTCAAAAAATGATTATTTTTTTAACACGAAATATTTGTGTAAAATTATATAATTTTTTTTTGTATAAATTACATAATATTAGACTCCATTTTAATAAATAATGAAATAAATTTTTATAATATTTAGTAGGATGCATTATAATTTTCTATGATCTATTGTAGACCATATTTTGCAATTTATTGAAATAATTTATTTACAAATATTTATTTAAAATTGATAAAATATGAAAATTATCCATTGAGTCTAAATTGTTTGATTTTTTGTTGCTAATTAACCACAAAAACGGCATTCTTTCGAAAACTTTTTAGGGTTAAGGTTGGATATACCATTCGATAGGACATGTTAAAAGCTATTATTAGCATTTTAGATCAATTAAATTGGTCAATTGGCCCTTTGAATTATAAGCCAAAAAAAAAGGTCATAGCTCTACATTTTTATGGTCAAACTTCTAACTCTAGAACCCATGCCACCACTACCATAGCCAGAACCCTAACCTCTAAAAAGTTTTCTAAGAAAAGTCGTTTTTCTGGAAAACTGGTAACAAAAATCAACTGATTTATTAGACATGAAAATAATTTTTCTATTGGCAAATATATTTTTATTAAATGTATTTGTAATCCAACCTTTTCGAGTTTTGTTTTTTGAAGATAAATAAATTCTTCGAAGAATTTATTTTTTCCATTGCGAACATTTTCAACAGCTTCATTCCATTTTTTTACAAATTCTTTCAACATATTATCAATATGTCCTTTTTCCTCCGTTTTCATCAGTTTTATTCCATCCAAGTTTATTTTCATCATTTTTTTGTTGAGAATTATAAAATTCATTCTGTTCAATAATGCATTATATTTTTGCTTGTTGTTAGCATCTTCTTCGTTTGTTGATGACGACTCTCCTTGACCTTGATAATTAAGATTTAAAGATATGCTCAATTTGCGCCGGGCCAATTAGCAATTAGGCATCGCTTATAATACGTTATAATTCATCAAGTATTGAAGCAATTTTGATAATTTTTGTATTATATTAAAGAGAAGACTTTTTTATCAAATATTAATTTTTTATATTTTTTAATTAATAGTAAATAATTCAGAATTGATGGAATTCTGTCAAAAAAATATTAAAAATTTTGCAAATCCATATTAAAAATAATTTTAAATAAATTTATGGGCATAATTCCATCAAATTTGTATCATATTCCATTTTATAATCAACCGTCTGCTCTTTAATTTTATAGAAAAATCATCAAAATTGTTTCACTTATCAGTTTTATTTATGAATTATTATACTATTCCCGATAAATTATTATCATTGCTCATACCTGAAAGTTCTGCTCCTTTTGGAATTTTGCTTTTGATATTTTTATTAAATTTCTTTTGCAAAGATTCGGCATTCTTGTTCCATGCTTTTTCAATTTGTTTATACTTTTTTCTTGCCGCTTTATTTCCTTCTTCTTTTTTGGGTGCCATAAATTGCCTTTGTACGAATTCGGTAAAAAATTTTGCAACTTTCTTTTCATTTTCATCTTTTAATCTTTTTTCAATCATTTCAATATAAACTCTGGGTTTATTCAACCAAAGCATCATATTTAGCCATTTGATTTCCGTATTCAATGTTTTGCGAAAATCATATAGATCTTCCAAAATATTAACATTTGTTTCAGGAAGTACCTTTAAATATTATTTTTTTACACATAAATAAATTACTCCGAATGAGAATGAGACCCTAATCTACAACCAGGAACCAGGCTTAATTGAAGCCATTTATAATAATAATGCATCAAGAATTGAAAAAAAAAATTAAATTTTTTTGATATCAAATTAACGAACAGACTTTTGGCTATTCATTGATATTAATTTTTACTTAAATTGGTCAAAAATTGATTAAATTTTGCCAGAAAAAAAAAACAAATTAATTCATATTTATTATTGATTAGCAATATTTTCATTTGTTTTTGGTCGTTTTTGGTCAAAATTCCATCATTACAAAATACAATTTTAAAAATCTATTTAGAGCGCCAACAATCTGACTCTTAAATTTGATAACAAAATCATTAAAATTTATTGAGTCCTTAATTGGTTACAATTACAATTAGGGTTAATTACCCGGGGGCGGGTAATGAAAAAGCGGGTAACGGGTAATACGGGTAATTGGGGTCCGGGTAATGGGTAGGGTAGGCCAAACTCGAAAAATACCCGCGGGTACTACCCTACCCGTTCCTTGTTAAGACATTTTTTGAAATTCGTTTAATAAAATTTTTAAAATTGGCCAAAATAAATATCATAATAAAAAATAATAAAAACTCTTCTTCATCTTCAAATTCTTCTTCACTAAAATCTTTGCCTTTTGCAACAATTCAGGCTTTGAAATAAACATATTAAATGCTTGTGAACAATTAAATTCAGAATTTTCTTTAATCGAAACAAGGGCATTCACTGTATCAACTTTAAAACTGTTTCTTTCATCCGTCCAAACATACGTTGGCAAGGAGGGCAGGACAACCACCCATTTTGCGCCTCCCTAAAATTGCCCGCGGCAGCGAAAAATTTGGTTTTTGTAATGGCCGCGCAGCGAAAAATTAGGTCTAAAAATGGCCCCGATAGAGGAAAATTTAAGCCAAAATTAGGCGCGCAGCGAAAAATCAGAGCCAAAATTAGCCATGCAGCGAAAAATTAGAGCCAAAATTAGCCATGCAGCGAAAAATTAGAGCCAAAATTAACCGCGCAGCGAAAAATTAGAGCCAAATTTAGCCGCGCAGCGAAAAATTAGAGATAAAATTAGCCGCGCAGCGAAAAATTAGAGATAAAATTAGCCACGCAGCGAAAAATTTTTATAATTTCAGAAAATTGGTCAAAATCAGGCTTTATCAGGCTTTTTCCGAAATCAGGTTTTTGTCAGGCAAAATCCGAAAAATCAGGGAAAACCTGATAAATCAGGCATTCTGAGAGCCCTGCATAAAAAAATACAATTTTTGTTCCCTAAATGGTGGCTTTAAAAAGGTTACGGGTAGGCGGGTAGTCGGGTAGTCAAGGTGCGGGTAATGGGTAATACGGGTAATTGGGGTCCGGGTAACGGGTAGGGTAATTTGCCCAAAATCCTTACGGGTACCCTACCCGACTACCCTACCCGTCAACGGGTAATTAACCCTAATTACAATAAATGGCGTCAGTCCTTAATTGTTACAATAAATGGCGTCAAATGGGCCCGCCTCAAAGATTGCTTGCCGAAAGCAAAATTGGATCATTCCCAATTGACCAATAAAAGCATAACTTACAAAAAAGAGTCAAATACTGATTTTTGGCCCGATTACATTTTAAATTTTTTTGGATTGGACTAATGTACCTCTAAATCCCATAAATGATAAAAAAAATCCCAAATCTAGATTTCTGGATTGATCGCTCACCTGTTTCTGATGTCCTCCTCTGCTTTGTGTGTCAGAGGAACTAGCAATGTCACCCTGGCTAGAAATTGCTTCAAAATGATTTTTCTTCCCCAAATGTTCAATTTGTGTTTTTATATCTTTGAAGAAATTATCAGCAAATACTTTGCTGAGTTCAGGATCTTTTTGGTTCTCAAATTTCGGTACTCGCTGCTTATTTTCGATTTTTTCCTTCAAAAATTTCATCAAATCTTTTGCCAAATGAAAATTTTTTAATCTCTCACTAATTTCGTTCAATTTTACATAGTTTTCTGCTGGCTTTAATTCCTGGAAAAATATTGTTTTATTTGGAACAATGTAATGTGAAAATATATTCCTTATTAGTCCTAATTACCGGGACTAATGTCTGTTCGAGGCGAGAGTGAGCCTAGCTCTCGTCCCGGGCCTTCGCCGGCGGTCGGTAATGTTTGAGCGCCGCACGTTTGAGCGCCAGCGACTTTGACGAGTCATAACTCAGCGAAAAAGAAACCATTTGAGACAATCTTGGTATCATTGGATAGAGCTAATCAAATTCTATTAAATGACATATAGCAATTTATGAAAAGTTAAATATCCTCTTAATTACAAGCTTCTAAGTAAAAAAAGCCACTTGTATTCAGTTTTTCGACTTTAAGTCACTTAAATTTTCATTTATCAAAAAAATTTTATCCACTATTCAATAGAGCTTGAATAGCTCTATCCAATGATACCAAGATTGTCTCAAATGGTTTCTTCTTTGCTGAGTTATGACTTGTCAAAGTCGCTGGCGCTCAAACGTGCGGCGCTCAAACGTTCTGGCCCGTTCGCCGGGGACCTAAGCCCCCCTCCCCCAGTGGCCCAAGATTAGTGGATGGAGATTAGGCTATAATCTTCAAATATTTATTTATTCTGCGAAAAATATATGATAAAATATTCATCGTCAAAGTGGGTAGGAAAAACAAAGCAAAAAAGAAACATTTAGTGGGGAAAGGAGTGCGTTTAAAATGCCAGATTGGGACAAAATTTGATTGATATGATGGTGTCGGGCCTCAGGCGGGGTGATTGATTATAGGCAGAAAAGTAAGGGTACAGTAGGATGAATAGGAGAATTCCTTTTAGGCATTTTGACATTAACAATTCCAAACTCCACAGTAGGAACTTTAATTTTCCACTTTTTTAAAAACATAATTATAATTAAATAATTGATTTTTTAAAATTAAATAATATTTTTTATTCAAAAAAATGAACAAAACGGGGAAATTAAAATTTATTAAAATATATTTTAAATTTATTATAAAATTTCTCTCTTTTTTCCACTTTTCCCCTCTTCCTAGATCTTTCAGATTTTCCAATTTTTGGCAAAAAAATATTTTTAGATAACATTAAATATTCATTCAAGTAATTAAATATGGAAGATAATTCAATCCCCTATATATTTCTATTTTTTACCCGTGTAGAATTTTATATAATTTTTTTTAAATAAATAATTTATGAGTTATGACCTTCACTTTTTCTTTGATTTTGCCCATTTCTACCCAAATATCCATTTTGAGTATGCATTTCTCCAATTTATCTATGTCACTTTGTTCCATTTGTTCCCATCCAACAGCTGTGCTTTGCATCTTCTTTAATAAATCTCTGTGCTTTACTTCCAAAGATTTGAATTTTTCGATTTGTTCAGAAATGAATTCATTTTCCCCAAAACATTGGCCTATCAATTGGGACCAAATAATAAAGGAATATAAATATGAAAGTTTTCGCATTTTTATCTAAAATATGCTTAAAATATTTCCGATTAATTGATCTAAAATATTGAAAAATAAATTCGGATATATAATAATTTTATTTTAAAAACCGAAAGCAGAGAAAATTGCAAAAACAATTTTTTTAATAATGGATACTTTTCCATCCATTCTATTTTTTACCACCCAGAGGGAATTATTGTTTTTCGCATTGTAAATAATATAAAATGGTTTGTTTAATGAAATTTGGATAAATAAGTTTAGTTTAAACCAAAATGATCAAAAAGTAGGTGCGCTGACCGTTGTGGCCAAACCGGTTTAAATGGTTTAAAAGTTTGAAATTAATAAAATAAGGGGTTATGGGAATTGGAATCAGGAAATTGTTGTACCATCTCTACGATAGATCAGAAGTTAGAACACAATTTGCCCGCGGAATAGATCACTTTTCGACTAAATCGAAATTCCGCAAGTGATTACACTATATATTTTAAATTAGAGTAGTAAATTTGGGAATTAACTGATTTCTAATATTTTTCGCAACAAATATAAAGGGATTGTATTTCTAAACCGAGATTTAGTAAAACTATCAATTTAAGGATTTTAGTAATTAATTAATGGGATATGCTTTTTCTAATGAGAATATTGGGAGAATTCCTTAATTAAGAATTATGAAAACTTTCAGCCCAAACCGAATTCCTTATATTATGAAGTCAATTCTCACATTCATGGCCCAAATGCACTTATCTCGCTCTCTGTTCAGAGCACAAAAACAAACCCAAGAAAACAAATAATAAACAATCAAAACGAACCCAAAAGCTCGCGCATTCCCTCCTCCATTTCCTTCTTATCCTCCTTTCCATTTTCTCTATCCACTTGTCATCATTTCTTTTCAATTTCTTTGCTTCACTGGATTGCCTAAAATCCGTTTTTATTGTTATCCCTCATAAAATTTTCTCGGCCTCAAATTCCCGAATTCCATTTCTCTCGACCTCATCTAGATCCACTCTTGGGCCATTTCCGATCATTTGATTATGCCCATTGGCCCAATTTCTCTCAAAACAATAACAAATAACCCCATGATTGGCCAATTGGCCTAAATTAAATGCACTTTGATTTACCTAACCAATAATTAGAAGGCGAATGAATTATTTAAAAAAAATGTTTTATAAAAAAAGAAAGGCTTACTATGTTGGGAATAATAATTAGAAAATTAAAAATATTTGTATATGTTAAGGATAATATAGGAAATTGGATAATTCTGGAATTCTCCAAGTTGATGGGGTTGGAATTATTTTAGAAATCTCGGATACTAGGCATCGTACGACTCCTGAGTAGGCTCATTTGACTCGACATGGTCGATTTATTATTTGAAATTTCAATTTCAGACCGGTTTAAAGGCTGGGATTAGGGTAGGGCCAGCATGGGTTGGGGCTAAGGGTAAGGGATCTAACGGAATATATCATACGAAATTTAAAATTTCCTTACTGCAACATATATTCCGAAAGAGAAAATTATTTTTTATAATTGTAAGAATAAATTTTATAAATCAGCTTTTTAAGTACAGACCCTAGGGAATAATTAGAATGGTAGTGGGGATGGGGATAGAGGAAATACGATACAAAAGATTAAATTCTTATTCCTAAATTATTCAGATTAATGAGAATTTGAGCAAATTATACCCGTTCCATTTTCTTGATTGTTTCCATCAATATTGGGGGCTATTTCATCGGCAATTTAATGGCCACTATAGCTTTATTTTCTAACGTTCTGCCCTTTCAATTTTCGTATAGTCAAAATTTGGCCGCAATTGCAGTGAATATTACCGCAGCTTCGAATGCTCCAATTATTTTTCTGAATAGTAATAAATTAATTAAAAAATTTTGTTTTAATTAAATAAAATACAATTCTGAATTTCGTGAAATACATTGGAGGAAATTTATCGAATTAAATTTACAATTTTCAATTTGATTGGCCAAAAGCTAATTCATCCACAACCACAAATGAATAACACAAAGTTTTGTAAGTAAATATTACAATTATTGAACTTTTAATTGGTCATAATTATTAAAATATAAATAAAATTCGACATTGAAGGAAAAATTTAGGAAGAAGGTAAAAAAATTAAACATTAATTTTGCATAAAAAAATTTAAAAAATTTTGAATAAAAATGTGTTTTAAAATTATGTAAATATTTTTGGTTGAATAAAAAGTTATGAATTTGAATGTCATCTCTTTTTGGCCGTAACTCTACAAAGAAGCCATCAATTCCATGTTATATGTTATCCAAAAACATTAAATATTCTCAAAAAGGATGTTCCTAATTTTTTAAGCTTAAGAATAAATTGTTAAAATAAGTGGTTTTTTTTGGTCGTACTGTGGGAAATGGGAATGGATAAATATTTTTTGAACAGTTTTTGCTAATTGAGGAAATTGCTTTTAATTTTCTTTCCAACAATTCAGAGGTCGGAATCGATTTAACAGAAATTACTGCAAATGGATGAAAGAGTGGAATCAGATTTCAGTTCTGATTGACTAAAATTTTGAAGTGAACAACAAGAACATTTAAGTCGTATGCCGATATTTCATTTTACATATTCCCGAAATTATTTAACTAATTCAAGTATGTCTTTTTGCAATGCTTCAAAGAATTATGCTTTTTATCAACTTTTGCGATGATTTTCGAATTCTCATTAAAATCAATTTTGTTCAAAAAGAAGTAAAATTATGTACGATTCTAATGAGGGAAATAAAAGGTGATCAAATATTGCGGGAAAATGTATATTCCTGGGGCACTTTAATTTTTAAATCAAAATCATCTTGTGCCTTGTGGAAATGAAAGTATGCATTTGACGGCGGAGGACTAACAAAAACAAAAATTGAAGACGATAACATACATAAATTAATCGACAAGTTTTTCTTGGAATTGTGATGATTTGAAAAAAAATGAGAAAAATGTTTTTCCTGTAATGCTGATTATTGTGCAAAATTTTTATACAAATATAGTATTATTAAAAAGCTATTTATTATATGAATTTTCCAATCGACGATTATTTAATCATTTTGATATTTGATTACTCTAATTCTAATAATAAAAAATTTTTAGAAAATTGAAGTGATACATTTCGCATATAAGATAAAGTTAAAGAAAATATTAATAAATTATATATTTTAAAATTCTTCAAATAATAAGAACATCATTTTAAATTCCAATTAGATAATTTATTTTCACTGATAGAATCATTAATGACCATGGATTTAATCTCGCATCTTATTGGTTGATGAATTCTCCTTGAATTGGATTCTATGAATTGAAATTGTTGAATAACGATAAACAATAAACATTGCAATTGGTCAAAAATATCGAGAATGAATTAGAAAAAAATAGAAAAGATTATTTAAACCATTGATATTATTATAATTTATGAATATATGCAGTTGAAGAAATTATATATCAATAGCTCAAAAATATTATAAATATATAATATTTTAATTTTTTAATGAAAATTAATATAAATGAAATACAAAAAAATATTTGAATTTTGTCAATGAATAAAATATGGCTTTTATGGACAATATTATTATTTGATTGATCTATTTTTCTTCGTTGCTTCCTTTTATGTCCCCTTTTTGATAAATTATACTTTGTTTAAATTATATGAAAATTTGTAATTTGCTTACATCGATGCCACTTATATTTTATTGTTTCGTTCAGTATAAAGGCTTAGATTTGATTTTTTGGTAGGATTGTTATTTTAATCAAATCCTTTTCTTTCATAAAAACATGACATTTGCAATGTTGGTCTTTTCAATTTTGTTTGCTTTAAAATCAACTTATTTTTTAGAGAATAAAGGCATTATTATTTCATCACAAATTCACACTTAAAATCACATTCCACAACTGCATCTCCAGCATAACGGACTATTTAAATGTCAAAGTGAAAAGTGAATCATCTATATTTAAATCATCGTTACCAAATGAATGAAGTGTTGTTTCTTTATTGTGAAAATATGTTGTTTTTTCCATTTTAAAAACCCCCAACTTTTTTCCCCAAACGCTTGATTTTGAAGTAAGAAATAGAGTTGAATCAAAATAATAATTTCAAAATCAAAATTTCTAAAAATTAAATAATGACCATATTATAAATAAAATGTTTCATGCCCTAATTATGAAAATGATAAATCCATTTTATTTTTTAACATCCGAATTGCTATTTTCAATTTTATTTTCTTTTTCACAAACTGCTTAATAAATATTTAAAATAACGTTTTAATTTTAATGGATTGTACCAAAATTTTTGACAATTTCATACATTTATTTAAAAAATTTTAATACTTTCCCTTTCTCTATTTTAGATAAATTTGCATTGTTCATTTAATTTTCCGACTATGGCCAATTTGAATCAAAACCGGGTTTCCGTTGATCATGGTGTCACTGAAACAGATGGAATGTATTTGAAAGTTCATGATGTGGGACTCAAATTGAATCTTTCGGATTCAGAAGAGGTTCAACAAGTGATTGATGATTTAACTTTTTCGGCTGATATAAGCAACGGCACCTATGTCAATTTGCATACAGGTAAAAAAATTTTGAGCCAAAATAATTTTTTATCTTGAATTATTAATTTGGGCATTTGTAAATTTAAAAAAATTTTTACGATTTATTGCCCATAATTGGAGATTTGTAAAGAATTAAAATATTGACGTTTCTTTGCAAATTTAAAAGGAAAAGAAACAAAAAATCAACTATTATTGTGATTGGTTATAAATTTTGATCAATTTTATTTATTAAATTAAAAATCTTCTTCGGCGGAAGGGATAAATGGGTTTAATAACGGTATATTATGGTACCATAAAATGGTTGCTAAAAAATATTGTGGCCAATACTGAAATTCGAGACTATAAAAATTAAATATTTCAAATATTATATTATTTTTCTATTTTTAATTAAGGTTATGATGGCTCCGGTACTTGGATTACGATGGAGGCTATGGTGAATTTTATGAAACGATACGGCGTGCCGCTGACCACCATCCTTTTCTATCAAAAGGAATCTGGCTATCGACGTTATCTCCCCAAAACGGTGTATCAACGAACGGACGAGTGGTTTGGAGCATTTTCGACGAGCTTTTATCGTAATATATAATTTAATATTATTAATTTAAAATGTTTAAAAGATTTAATTATTAAATTTAAACTTTCCAATTTAATTTATTTATTCTTTGTCCATCCAGAGGCGATAAGTCAAGGAAAGGAATTCCATATGCTTGGAGGATCGGAAATTGATACGGAAGAAGCTTGTGTCTATCGTTTTATGATGGCCAATATTCTGAATGCCCTTGAAGAAAAAATTGGACACGAAATTGGAGGCGTTCATGCTGAAATTCGGAAATTTTCTGTGAACATCGTTAATGCAAGTAAATATCAATTTGCCGACTTTGATGTGGACGACAACATTCAATTCAGCATGAAAATTGAATTTTTCCAGGCTCTCTACAAACAAATTTATCCGAATGCGAAACAAGTTTGTTTTTTTATTCTTTAATTAAATATTGTAATTATTAAAATTTGGAAAAATTTCAATAAATTTCTATATTTACTGGTTCTAATTTTGCATTGTCGCCCACACATTTCCTTTTTAGCATCATTGGAATGATTTCACATTAAAAAAAATTTTATTTCCATTTTTAATAATTTTAATATTAAATATTTAATTTTCATTAATTTTTTTAATTTTTTCAAATTTGAATTTACCGAAAAATATGAAAAATGAGAAATTTACCAAATTTACTGATTATTCCCAAAATTTAACAATTCTATTAATTTATTGAAAATTTTTAGAGAGAAGTGCCCAGCAAATTGGCCAAGAAAAATTATGAACAGCGATTTGCTAAGGTCATTATCCCAGGCACATTCCAAAGGAGGAATGCTGATGCTGGAGGCATTAATTTCTTTCGAAAAGTTGGCGAATGGCAATATACTTGCAATTACAATGCAATAAAGAAATTCATCGAAATGTGAAGAAAGGAAAATTATACTGAATGAATTTATTAATAAATTTATTTCGAAATCGAATAATTTGATAAAAATGAATTCATTGTTATTCATCATTAAATTTAATTTTTACTTATTGAACGATTTTTGTATTCTGATTCCGAAGGGTGGCCGGCAACTATAATTACCGTATTTATTTTATTTTAAGCCATGTTTCTATTATAAGCCCCATCTCTATTTTAAGCCCATCCCACTATTGGGTCGTTGAAATTTATAAGCCCCCTTTCTATTTTAACCCACGCACCCACAAAAATTTCTTTTAATGTTTTATTTTTATTCTATAAATTATGCCTTGAATAACATGTTCCAAAGCGTAAAATGTTTTTAATAAAAAGTTTTAAATCCCAAAACATGTTCATAAAAATTTTAGTCGAAAAAACATGTTGTGAATTTCAAAAACAAGTACGTAAAAATGTTTTTAGTCGAAACATGTTGTGAATTCCAAAAAACATGTTTGGAAAAATGTTTTTAGTCGAAAAACATGTTGTGAATTCCAAAAAACATGTTTGGAAAAATGTTTTTAGTCGAAAAACATGTTGTGAATTCCAAAAAACATGTTTGGAAAAATGTTTTTAGTCGAAAAACATGTTGTGAATTCCAAAAAACATGTTTGGAAAAATGTTTTTAGTCGAAAAACATGTTGTGAATTCCAAAAAACATGTTTGGAAAAATGTTTTTAGTCGAAAAACATGTTGTGAATTCCAAAAAACATGTTTGGAAAAATGTTTTTAGTCGAAAAACATGTTGTGAATTCCAAAAAACATGTTTGGAAAAATGTTTTTAGTCGAAAAACATGTTGTGAATTCCAAAAAACATGTTTGGAAAAATGTTTTTAGTCGAAAAACATGTTGTGAATTCCAAAAAACATGTTTGGAAAAATGTTTTTAGTCGAAAAACATGTTGTGAATTCCAAAAAACATGTTTGGAAAAATGTTTTTAGTCGAAAAACATGTTGTGAATTCCAAAAAACATGTTTGGAAAAATGTTTTTAGTCGAAAAACATGTTGTGAATTCCAAAAAACATGTTTGGAAAAATGTTTTTAGTCGAAAAACATGTTGTGAATTCCAAAAAACATGTTTGGAAAAATGTTTTTAGTCGAAAAACATGTTGTGAATTCCAAAAAACATGTTTGGAAAAATGTTTTTAGTCGAAAAACATGTTGTGAATTCCAAAAAACATGTTTGGAAAAATGTTTTTAGTCGAAAAACATGTTGTGAATTCCAAAAAACATGTTTGGAAAAATGTTTTTAGTCGAAAAACATGTTGTGAATTCCAAAAAACATGTTTGGAAAAATGTTTTTAGTCGAAAAACATGTTGTGAATTCCAAAAAACATGTTTGGAAAAATGTTTTTAGTCGAAAAACATGTTGTGAATTCCAAAAAACATGTTTGGAAAAATGTTTTTAGTCGAAAAACATGTTGTGAATTCCAAAAAACATGTTTGGAAAAATGTTTTTAGTCGAAAAACATGTTGTGAATTCCAAAAAACATGTTTGGAAAAATGTTTTTAGTCGAAAAACATGTTGTGAATTCCAAAAAACATGTTTGGAAAAATGTTTTTAGTCGAAAAACATGTTGTGAATTCCAAAAAACATGTTTGGAAAAATGTTTTTAGTCGAAAAACATGTTGTGAATTCCAAAAAACATGTTTGGAAAAATGTTTTTAGTCGAAAAACATGTTGTGAATTCCAAAAAACATGTTTGGAAAAATGTTTTTAGTCGAAAAACATGTTGTGAATTCCAAAAAACATGTTTGGAAAAATGTTTTTAGTCGAAAAACATGTTGTGAATTCCAAAAAACATGTTTGGAAAAATGTTTTTAGTCGAAAAACATGTTGTGAATTCCAAAAAACATGTTTGGAAAAATGTTTTTAGTCGAAAAACATGTTGTGAATTCCAAAAAACATGTTTGGAAAAATGTTTTTAGTCGAAAAACATGTTGTGAATTCCAAAAAACATGTTTGGAAAAATGTTTTTAGTCGAAAAACATGTTGTGAATTCCAAAAAACATGTTTGGAAAAATGTTTTTAGTCGAAAAACATGTTGTGAATTCCAAAAAACATGTTTGGACAAATGTTTTTAGTCGAAAAACATGATGTGAATTCCAAAAACATGTTTGGAAAAATGTTTTTAGTCGAAAAACATGATGTGAATTCCAAAAACATGTTTGGAAAAATGTTTTTAGTCGAAAAAACATGTAGTTATAAAAATGTAAAAGAATTTAATAAAAACAGTACTGATTAGTAAAATTGTAAAATAATTTAGTAAAAAAGTAAAAACATGTTTTGTATTGTAAAACATGTTCTGGTTTTTTGTAAATTTTATTGAAAAAATTTTATTTTCGTACATTTTTCCTCTCTGAAAATTATAAACCAGTCTCTATTATAAGCCCTCTCAACTCTCACTATTTTAAGCCCCCCCCCCCCTATAGGGTCTATGAAATTTTTAAGCCCCGGGGATTAAAAGAATAAATACGGTATTCATGCATTATTAATTATTATTCAAAATAAATGGTCAAACGAAATTCCTTTTCACCAAATCGTTGAAAGCATCTGATCCAAATCGACAATTGAATTATTGTAAAACATTTCTCCTGGAAATTGATTTGCATTGTTGGCAAATATATGGCTTAAAAAGGGTCCAATTGAAGAAGTAAGATTTCTGCCTTTCAAATCTTTGAGTTCTTCCATGCATTCAAATGACCAACGACGCTAAAAAATATAATAAAAAATAAAAAATATTGGAAAAAATTTAAAATAACTAAACAAAATAAGGAAATTAATTAATTTAACCAAATCTGATAATAAAGCCTTAAAAAACATATTTATTTTAATAACTCAATTTTTATATACAATATTTCGAAAACCGAAAATAATACTAATTATAAAATAAAATTATTGTGAAATATATGTATTAAACATTAAAAGAATATATTTAGCCCTAAATATTATATCCAAAATTTTCATCGGAAAAAATCAATATTTTAAGGCCTATTCTAGCTTTTTTATAAAAATAATTATTTCCTATTTTATAGCTTCAAAAAATGGTAATTCATTTTTCTACAGCAGGAAAATTTTTAACTAAATTCGAATATTAAAAAGTTTTAAAAGACAAAAATTTTTCCCTTTTTTGGTCATAATAAAATTTATTAATTTTTTATTTTAACTTGAATTTTATGATCCTTACGCGTTCATTGGTCAATTCTCTCTCAAATTCATATTTGAAAATATTCTCATCTCTAAGTTTGGGATATTTTTTAATAAATTTGCATTGACGTTCTGCCACATCCTGACGCAATGTTGAATGGAGTGAAAAAGTTTCTGCTTTCATTTCCGGATTAAGACAATCCCCCCGGGTTATGAGACAATCCAACTTATCAATTGGAACCATAGAATACATGAAAAAATAAAAATTATTACTTCTCATATGCATTTATGTTTTATTAATCTTTGAATAGAATAATCATACTATATATGGATAGAAAAATGATCGATAAAATTAAATTATAATTTTATTATTAATTATACTTTTAATCCAAAATTACGGGATAATTAATTTTTGACCGTGCCAAATATCAATTCCAATTATATATAAATGAAGTGGGACATTGAAAATCTAATATTTACTATATATTCATATTCCTAATCTTTACCATTCGTTAAAAAATTAATAAGATACTCTAAAAAATCTTTAAATTGGAGTTTTCATTTTTCAAATTGCGTAATCGCATTTTTGTTGGTGCAAATTTTATAAAATTCTTAATAATAAATTTAAAAAATACGATCTAATTCAACATTTATCGCCATTTTTGATATTATCTTATCTAACAATCCAAATTAATAATATTATTGAAACAATTTAAAATTATTATTTTATGCTGCAAATTACCGTTTGACAGGCGAAATTAAAAGAAATTCATTGGTCTCATTATTGTAATATTCAGCTTTTTTGCCTTCAATTATGATTGTGCATATATGAGCAAAATATGTGCAAGGAGATGTGGCCCCAAGGAAATCCTATAATATTCAATTAAAAATAGTAGGTAAATTTATATGCTCGAAAAAGTGAATCATATATATTATTATAAATTAACTTTAAACAATTAAAATATATGCAATTTTTAACATTAAATTTGCACAAAAACAAAGTAATTATATAAAAAATATTTTTTAAACCATATAACATGGTTAAGAAGAATTGGGATAAGGTTAATCTAAGTTTATTAGTAGCTTGGACTAGTAGAATCTTAAAGTAGTCTGATTTTACAGTTTTTTGACATTAATGCCGATTTATCAACAAAAAAAATTTGTAAATTAATAATTTATATTTTTTAAATTTTTTTATTATACAGTATTTTGCAAAATCATATAAATTCATCATTTAATTATAAATTCACAAATCAAATAGTATTATAGTTTAAATAATTTTTAATTTTTTACATACATTGATTAAAACGGAAAGCAGATCTATTTCTGTTGTCTTATGGTAATTATAAAATGATATAAGCCTGTGAGGATCCTGATCGGGATTGTAAATATGGAGCAGGGCATTGATCTTGAATTGTGGAATTAATAAATTGGAATTTTTTTTATTGTTAAATCTTCCTATCTATGGTTATCGGAAAAATTTTCCGTCCTCATTGTTATAAACCTTAAATATAACTTTAAAAAAAAACCACCAAATTTAAGAAGGAATGAGGGCGAATTGCAATTTTTCAATAGTAATAATTAATAAAATCATCTACAAAATTCTTTTTTTCTAATTTTTGATAATTTTACAATTTAGTAAATAGGAATTTAATAGAGAATACCGTTCACTATAACTTAAAAAAAGCATCAATTCAGAAAGGAGTTAAATTTGCACTTTTCCAAATTCCTAAATCCTCTAAGAAATGTTTTTTTTGCCATTATTTTAATAATTTAAAATTTAGCAAATAGATAAGCAAGTGGTTTTAAATGGATTAAGGAATTGTGGTGTTTATTCAACAAAGGCATGTAATAATAGTTATTCAAGCCTAAATTTTATAAAATTTATATTAAAGAGAGTATACATTTTTTTAAATCTTTTTTTTATTGAGTTCAGAAAAATTACCATATTTGTTTTATAAACATCTGATCGCAAATACAAAGGTTGATGAAGCATTTTAGGAAAATTAAAATCGAAAAGGATATCGCCATCGAAATCCGAATCATCTGCGAATTTTTTATAATTACATATTACATATTTTAATTAATTATTAAAAAAAAAGTGCAAAATAAAATAAAAATAATATAAATTTGTAAATTGTTATAATTAAAAACCAACCATATTCAGGAGAAAAGCTTAATCGCAATTCGGCACAGTGACCAAGACATTCAACCAGCATATTCACTTAAAAAAATTTTTTGATATGAATTGTTCTATATAGTAATTAGTCATAATTTCAAAAATTAAACCATTGATGCTGTTTTGTCCTTCATTTTCTGCGGCAGTTCTTTTTCTTTTGTGCAATATTAGTGTTGATAAAAGATTCATATCAATATCAATTCGAGCCGCCGAATGAATACATTTTTGCTCAATTAACCAACAAATTTCGGATGCAAATTTTTGCCAGAAAAAATCAATAGCCTAGTGTAAATATTTTTGAAAATATTTATTTTTTGCAGAAATAATATTGAAATTGCAGAAAAATGATTTAGTGGTTTGTCCTAGACCAACAACCCTTAACCAATCGATAGATCTCTTAAAAACGCATCGAATGATATATAATTCGTCGAGTCTCGGCCAAAGAATAGCGATATTAAACCGCCTAAACCATTTCATTTTTTCGGCTTAAAACATATTTTAAAATTATTATAAAATTGGTTTACAAAATCAAAATAATATTAAATAATTCTTTTCGTAAAAATCTATCGTAAGAACAAATAGAGTCCGGTTTTTCAGATTTGCCGGGCCCGGGTACCTGGTATTTTTTTGGTCAGGACCCGGGCCGGACAAGGAAACCTGGATTTACCCGGGACCCGGATTTTATCCGGGCCAGGGTCCAGAAAACCCGGAATTGAATCTTAAAATATCCGGTTTCCGGACCCGGAAACAAACCATTAAACCACTATAAAAATTTCAAATTTTTTTTCTGCACTTTCATTAATTTTTCCAGCAAATTAATTAGAGTATTCCATTTTTTATAATCAAGAAAAGCAAACATACTTCTTCACCAAAATTGCGATAAAATAAATTGTTTGAAATATTCAAATGGGAAATTATTTCCGCATCCGGACATTCCATTATTCTCAGCAAATCTAACTTCATAATCCGAACAAATGGATGCTATAAATAGGCAAATTAATTAGTAATTGTTGATCTGAATTCAAAGAAAATTTTTTGAATTAAAAAATTTGCCTTAATCATGAATTAAATTTCATATAATAAACTAGCTTGGTATGAAAATATTAATATTTAATAAGAGAAAATAAAAAGGGAATGTTAAGCTTATTTTTATATAAAATTAATCAGATGAAAAAAATTATTTTAAAAATTAAAAAAAAGTACATAAGGTTTTTATTTGTTATTCAAAAATTTTAAAAATTTATTTCAAAAAAAAAAAAAGATTTTTATATACGTCCAAAAAATTGTGTAAAAAACGCCAAAATCTTTTTGTAAAAAATTTTTGAAAAATGTCTATACCAATTTTTCACCATTTTTTTCTTAAAAAGATGTCATCCAAAATTTATAAAAATTTTTTAAAATATTGACGAAAATGGCCAAAAAATGGCAAGATATTGATGAATATAGACAAAAAAAATACAAAGAAAATCAACCAAAATATTGATAAAAACGTGTTTTTTGGAACTATTTTAAATTTGCATTTGCAAACAAAATATTTGCATCTAAAAATCCATTCTCTAACTATAAAAATCTGTGTTTAAAGAAGATCCCAAAAATTAAATTATACCAAACAAAACTAGTATCTTCACGGATTTTGAAATCATTACTTTCAAATGTTGTTGTATAATTGAGAAATTGTCAGTCAATAATTCAAGAGCAGGACAGCTTCTCTTTATTCCATGTCCTTCATATCTCAAAGAGGGAGAAATACGACATGCTGTAGAGAAAAAAAATATATAATATTATTAATTATATAGGAAGTCGAATGAAAAATTCGACATTCGAATTAAAATTTCTCTATAAAAATATAACTTGTATAAAAATTAAATTAATAAATTAATCACATAATTTTGGATGCCGAATTTTATTATTATTATTATTAAATAATTAATAAAATTATTTTTAAGGTGCCCATAAAGTGTTAGAAATAGAGCTTGCTTTTTAATTATTTAAAATTACTTGAATTTCGATGGACACAATAGAATTGATGAATTAATAAATTCTTCGTGAGTTCATCATGCACCTCATGTTTCCAAAAGATGTTACAATCAGCAGAGCCAAGCACTGATTCGGACCAATAAATCTTTAAAAGAAATATTCAGTCGGATGAATTTTTATTTTCTTTAGAATTTTTTAACATTTTTTTTGAGAATAGTTTTCACATCAAAATTTTTTTTAATATCGAGGATAAATATTATTAAAAAATGGGAGAGGACTTCTATACTAAAAATGGGAACAATAATAAGAAAATATGGCAAAAAAGTAAATCAAGTTTTCAAATAAAAAATCAAATCAAATTATAAAAACATATTTATACATTCCCCCAGAACAACTTTTTATGCTCTTTAAAATGATATAAAATATGTCCATGTCCAATCAATTCATCCCCATTTTTGGCCACTTAACAGAATTCGAAATTTTCAACCTCTTTTTAAGAGCACCCTTTCGTGTCCTCCTGGAAAAGTTTTTTGTATGTTTATCTATTTTCGATTTTTTTAGAAAAAATAAATCTCGAGATGATTATTTGCGATTTTAAAAAAAGCCCACAAAAAATATGGCACCTCAAAATTGCATAAACTCAAAAAAAGTGCCAAACTTTTATTGACGGTGTCGGTCGAAAAAGTTTCTACTCACTTGACGGCTACTTTTCACTTCATCCTGGTTCATTTTCGTCCATTCCACACAATTTTTGTGCAATTTTGCTGCCCAAGTCAGACTGGCTTGCTTCCAATCGGCCTCTTCCCTATTTAGTGGTCGATCAAAATCATAAATATTCAATCGTCGATGACAATAAATTTTTGGCTCGCCCAACAATTTTTTCACATTTTGTTCACAACAACAATTCAATGCGGTCAAATGGAACATGTAAATTCCGCCAAAATATAATTCCACCTTCGACATTTTGTTTCGTTCTTCCTTCGAAGGCACATGATGATCAGTGATTTTCCTATAAATTGGAGCTTTAAAATTTATCAAAATTTGAAATAAAATAATTTATTTCTTTAAAAATTCATAATAAAATAAATATAAAAAGCAACTTTTTCCCCAAAAATACTCTTTTCTCCAAAAAAATTTTTCTCGTACAAAAAATTTCCAATCTTTTACGCTCAAAAAATTTGTTGTGTTCTAAAATTAATTATGCATTTTTAAAATATAAGAAAAATATTGATCCACGAAATACTTTTTAAAAAATATACGAAAATCGAAAATAATGAAAATATAAAATTGCAGAAATTTTTAAATGGCTTATGAAGCGATTTTCACTTGGCAACCTTTTAGAACTCTTCAATTCATATACATATATGTAGTTTATCGGATTTGGTATGAAATTCAGCTAGTTTTAAACCAAAAACTTGACACAGTTTAAATGAAAAAACTCATTCAGGTTTAGACTAAAACTTACAAACTACCTTTATAAGTTTATTCATGTGTCTCAATAAGTTTTACAAAAATTTTAAATTGGTTTGCCTGCTGGTGAAAATCAGTTCCTAAGCCGTAATAAATTTGTCGACAAAAATATGTCATCCGAAAATATGGCAAATTGGTACAAATTAAAAAATTTTGCATGCGTAGGAAAATTAAATCCATTTCACTTCACTATATAATAATCTCCAGCTAATCATGAAAAATTAGTTTAAAAATATATTTTTTTATGATTTTTAAAATTTATTTTAATTCTGTTCAACAAACTAACAAAAAATCGGTTCAAAAAATTGAAATCATTTTTTTGAGTCCATTTTTATCGCAAAAAATATATAAAAACAAATTCACAAAATTGTGTTCAAAATTTACCAACCATTCTTTGTTGTTCGGTCCAAACATATTTTCTTTTGGACGGAAATGCCGTAAGAATTTTAGTTCTGCGTAGATGAACGGTTTATTGGGATAGTGCTCCTCAATTAGATGATTAAATTGTCGATTCACAAAAATCATACGAAGAAGTTGAGTTCGATTAAAAAAATCGAAAATGTCGAGTTGAATGTTCACATCCACACAAAAATTTTTATATTCTCCAATGTTGTCCATTGAATTATTGTTATTTTAAGGAGAGTGAAAAATAATAAAAACGCTGAAATTTTTTATCTTTATTTATATTACTATGATGGCGCAGAAAAATGTCATTGCCACAATAAAATCAATATTCTCTCTCATTTTAAGTGTCGCAGAAATGTTATTGCCATTGGCTTTTTCCAATTCTCTGCTTTCCATTCTCGACTTCGACGCCGGAGGCTATGATGAATGTGAGATAAAAATGAGGAACAAAAAAATGGTAAAAGAGTGGAGAAAAAGGACTCTTTACTTTTCGCCCCTGCTGGCCAAAATATCGCTGTTTATAAATAAACTAAACATCAAGGAATGAATGAAAATTTAGCAAAAAAAATCCTTACCTTCCCAACATCCGATTTTTTTGAGGAAAGCCACTTATTTTAAAATAATTCAATTTTATAAATTAGAGACTAAAGTATTTTAGGACTCATTCTCATCTCAACAAAATCAATAATGCCTTTGCGTAATTACCCCAGTCGTGCCATTCTCTTTCATCCAATTGTCCCCTCCCCCCTCACCTATATTTCCTTATTTTTCCTAATTTCCAATTCTATTCTAGAAAACTAATAAAAAGACGACAAAATATGTTCACAAAAATGGCAAAAAATATTCACAAAAAAATTATTTCCATTTTTTTCTCACTTCTTCAAATTCTTCAAAAAATTTGTTATCGAAAAAAGCCAAAAAATTGGGAATATTCTCGTCGATTGCCACCCGAATTAATCGATGAATCTCTCTGCTTTTTACCCTATAAAAAAAAATGCTATGAATTGTCCATTTCGTCCAGAAATTATTGTCTGCGCGGTTTGGCCAAATATAGGGCTGAAAAGGCGTTAAAAAAAGTACTATAAAAAAGAAAATTTAATCAATTTATATTATAAAGAAAATTTTTCCCCATTTTTTACAGTTTTTCAAATTGTGTTCTGATCCGGTGTCGAAGGGTTTGCATGGGATTCTTGAAACATTTTTTAATCTGGTAAGTGGCAAATAAATTATAAAATTATTTTCTACAAATCGGTGTTTTATCGAAAAAAATTAAGTCGAAAAAACAAATTCTTTTTCAAAATTATTTATAAACGATTTAGAAAATGGATTTAAACCCAGCAAATTTTTTAAGTCATTAGACCTGTCAATATACATACATATAAAATTTGTTAGCCAAATAAATTCATTTTTTATTGGTTTTTTTTTATTTTAAGAACAATTTGGAAACAATAAAAATACCAATTTAAGTAAAAAACGGGGATTCAGAACTTCTTTGAAATTAATCCTATTTTTTCGAAATAGAAATTTTTATTTGTAAAGCATTTCCATATTTTTATTGGAAAAAATAATTGTTTTTAGAAATATAATTAAACGAAATCGATTAGGACATGAAAATGCTTAACAAAAATGTAAAAAATAATTTATGTGCAATTAATTTACAGAAAGATTGGCTTGCGGATAAGAAGAAAAAAGCGGAAATGGCACAATTGGAACATGAGGAATTGGTATTAAAACAAAAAAAAAACATTTAAAGATTGAAAAAAAATTTCAGGTGGAATTGGTGCTGAATTTGAAATCGAAAGTTGACTCATTGGAAGCATTTAAACAAAAAGTTGAAGTCAGTTTTTTATCTTAATTTTGATTAAGAGGAAATGTATAAAGGAGGAACCAAGGCCAATTTTCAAAATATTTTTAATATAGGCATATAATAGCTAAATCGACGTAGCTCGCTCAATCGAATGGAACCATTTTTATAAAATAATATGCATTTATTACCAAGTTAGGAAAAGAAACATTTGTCTTGTTAAGATATTTTGACTTGTAGCTTGCCTATTTGGCAATATTATCTAACAAAAATGGTACCATTCGATTCAGCTCGCCAACCTGCGTTAATTGTGCTCTAATTTGGTTAGCAAAAATTTTTACCAAAAATGCCCTTAGTCCCTCTTAACATTTTCTTTGGTAAAAGACGGCGACATTCTTTTGCCAAGATGACAAAATATGATGAAATGGATGTCGGATTCGTGTTCTACGCCCAAAATTACCCCTAGGATGGTTCTGCGACATTTGCGGCGTGGATTTTTGCGGCGCGACAGTTGCGGCTCCGTCATTTGCGGCTCCGATATTTGCGGCGCCGACAAATGTGGCGCTATAAATTTGCGGCGTTACCCATTTTAGTAAAATGAATGAATAATATAATTTTCAATAGCTTAAATAGTTTAACATTGATTAATTTACGTTTTAAACCGGTTTTAAGGGTTATCTAAGACGTTAAATCCGAAAATATCATTTGTTTTTAAGTTCAATCCGAATAAATTGATGAAATCTGGTTGGAAATGAAGTCTTAAACGCTGTTTTAAGCGAAATTCGCCAACTAAAATCAGAGAGCAGCAAATTTATAGCGCCGCAATTGTTGACGGACGCCGCATTTGTCGGCGCCGCAAATGTCGGAGCCGCAAATGACGGAGCCGCAAGTGTCGGCGCCGCAAAAGTCGCGCCGCAACTGCCGCGCCGCAAAAATCCAAGCCGCAAATGTCGGTGTACCCCCATATGATTTTCACCATTTTTGGTGGGGGCGTAAAAAACAGAAATATCACAAAATCACATAGATGCCTCAATTTGTCGCCGCTTAAAATAACCCATCAAGAATTGAACCAATTTTTCGTTATCAAATTAGAGAAGACCATTCATTAGCTATCTAATAATATTTATATTGTTCAAATTACCTCAGAATCAAAATTGATAAGTTTTGCCAAAAAAAAACTACTAAATTCTGGATTAGTGAAATTTTCAATGTTTTTTTTAGACATAAACAAAAAAGAAAAAACAAATCACTTTCTGATTTTTAAACCAATTGATATAAAAATCAATAAATAACTAACAGTCCACCCACTCTTTAATTTCTTATTAAAAATTTAAATTGGTTTGTTTGATTTTTTAGGCGACAAATTGATGACCGCTCCGTAATCATAATCACATTATTCATAACGAAAAATTGCCAATTTTAAAGCTTTATAAATTTTCATAATAATTTTCAATTTTTTTTAAAAATTACAATTAAATAGGGATTTTGATAAGAAAATTATAATTTAAAAATGCAAAAATGCAATTTACCCGGATCTTCTAATTTATTTATTTTTTCCAATTAGGCACAGCTGTAATAATGTGGGTTGTCCCCAATTCCCAAATATTAGGGAGAATATTTATTCACTCTTTATTTATTTATCAAATAATAAGTTGAATGAAGAATAAGTGAATGTGTGGAGGTCGGATGGCTGGGTTTTATAACAAAAGATGAGGGATGGGCGGGAACATGGAATCGATTTAAATATAAATGAAGTGAATAGGCGGGTAGGATGGGAAGAGGGAATAGAGGCTGATGGGCGGGAAGAAAAGTTCAATGTCCATTTATCACATCCCCCGGCACTCAGCAAGCGCTTCCACGCGCGATTGTTCTTCATTCTTCTTCTGGATGGAATTTTGCTCGAAATTGGCATGGCCCATTGTTGGCCTTGATCGGCATAAAGGCACATCACGAGTGGACGACTGCGGTTGGCAATGCCCCAATTTGTTCCGAGGAAATCTTGCCAAGCCAATTTTTGAAACGTGGAAAGCGATGAGAATTTTAAGTGACGAAGGAATGCAAAAAATGGCGATTTTATTGTTGAACTTCGATTTAACCGAAGGGAAGTAATTCCATTCCAGCTCAAAACAACCAGTGCCAAAATTCGCGATGTTCGGTGGCTTGATGTTCATTGTTGAAATTATTTTGAGCGGATAGTTTTTGGATTGGCGGATGAGCCTTCCCCGCTCGGCCGAAAATTTATTGCCCTCCACTGGCACTCTGCGATTTATTGGCGAAATTTGAGTTTTATTGATGACCTTATTGAATGGATGAAATTGTCCTTCGCTCATCGGCTTGGTGTTGGGCCCAAATTTTGGAATGAATTGTTTGCCGGCCCAATCTGGTCCTTTTCGCTCAAATTTTTTCGGAGGATAAACCTGAATCGGATCTTGACCATTTTTGCCGGTTTGACCGAATTGCGCGTCCATATCATCGATGAATTGAAAGTCCGATCCAAGGTTCGTATCCAAAGGGTGACCTTTTTCCGCATTGTTCTCTGCTTTTTCGCGAATTTCACATGCTGGCTGTTGTTCTGGCGATTGTATTTTTGTGGTGACCTTTGCAGAATGTTTTGCAATTAATTCAAGCAGAAGTTTTTCATATCCATTGAGGATTTTTTCGATGCTTTCCTTGTCTGCTGGGATCTTTTCTTCACTTTCATTGCTGAAATTTTCACATTTTTTATTGTCGTCCTCTCCTGAATATTTATTCTGGGTAATTGCCCAATTCTCCTGGCCTGTCGAATTCGATTTTCGTGCAAAATGATTTTTGAGATCGTCGCACATTTTGCCGATCTGCCTCAATAATTCATTGTTGGTTATATTGCTTGGTGCTTTTGGGCCAGAATTTTCAACATCGGCGGCCTTTGCTCCCTCATTGTCTTCCATTTTATTGTTGAATGGATTGATCTGAAGTGGAGTCTTATTGGCATTGACTTGTTTTTCCTGCTGGTCCCTGATCACAACCATTTTCGCAAAACCACAATTGGAATATTTTATTGGCGAGTCGGGTTTTGTGGCTGATTCAATTCGATTTTGTTGAAGATCGCTATTCACCAATTTAGTGAATAGTACATTCGGTGCTGCCATGTAATAATGTGGGTTGTCCCCAATTCCCAAATATTAGGGAGAATATTTATTCACTCTTTATTTATTTATCAAATAATAAGTTGAATGAAGAATAAGTGAATGTGTGGAGGTCGGATGGCTGGGTTTTATAACAAAAGATGAGGGATGGGCGGGAACATGGAATCGATTTAAATATAAATGAAGTGAATAGGCGGGTAGGATGGGAAGAGGGAATAGAGGCTGATGGGCGGGAAGAAAAGTTCAATGTCCATTTATCACACAACAATTGGATGGCCAATCGACTTCATTCACTTCTCAAACATTTCATTCATTTGCTGCCGAACATTCCAATTCTCCACCTTCATTCTCGGCTCATCCTTCTTCATCAAATGTTTTTTCCGGCCAAAGGACACCACTGCAATTGGCCAATTTTGATGAGCAGCAACAAATGAGTTGCCAAACTTCTTCCTCATCATCCACCTATGGGGCATTCCAGCCGATCAGGCAAATTGGAGATCGCCGGCATTCACTTGCTGCCGAATATTACCAGCAGTCTCATCTTCCATCATCCTCCGCTCATCTTCCATCATCATCAAGTGGTTTGAAGACACCGCCTCCACCTGCACCCCAGCCTCCTCCTTCATTCTCGGCTCATTTTTCTTCATCAAGTCTCTATTCGCGAAGGACACCTCCCCTTGCCCAAATGCAAAATAGTGAACAAAGATTATTTGATGATGCCACCCGTCCTCAGAAAGCGGGCGGTAAAATTCCGTCATAGGTCCCAGACTCAAAATCAAGTAAATGATATACCATTCGATTCGTCTCATCGAGCTGAGTGTGAAAATGTAAGAATTTTGAGCGCGCTTGCGTTTTAGGCCAAGTTATGGCCAATAAAAATTTTCCCTTAAAAGTGAAGGGTCCCCCCTTATGGGTCGAAAAATTTCAAAATTTTTATTATAGCCAAATTATATATTAATCGACGTGTCTCGATGAGAGAAACTCGAATTTGCCATCGTTTTTGCATAAAACTCAAAAATAAAAAAGTTGTGGCCATTTTTGTCTCGCTGGAATGTGTTGGAACTGCGGAGGAATGTAAGAGTAGTCTCCGGAGTGGCGGAGCCGAAGCGCGGGAACTGGACGAGTGCTTGGCGAGCGCAGCGAGCCAAGCGCTCGTCTGGTCGCGCGGAGGCGGAGCACACGGAGGAGTCCACTCTGAAATGCCCACCGGAGCAGTTCCAATCCGTATTTCCTTTGCGCAACTATAACTTTTTTATTTTTGAATTTTACGCAAAACCGATTGCAGATTCGCACTCTACTCATCGAGACGCGTCGATTGATATATAATATTGCCAAACAAAAATTTTGAACTTTTTCGACCCATAGGGGGGCCAAGCACTTTTGCGATTTTCAATTGGCCATAACTTGGCCCAAAACTCAAGCGCGCCAAAATTATTTACATTTTCACACTCAGCTCATTGAGCTCTATCGAATGGTATATCATTTACCCGATTTCGCGTCTGGGACCTATGACGGAATTTTTCCAAGCGGGCAGATGAACAAGAAGACGAAGATGTAATTCCAATTTCATTCCTCATCAATTTTTCATTCATTCATTCTATTTTGTTTTGGCCATCAACATAATTTGCCCACCAATCTCTTTGCTATTTTTTATTATTTGACCACAAAAATATTATGATCTTTTCTATTTTTTCGCATAATATGGCCACAAAAATCTGATAATTTCTCCATTTTTTTTATAATTTGGCCTTGTTTTTCTCTATCTTTTTCGTTGCCTTTTTTCCATTCATCGACTTTTTTAATTCTACATATGTCTTTTTATGGAAATTATAAATTAATTTTTTCCACATTTTTAAACACATAAAATAAATTTTTAATTCAAATTTTCCATTTTTTTAAGTATCTCCTTTAGTTCCTAATTTTCTTTTTGACTAAAAATTAGTTTAATAATTTTTAAAAAAAAAATTAAAAATTTGGCTAGCGTAGCAAAAGAGCCAGTATCAATTTCGGTTAGCTGATAAGGACGAGAATCGAACCCGACTTTCTTCTTTTTATTCCAATCTCTCAACCAACTGTGCTACGAGAGCTTATGTGCAAAGTTTAGAAAAAGGTAGAAAGAGTCATATTTTTTGCTCTAAATAAGTCGTCAAAAATAAGAAACTATTTTTATTCTAATGAGATGGGTCTTTTTCTTTTGTCATTTCACTTTTCTTTCTTTTTTTATTATATATAGGAAGGAAATGAATGTTTGGTTATAAGGGGCGGGCGTAGCCGAATGGGTTGAGTTGGAGCAATCGGAATCGAACTGTTGCTATGAGTATTAAAGTTCGATACCCAGAAGGGGAGCGGGACATTTCGACAGTGGACATTTCGACAGTGGACTTTTCGACAGTGGACATTTCGACAGTAGGCGGACATTTCGACAGTGGCGGATTTTTCGACAGTGTCCACTTCGACAGTGGACATTTCGACAGTAAGCTAGGACTTTTAGACAGTGATGAAAAAAACCTATAAACCGGTTTTGTTTTGGTACAAGTTATATACCAATCGACTCGTCTCCGTCAGCTGAACCTTAATATAATATTAACTTTGGTCAAAACTCAAAAATAAAAAAGTTATACTCATTTAAGTAGGAGTAGGTATTTAAGTAATGTATAAGAATAAAAATGACCGTAACTCAATTATTTTTGAGTTTTATGAAAAACCAATGACAGATTCATGCTTAGCACATCGAGGTGCATCGATTAAGCTATAATTTGATCAAATGAAAAATTTTACAAATTTGAACCATAGGGGGGACCTTTTACTTTTTAGTTCATTAATTTGATCATATTATTTATTTTTTATTTGAAGCTTTCACTAGAATAAAATTTGATTTTGATATTCATTTTGATGAAAAGAAACTGATAAAGTATGAAATTTTAAAAAATATGCCTATTTTTGGATAAAAATGTGATAAGTTCCTTATACAATAAAGATATCTATAACTTTTTTATTTTTGAGTTTTGACCAAAGTTAATATTATATTAAGGTTCAGCTGACGGAGACGAGTCGATTGGTATATAACTTGTACCAAAACAAAACCGGTTTATAGGTTTTTTTCATCACTGTCGAAAAGTCCTAGCTTACTGTCGAAATGTCCACTGTCGAAAAGTCCACTGTCGAAGTGTCCACTGTCGAAAAATCCGCCACTGTCGAAATGTCCGCCTACTGTCGAAATGTCCACTGTCGAAAAGTCCACTGTCGAAATGTCCACTGTCCAAATGTCCTAGAGCCCCCAGAAGCCCCAGATATTTTTTAATTTAATATTTAATTTGTTGTAGATTATTCGTAACAAATAATAGAGAAGTTTTTGCACATGAAAAGTCCCCAATCCCTCCAAATAATTTAAAATTTATTGTCTGCTGGTCATATTAAAAATTGTTTCTAAGTAATTTTCAAATTCTTGTTTTCCAATTTCCCTCTATGTGAAATAATCAGAATTACAAATAAACATTTTATATCTTTAAAATTTAATCGAAAATATTTTTATTTTACCAAAAAATAAATACAATTTTTCCACATTAAAATTCGTCAAACGAAAAATAGAATGAAAATAAAATAATAGGAAAAGTCCACTTGAAATTAAATTTGGATTTGTGAAGAAGACAAGGAAATATCGAAGGGGGAGACAGAGTCAAGCGCATTTTGGGTGATGCGAAAAAAAACAGATGAAAAAAAAATCAAAAATTTATTTATTTATGTGTGTCATTTTCATTCATGTGTCAAATATTTCCTCCTCCTCCTTCCACCATAGCCGATTGTTGCGCCGATGGCTGATTTTGATTGTTGGTCGGCGGTGGAGGCAAATTCACAATGGAACCACCAACCATGTTGCTGTTGTTGCTATTTGATGAACCTATAAATAGTGGAAATTGTTAAACGGAAATATTTTTAAAAATGGCGAAAAGATAGCGGTTAAATGGCTTGTGTCCAAGACCTCCAAACCATTACGATATATACCCAATTGAAAGAAATTGATAGATTTCATTAAGAAGCATCGAATAATAAATATATAATTTTTGAGGGTTTGGTAAAAATTAAAGGTAATTAAACCGCTTAAACCATTTCATGATTTTTGGTTCAAAACTAATTCAAATTAAGCCTAGAGGCCTAGGATAAACGATAAACTGCGGAACCACTAAATTCTTCTCGTCATTCTAAATATTAATAATTACATTGCTAAATTATGGAATTTACCAGCTGATGCTATGCCGTTAAATTTTGGAAATTTCGACTTCATTACTTCCCATAGATTTATAAATATGCTCAATCGACTCGGTTTGGTCAATTTTATCTAAGAAATTTCAATTTCAAATCCGAAACACTTAGACAAGAGAGTAAACCAAACCAGTTTGGGTTTAAACAATGGTTCAAATTTTCAAAATAAGCTCGTAACGGTTTCAAACCGAAATTTTATAGGCTAAATCGACCATGCCGGATCGAATGAACCCATTCTTGCCCTTATAGGTAACACCTAGGTGTCGAGTTTTTCAATTGGCAAAATGGCAGATTAGCCCATTTTAGAAATTTTGGTTTCTAGACTTCGTACAGACTCGAGAATAGGCTCATTCGACTCGGTATGATCAATTTAGTCTGTGAAATTTCAATTTCAAAAATCATTTTGAGGTACGAATTTGTTTTGGAAAGCTAAAACCCTTGTTTAAACTTAAACCGGTTATGGTTTAGCAATTTTTGTTCGGGTTTGAAATTGAAATTTGACAGACTAAATCGACCATTCCGAATCGAATTAACCTAATTTCAAGTCATTAGGTAGCCTAGAAGTCTCGAGAATTCCAAATTTTATGGCCTATCCCCTTGCTAAATTCCGGAATTTGTTCCAATTTCCAAAAATTTTTCTTACCAATTGAAAGCGGCGGTGGCAAATTCGGTCGATGATCTTTTCCTCCTCCTCCCACCAGTGCGGTGCCTCCTCCGCTGCCAGCCATCATCGATTCTCCGCCGGCGGGTTTTTGGCCTGTCCTTGCCCCACCACTTTGTTGTTCCAATTCGTCCAGGCGGCCCTGCATTCGACGCTTTTCCGCCTCCAATAAATCCATTCTGAAAAATTTAATAAGAATTTAATTAATTTGGAATTATAATTCGAAATATCAATTTAATTTAAATCGTGGAATTTTCTCTAATTAAATGTCTAATTCTTCTCGCATCGATTAGTGTTAAAATTTTAAAAATTTCTTTTCTATAATATTTTCAGGAGTAAAACGCCAAATTTGTCTTTATATCCTTGGCCATTTTATTAAGGCAATACCAAATAGGCAAAATTAAGGCCAAATTTATGATAAATTATGTCAATATTTTCCATGGGAATTTGCTTACTAAGAGATGAGAATGGTTGATAATTTAATTTCAAAAATTTAAAATTATAACAAAAAGATAAAATATAATTTGGAAATATTGGATCTAATCTAATAATTTACAAATTGTTCTAAACATACCGTTTGCCGAGTGTGTTGAACAACGATTCCTGCTCATGTTCCAGGGAATTCTCCAAATCCACTTTCTCGCGTCGTAATTGCTCCAAAGACTGGAGGGAAAAAATAATTTTTAATTTTTTAAAATAATTTATTAGGGAGCAGATTTTATGATTTGGTATTTTTGTTTAAATCAGATTAATAAGAAAAAGGTTTTTGAGCATTTATTTCATATTTAGACGTAATTTTTTGACTAATTTTTTTTGATCTATTTTTAACATTTTTGGAGGAAAAATTTTAGTGTAAAAATGCAATGAAAAAAAATGAAAACCTATTTTGCGATCCAAAAATTCTCATTTTCAAATTTAATTAATTTTTTATATTGAATAATTTCACATTTGAGGCGATTTAATATTACTTTTAATTTAACAAATTAATCTTGACTTAACAAAAAATAAATTTGTACTCACTTTGTGATTGTTTTGGATTTCGGCCTCCAATTTGCGGATTTTTTGCAACAAATTTGACACAATGAAACTTTGGTCCTTGCCCAGTTTTGATGCCAATTCGTCTCGTTCCCCTTCCAATTGGGTCAATTTTCGCATCAAATCTGAAAAACGAGGGAATAATGGATATATAAAAATCGTCAAATTTTATAGAATTGATTTGTGCCAAAATTCAATTCGTAGAAAAATTTATTGCTTATAAGACAAAAATGAATTTTTCTTTGGGTAATTTGGAATGCTTAAAATGATTTTGGCTTTCATTTTGTCCAAAATTTTTGCTAATTTTGGTAAGCCTAAGCTCATCAGTTCCAACATTTACCATTAAATGTTGGCATTTTTTACAAAAATGGACAAATCCATAGTTTATTTCTTTTCGGTTAATTGATAATTTTTTCATTGTATTCTTATTATTTTCCCATCAAAAATTTTTGATAAACCATTAATCAGAAATTCCTCCTCTTGCTCATATTTCAACGCCAATTGCTCTTTGTCCGTCTTCAGCTTTTGGATTCGTTTGAGCAACCTAAATTAAGAACAATTTTGAATAAAAATGGAAAAGCAAAATGGCAAATTTTTATAAGGACTTGGATTAAGAAACAGCTATTTTGGTAAAACTTATTTTTAAAAACAGCCATCAATAATTTAATAGAAAAAATTGATACTTGTGCAGTTTGGATCCCTTTTTCCCCAAGAAGAAAAAAGTAAGCAGTAAGGATAAGGGTGTCACCCCCCTTTGGGTCATCAGCAGTCCCGTACCCAGGGAGATGGATAGGGCCACCCCCAAGCCGTAAAAAAAAGTAAAGTGATGAGCTTTTTGGGAGGAAAATTTTCCGCTGGACGGTCATTTTTAGTTCAAATTTTTCGCTGCGCGGCCTATTTTTTAAAAAATTTTCCCTGCGGGGCCATTTTTGGCTTAAATTTTGCCTTGCGGGGCCATATGGCGAAAATTGCCCCCTTCCAAAAATTTTTCACCCCCCGAAATTTTTTTTCTGGCTACGCTACTGGCCATGGTCCATTCCCAGAGAAAATTCCTGAGTACGGGCCTGGTCATCAGTATTAGGGTTAGGGTCAAGCAATGATGATTTCCAAATCCAAATATGATGGGATACAATCATCTCGGGTAATCCTATAAATGCTAAACCCTATCGCCTATCCCTAACATCCATAGAGATAGAGGGACCCTTCACTTTCCCTTACTTTTTTTCCTTCTTGAAGAAAAAAGGGATCCAACACCCAACTCGCCATAACCTAAAATTTTTAGCTCATTTGTTCGAAAATTTTTTTGCTTAGGTTCTTACCATATTAGCTTTTATATGATACAATTTTGATTTTCTTTACTACCCAATTCTTATAAAATGTCAGTGCCCAATTCTGCTGGGCGCAATCAGTGATAGAAGGACCAGGGAACCAGTGTGATAGGGAGAGGGGGGCTACTTGGACGCTTTTCTCCGCCATCCCCGCTCCTCAAAAACTCTGTTTTAATTAAAATTTTCGGATGGCCCCTCCCCCTCCGATAAATAAGTCCCCCGGGGAACGGGGTCGATCCCGATTTCGGAGATAATCCAAGTCAGCTCTTTTCAATATTCATTTGTTAAAATTTTTATGAATGAAAATAAACCGTACATATTGGAGATGTATTCCTCCTCTTGTTCAACCCGGACTTGCATGCGCACCTTGGACTCGCGGATTTGTTTGTTCTCTTGCTCCAACTCCGCATTTCGATGCTTCAGCTGCTCAATTTTCAACTGCAAAAATTTTGTTAAAAGATTAATGCTTTTTCAATATTAAATAAATACGATTTCGAAAGTCGAAATAGACTAAATAAATTTCTTTGATGTCAAATTCTGCTGAAGCTCATTTAATTGTAGCATGATGGATTTAACGTAACCATAGAACTAGGATAAACCTATAGAGTACTTTTATGGCTATGCATTTTGATTAAGGAAAAGGAGTTCGCCCCAGTTGGTCGCCGAGCCGATTGGTCACCGAGCCGAATGGTCGCCGTTTAATAATTCATCAACGTTTGAACCAATTAGGATGATTTTGTTATAAAATTAAAGAGCAGACTATTGGCTATTCAAAGATATTAATTTTATTTAAATTGGTTCAGAATTGATGAAATTATGCCGCAAAAACCATTGAGAATTCCGATAATCACTTGTAAAATTCGTCTTAAATGGTTTTGAGCATAACTTTATCATTTCTGAACCAATTTAAATAACATTAATTTCATTGAATAGCTAAGAGTCTGCTCTTTAATTTGATACCAAAATCATCCTATTTCGTTCACATGTTGATGGGTTATTAAACGGCGACCAACTGGCCGCGACCAATCGTCCGGCGACCAATAGGGCTGTTCCCTATTGGAATTATGTAATTTTTTGTCAAATTTTATATTAAATTTTATAATAAATTTAAAAAAACCGTCACTAACATCAGCTGCATTTTTGGCGGCAACCAGTTCAAGGCACTTCTTCACCCAAAAATCCTTGCTGTCCGGATTCTCGCATTGTTCCTTGTCCAAACTGGATGAAGATGAGGCCAACTCTTCGAGCATTTGAAAATTGCTGCTGTTGTTGTTACGCGGCGAGGCAGGTGGCAATGGATGGCGAAGTCCACGAGGCGATGGCGACGGACGCGGTGAGGGCCGGGGCGACGGTGACATTGACATACGGGAATTGCGCGAATTTGCTGGTGAATGCATTTTTGTAGTGGTCTCTTCTTTGGCTGAATAATTTGTGTTGAAAATTAGTCGTTTTATAAAAATGATGATTTTGTAAATTTTGCTCAAAAAATGATAATTAGGAAGAGAGTGGAGACTGGAGAGTAAGCTTGTTTTATTCATTATCCTCTTATAGAACTTGCGCATTTATATCCGCAATTTGCAAAATTGTAGGTGTTACTCTTCATTCGGGATTCGGGTACTATTGCAGTTTACGGGCTTGAAGGAAAAAGGATGAAGAAGATTATGAAGAAGATCATCCCCATCATTATCTACTTATTTTTTCATCATCCTCATCTTTTTTCAATTCCAGCCGGTAAATTGCGAGAGTACCGAATTTTCATTCGAAATTTTTGGTAAAACCTTCAAACTTTCGTAAGCCCTAGCTTTAATTTTTGTATCCACCTTCATTTTTGCAAATTGCGAAAATAAGCTGCATAAGTTACGAATTTTATTCTATAATTTTTATACCTTAAGATTTTTCAATATTTTTTTTCTTATTATACGCAGAAAATTGTTTTTTAAAAAGTTTTGGTTTTAATAATCAATAATGTAATTTTGATTGCTTAACATTTTTGATTTATGAATAATAATAATAATAACCTTTTGATGTAGTTCTCGAAGAAGATGATGGGAAGATGCCGATAAATTATCAAAACAAAGTAATTATATTTTCTGACTTTGCTGAAAATAAATTAATTTTATTTCCAAAAGTGTTTCTTTTAAGATAATGTGAATTGTACGATTGGGGGGGATGGGATAGGATGGGCTATCGTTTTGTTATTAGTTATGTGGTTGAGTTCGATAAATGTGGAGAATGGTACCAAAATTCCACAAATAACAACCACACACTTCCCTCTTCATCATCATCATCATCAATTTCACCAAAATTCAAACATTTATGCATTAGTTGGATCGGTCGGTAGGGTCTAACCGAAAAAAAAACAACTACTCTGCCATCTCTGCTCCTCTCTGTTTCCCTAATCTTTTATTTATGTTTTTTTCTTTATCACTTTTCTCTCTCATTTTCTATAAAAATGCCAATTCGATAATAATTTAAAAACCAAAAAATGTAGCACAGTGCACAGATAGGCGGAGTGCAGAGCGATGAGCGGGTGCCGGAGTGTGAACGAATTTAAATTGAAAAAAAATCTGAAGAAATTTTATGACGCTTCTATAAGAGAAAAAAGACAAATTAAAAAAGCAATAAAAGTGCATATTTATGCTATAATTTTTTATTTTAATCCTCTCATACATTCAATTCCAATTGCAAATTCCAATATTCATCTGCAGCAAATTTTCCTATAGAACAGTAAAACTATGAGTTGGGGAGCGGGGTAGTAGATGGCAGCAACAGCAACTATTTGGCCATGTGTATACTTAAAAACTTTCATGAAAGTTTCTTTCATGAAAGTTTGACGAAAATGTGTATACTATATAAGAAATTGATGATTGAATGGTTTCAACAAATTTTTAAATTGTAATATTTTGAATCAAATAAACTGGCATAATTTAATCAATAAAATCAATCAATGTGTGTCAAACAAATGAGATTTATGTATTGAAGATTTAATTAAAATGAAAAGAAAATAAATTAAAGTCGTCGTCGGAATGTTTCATTCAATTTTTATCCCAAATCATTTCTTCAATATTTTGCTGGAACATGTCGGTTCATCTTCATCTTCTTCTTTTCCATCATCATTTGATGTGTTCTTCTTCATTCCCAGCTGCTTCTTCTCAATTTGTTCGTTGCAATTCAATTCGCCAATTTTGTCGTCATTCTTTAATATTAAATTTTTAGTCAATTTTTTAAGATATAGATATTTTTTTTTATCGAAAAATTTTTGCGATATAAAAACTTTTTTGTTATTATTTTAATCACATGGAATAAAAAGTTATTTTACCTTTCGTCGTTGGATTTTGATTCCAAAAATTTGCTCAAGTCCATTTACAAATTTCACACTAAAATCGAATAAATATTCCCCATTAGTCGGCAAATTGGCCAATGTGAATTTCAATTTGTGTTCTTCAAAATATTTTGCCGAAAAAATGTACAATTTCTTCTCGTCAAAATGCACAAATTTTCCATCTTAACAAAAATTTATCAATTAAATAAATCAATTTTTAACACCTTTTAATATTCCTTTTTGACAAATTTCCCAAAGTTTTTTGATTGAAGAAGAGCATTCTATGAATAAATCAAAATTGATAGTTTCAAGAAATTCCTCGGGATACCTATAAAAAAAAAAGAAATTATACAAAATTTTAATTTAATTAATTTTTTATTTACTTTGCATTGGAAACAAAGTTGATCAAAAAATCGACATAATCCTTTGGACATTTCTGAAGATGACATCGCTTGTTTATTTTGAGATGTCGAAATTGAGTGAATTTGGCGCCACGACGCAAAAATAAGTCCAAATTGGGATTGAAAGAAATGTCCTTTTTTGCCTCCAAAATGTTGCCGTCCTTTTCTTCAAATGAATTATCGTCCTTTTGAATAAATTTATTGACATCCTCCAAAGACTGTGAATTGAAATTGAAATTATTAAAAAAATATTGATAGTAATTTAATTAATTTGGCGAAAAAACATTAAAAATGGCTAAAAGATTTAGCGGTTCATGCATCTTCTCAAGGCCCAAAATCATAAATCCAATCGATAGATCTTATCAAGATGAATCAAATGATATAAAATTTGTTATGTTTTTATCAAAATTGACGGGTTTTAAACCATTTTTCGATTTTAGTTTTAAAAATGTTAATTTCTAATAAACCTGCATCTGCCATTGTTTGAATTTCAATAAATGAATGAACTCAGAATTCAAATCCATCGTGATTTTAAACCATTCATTCCCATTCATTTTGTTCTGCACAAATCTCAATTTATATCTACTAACACCATATTGAATCAATTCTCCATCATGAATGCACAAAATTTGGCCATCGTCCGTTTTCAATTCAACAGAATCGAATACACATCGGCTTCCAACCCGAAATTGCTTCTCATTGAATAATGGCTTCAAAAATGTTGGCAATGGAAGTGGTTCAAAGCAAGCAAAATCGAAATTCGCAATTTGGAGCATCATTTGTGTAGAACTGGAATTAAAACCAATTTTTATTATAAATTTTTAAATCAAACCTTGGATTTGCCAAATGGAGGAGCAATTTTTTCATAAAATTTTCTGGTATCCCAATAGCATGTGGGCTATAAAATTTTCGTTTTGATGTCAACCAACTGCCATAACGCAACAATGCATCCATTTCCGGTTTCCATTCAATTTTATTGTAAATCGCCAATAATTCTCGATCATTTTCCTCTTCATCATCATCTTCAGCTTCAACCAATGTGTCAATATATTCATTCAGAGACTGAAAAAATGATTGAAATCTTTTATTAAATTTAATATTTTTTCTGATTTAAATTTCTTCAGCTTCTAGAATAAATTTTTTTAAAAGAATTTTTAATGAATTGAATATTTTAAACCGTTTTAATCTGCTGAATTGTGCGAAGCATTCTGGGCTTATTTGTTTCAACAAATGCATAGGATGGAACATTCACCAAAACATTGATTGCAGCGGCCAATGGCAAACATTTATGCATTTCAACGAGCAATTCAAGAGGCAATGGTCTGATATATTCAAAATTGTTGTTTTCCATATTGAATATTGATTGATATTTAGTTTTGTCTATATTAAAAAAAATTATATTTGATATACTATAGTACGGCGGGCAATCGGCAGAAAAACTATGCATATGCATTGCTGCTCAAATCAGGGCTGCCAGATGTGAGATGTCCTTTTTTTAAAGATTTGTCCTTTTTTTGACACGATTGTCTGATTTTGTCTGATTTTTACTAAAATTGTAATATTTTCTTAAAAAATGCCTAAATTTTTCGCTGCGCGGCTATTTTTGGATTAAATATTTCGCTGCGCGGCTATTTTTGGATTAAATATTTCGCTGCACGGCTATTTTTGGACTAAATATTTCGCTGCGCGGCTATTTTTGGGCTTAAATTTTTCGCTGCGCGGCTATTTTTGGACTAAATTTTTGGCTGCGCGGCTATTTTTGGACTAAATTTTTCGCTGCGCGGCCATTTTGGGCTTAAATTTTTCGCTGCGCGGCTATTTTTGGACTAAATTTTTCGCTGCGCGGCCATTTTGGGCTTAAATTTTTCGCTGCGCGGCCATTTTGGGCTTAAATTTTTCGCCTGCGGCTCGAAAAATTGTAAAAATTTCTTTTCAAAAAAACATGTAATCTTAATTCTAGATGATCCCCGGTTGATCATTTATGATAAAAAACAAAATTAAAAATTTTAATCAATTTATATTCGCTTAAAACGAAAATCTTTATTTTAACCTCCAAATCTTTATTTTCATGGCCAATGTCCTTTATTTTGAAAAAAAAATCTGGCAGCCCTGGCTCAAATCGATAATTTATTTATTGTTTTTTTTTTCCTTTTTTGTATATCAATTTTGAAGCTTGGTAGTGGGAATTGGGAAACCCCTAACGAAAAAGAAAGGAATTTACTTTTTTAGGATCAATCAATTAACCAAAAAATCACGGGGTTTTCTCGAGGTTTAGTATTTAGTTTTATAAATCAACAAAAAATCCATCATAGAAAAACTTTTTTAAATGACCATTTTAATGGGCTAAATTCCTTTCTTTCTTCCTCCGGAATGCCATCGTCGAAAGCAAATAAGGATAAGGATGCTTATTTAATCCCCTTCTTCGGCACATAACCTCCTCCACATTAGCTCTCTGGCCTTTTCTATTCCCATGCCCCCATCTCGTCCTTTTACGTCATCATGGCGTCCCACTTATTTTTTTGGGAAGAGACGGGCCTAATAACTTTTCAAAACAATTTATTATTTTTTTCCGAAAATCCACGCTTGAATAAAATAAATATGTTCATGTTCCTTTTTTATTCCATTTTTTCATCATTTTAATCCAAATTTTAATAAGCGTTGAATAAAAAAGGGTAGTGTGGAAATGGGTTAAATAAAGTAAAGCAAGGAAAAAGAAAACACAAATTTCTACTTCCTCAATACTTCAATTCCATCCATTTTTCTAGGTAATAAATTGATTAAATATAATCTCAAGTTGCTTGGTAGCAATATAGGAAAGAAATTTATTTATTTATAAGCAGTAAGCACACATCAATTTATTGTGTCAATCAAAAATCCGTTTCCCACGTTCCTAACGGAAACAATTACTTATTTTTAAATTTTTTATTAGTAATGATTATAAAATAAACTATACATTAGTCGTTTGAAAGTTGAAATCCTCGCTAATCCGCTCATATCCCACCCTAATAATCCGGGGACATTTTTCCTCCCAATTCTGTTCCGCATCTGCTGTTGGTTACTTCTCAAGCACCCTAAACGGCCCAGCAGAGGGCCCACACAAATCCAAAATCCATTTTCTTTTATGAATGCATATTGAATACCTCCATTTTTTGTCTGCCCAGCTGCGTTCCCTTCCCCCACGCCCCACCTCTCTTCCGCTCCCAACAAATTCCCAAAATGAACCAAATAATTTATTCAAAAATCCATTTTCCAAACAACTTTCGTTCTAAACACCACCGCCACCGCTATTCAACCCAACTTCCGCTGCCAATTGTGTTTGGCTTCCATTCTAATGACGCCAATAATCGATCTCCATTTACTATTACTAGCCAGTAGCGCCACATCACATGCCATAAATATCGCGTTCGGTTTTTGTAATAACTTTTTGACGCTTGCGACCTTAAAGCAAAACTTTATATCATTTGATAGAGCTCGTCGAGATACGTCGATTATTAATGTATAGTTTGTCACGGTTTATTTAAAATTAAAAATAAAAACTTTAAAAACCGTATTTGGTTTTGATTTATAACTTTTTTTGGTTTTGAATTAAACTAAACTCCGATCTCCGACGATATACAGACAAATGACAAATCGGTGTTTCTTGACGAACTTTATCGATTGCTATAAGGTTTATAAGGCTTAGAAAACATTAAGTTAAACTTTCGGCAAAATTCCGATCTTTCGACAATTAATAGAACATTTTCCCAATTTAATTTACACAATCAATCTAATAATCCGATCTTTAATTCAGAGATATTAAAAAATTATTTTCGGGTTGATAAAGCATCGCTCAAATTGGAATCAATCGCAGTGCATAATTTAAATTAATTATTTCTACAATTACAATTTAAAACAACAAAATCAACACAAAATGGTACAAACTTATCAAAGTCCAGTCCGTGTCTATAAATATCCATTCGAATTGGTTATGGCAGCATATCACAAGGTTTTTTGGAATTAATTTCAAAGTAAATATTTCGAAAATTCATCAGCGCTTCCCAACATGTCCACAAATTCCAATTTTTGTTGGCTCCGACATCACATATGAATGGAAAGCGGAGGACGGGGGCGAGGAAATTGTTGAACGCAAATGTCAGCTCAATGTGGACGCACCGTATTTGGTCAAAAAGGTTTCTTTTATTATCCTTAGAACATGTTAGCACTAATTATAAGCCCCAGTGGCGGTTTTAGGGTAGGGGTGCTGGGTTGCTCACCCCCGGGCCCCGGTTTGGGTGAGTGGCAGACCGGGTGCCGTGGAGGTAGAAAGAAAAATAGGGGTTTTGTTTACAAAGTTAAAAAACCAGAAAAATTTTCCCGATCGCGCCTATCGGCGCTCGCAAATTTAGATTTTTGAAGGAGCTCCCCGGAGTGCGGTGCTGTGATTTTTTCGGCTCCTCCCCCCCTCCTCTGGAAAAATCCTAGAACCGCCAAACACCATTATTAATATTAATAAGGATATTTAATTCTGTAAAATAAAAATCCAATCTAGGTCTATTGTTTGGTACTTATTAGCTTTTTTTTGGAAAATGCTTGGTCCCCTTTGGTTTGTCAAATTTCAGGTTAGGTTTAGATTTAGACAGGGTTAGGTAAGGGTTAAGGATCATCTTACCAATATACTAAACCCTAACAATAACAACGTTAGAGTGGGGCGGGGAGGGGGGGGGGGACAAGCATTTTCGAAAAACCCTAAGTACCTATTGGTTTGGTAGCTCCTAGTTCCCTTGGGTTAATCCCAAATCAGGCCCGTAGCTACGGTACGGGGGGGGGTGTTAGGAGGCATGCCCCCAGCCCTACTTTGGAAACAAAATAGGAAAAAAAAATTAAAGGGGGACCCTTCTGACATTTTACTCTGCGCGGCTATTTGGCTGATACCCCCCCCCCCCCTAAAATTTCTGCCCCCTTAAAAATTTTTCCTGGCTATAGCTTTTCCCAAACTTTATCCTTTACTTTACATTCTCGAATAACTCACAGATTGCCGGCGTCGACTACGTGTATTTCAAGCAACGCAATCATTTGGATCTGCGGAAACGGACCCTTCTCATCGAGGCCTCCAACATTTCATTCTCTAGCCGCATTGTGGTCATCGAAAATTGCAGATATTATGTTTGTTTGTTTTTCAATAATTTATTACACCTAAATCTTATTAAGGTTCACACTGAAAATCCGGAATGGACTTGTTTTGAGCAGAGTGCCAGTTTGGATGTGAAATCCTTCTTTGGATTTGAGACCGCCGTTGAAAAGTTGGCTGTCAAACAGTATGGCGCAAACATTGCAAAGGTTCATAAATTTCATTCTATTTGAAGTTGCATATTAGCTTATAAAGATAGGAAAATTATAAATGGATGGTAGTACCAAATACAATCAATTTTGGTAAGACCAGAATTTTAACCGGCCGATTTTACAAATCTCGGATTTTAAGTCAACCCAGAGATTCGAGAATAGACTCACTCGATTCAGTAGGGTACGCTCCAGTTGGTCGCCTTCCGGTTGGTCGCTGTTTAATAACTCATCAATGTGAACCAATTAGGATGATTTTGGTATCAAATTTTAGAGCAGACTATTGGCTATTCAATGATATTAATTTTATTTAAATTGGTTCAGAATTGATGAAATTATGGCACAAAAACCATTGAGAATTTCGATAATCTCTCATAACTCGGCAAGGGTGGGGTCCGACCCCCTCCCCCCCCCCCCCCCCCCCCACAACGCAGCACTCAGGGGATTTACCAGGCGGGAACCACGCACTATGCAGGGGGAGGAAGGAAAAAATTAAAAAATTTTTCGGAAAAATTGGAAAATTTTTCGCTGCGCGGCCATTTTTAGGTCAAATTTTACCCTGCGGAGTTGTTTTTGGCCCTACATTTTCGCCTGCGGCGCAAAAAATCTGAAATTGGGACTACGCATGAAAAATTAGGGTGGACCTCGCCCACCAGCAACCACGCAGCCACCCATGATGACCCACTCCCTTGCCGAGCTATGAAATACGTTTTAAATGGTTTTTTGAGCACAACTTTATCATTTTCGAACCAATTTAAATAAAATTAATATTATTGAATAGCTAAGAGTGCTCTTTAATTTGATACCAAAATCATCCTATTTGGTTCACATGTTGATGAGTTAATAAACGGCGACCAACTGGCCACGGCCAACCGTCCGGCGACCGACAGGGCTGTTCCCGATTGGCATGGTCAATATAGTCTATGAACAAGTTCATCCACTATTATGTGATTAAATCTAGTGGTAGATCGCAGGAGGCGTGATAGAAATCTAGCTGACAATTACTAACAAGCTCATTCGGTCTAAATAAATCAATTATGCCGAGTCGAATGAGACTATTTTCGAATCTTTATGAATTCTAAAGCCGAGATTCCCAAAATCTGCAACAATCTATTAACTGTTAGAAAATAGAAACCAATCAAAAATAAAATATATATATTCAAATTTTTCCATTTTTCAAGGGCAAAGAGGTGCTGGAATTTTTCATCGAAGAATTGATCAAAAACGGCGTGAACCAAGTGCCCAAATGGAAACCGGTCCCAGGAATAACAGGTAATTTTAGTTTAAAAATGATTGAAATGATAAAAAATAATGTTGTAGAAAAAATTCTCGAAAAAGGTGTTCAATCGGCGGATGGCCTAATTGGAGGAGTCGAATTGGCAACAAAAGTGAATGGAAAGGTTGGCGGTGGAACAATGATGGCAAACGATGAAGCAGAGAAGGAGGTTCCAATACCAGACAGGTTAATTTAAAAAATATCAAAAATAGACCATTGTGAATAAGCATAGGCGTTCGAGAGAGGATTAAACCTCAAAGCTTACCTTTCACTCAAAAAAGATTCATTATCCAAGAACTAAACCCGTAGACTTATTAATTGAGAAATATTTAAAATTGCGAATACAGTATTGAAAATTGCGAAAAGTTTATTACGGTTTAGTGGTTTACCCAAAATTCACTAACCACATACCATTCGATAAAGCTCGTCAAGACGCGTCGAATGGTATATAATTTATCATGGTTTAATTGGTTTTGAACCAAACCCCATATGATGATTTTAAGTTGAAACCCTTAATTTTTGATCAAACCACGACATAATATATACCATACGACGCGTCTTGACTCTTGAAACTTGACGAGATATAGCGATTGTGTGTATGGTTTGGTGTCTAGCATAAACCATTAAACCGGTATAAACGTTTCTGAATTTTCAATACTCTATTCGCAATTTTCAGTAATTTATTCGCAAAATTAAATACCATCCCTTATTAATTTACCATAAAATTTTCTCTATAGGGATTTTGGGTTGAACCCATTTTCGCATATCGCATTACCCCTTTACCTAAATTTTGTAATCGAAATTTACATCATTTTCATCACATATTCACAGAATTTCGCCCCCATCAACTCCGCCAGCCAGCAGCAGCGGATTTGGCTCATCCACAACAACAAATCTCACTATGGCCAACGAGCTAATATCCGCGCCATTGTCGGGGACGGCCGAAGAGAAATTGTCGATGGAGGAATTGAAAAGACGACGATCCAGTGCGGCAGGAGGTGGAAAACAAAGTGTGGCAGGCACAGCGGGGGGAACAACACAAGCAGCTGGAGTTGGAGCAACAGCGAATACGGGTCGTGATGCGGCTGGCCGGACCAAGAGTTTCGATGATTGTAAGTTAACATTTTTTATTTATTTGGAACTTTTAAAATATGAGAAGCGAAAAATGTTCTGCTTGAGTAAAAACATTTGGCAAAGATTTCCGGAAGAATTAAAACATTTGTTTGGCGAACATTTTCCGGAAAGAAATAAAAACATTTGTTTGGCGAACATTTTCCGGAAAGAATAAAAACATTAGTTTGGCGAACATTTTCCGGAAAGAATTAAAAACATTTGTTTGGCGAACATTTTCCGGAAAGAATTAAAAACATTTGTTTGGCGAACATTTGAATTAAAACATTTGTTCGGTCAACATTTTCCGGAAAGAGTAAAAATTTACCAATATATAACCAAACATTCAACATAATTTACAAATCATTTTTATAATTTTACAAATTTTTGTTTAGTGGAATCCAAACTGGAATCGGAGTACATTCAACGCTTTTTGGGCCAACTTACTCCATTGGAAGAAAGCCGGCTTTGCGAACTGAAATATGGCATTCAATCGGCACATAAGGGCAAAATCCCCAACGACGCACATTTGTTACGTTTTTTGCGAGCCCGCGATTTTGATGTACAAAAGGCCAATAAAATGGTTTGTTAAAATGACTATTTTTTACCTTTTCGATTTAATTTATTCATTATTAAAGGTAATGAACTCCCTACTTTGGCGCAAACAACACAATGTGGACAAAATTTTGCACGATTTTGTGGCACCTGCAGTTTTGTTAAAATATTTCCCCGGCGGATGGCATCACAACGATAAAAATGGCAGACCAATGTTCATTCTTCGACTTGGCCAAATGGACATAAAGGTGGGCAAAGGGGGATGGAAAGGATTTGATGTTAGATTTGAATAATTCCCGGGGATTAGCCCAAGTGCAGATTGATATCAGCTTCTTGACTTCATATATACTCAAGAATAGGCTCATTTGACAGAGAACGATTTAGATTATTAAATTTCAATTAATTAACGGTATTATTGCTTATGGGAAAGTTAGTAAACCAAAACCAATTTGGTTTTAAACAACGGTTCATCTTTTTAAGACAAACTATCTTAGTTTGAATTTAAATTTCATAGACTAAGTCAACCATGTCGAGTCTAATAAGCCCATTCTCAACTATGTATTAAATAAATATAGCACCGAGATTTCAAAATTTGGCTGATCTAGCATCTAGTAAATTCCGTATATATTTTATTTAATACTTATTTTATTAAATATCACCTTTTAAAGGGTCTATTGCGTTCGGTTGGCCTAGAAGCCATTGTCAAATTGACGCTCTCAATTTGTGAGCAAGGATTGTTGAAGACGGCGGAGGCTACAAATCGTTTGGGCAAGCCGATCAGTGCCTGGACACTTTTGGTGGATTTGGAAGGCCTAAGCATGCGGCATTTATGGCGACCAGGTTCAGCCGTTTTTTAGCTATGAATTTTTAAAAATTCTTCAAAAATACCCATAAAAGGGAAAATTTCAAAAATCAATTTTTCAAAATCCGCCTGAGTTTTCATTTTGAAATTTCCTGATAAAATATCATTAGATATATTCTAAAAAATAAAAGAAGAATCAAAGCTAGATGTTCAGCCGTTTTTTAGCTATGAATTTTTAAAATATTCTTCAGGAATTCAATGCCTTCTTCGAATCATCGAAACACTGGAGGCCCACTATCCCGAATGCATGGGAATGGTGCTCATCACTCGAGGTAGGGTCAAAAATCCAAATTAATTCAGGATTGAAAAATTTTTGGCTTCAAAATAAAGATTTTTCGTTTTAAACATATAAAATAATTCAAATTTATTAGAAAAACGGTTAGTGGAAAGAGGGGAGAATCATTCAAGGCCTATAAGTTTTTTGAGAGAGGACACTTTTTTGAACTACAGGCGAAAAATCCAACAAAAAAGATCCCATCCCAACAGAGATAAACCAAAGAATGGCCCGCAACAAAAAATTAAACCAAAAATAAACCCTTAGGGAAGAATTAGACAAAAAAGGACCTACATAGAATTATTCTAATTTCAAAAAAATTGTTAGAAAATAGGTACATTATTATTTTCAAAGATTTAACCATACAAAAATAAAAATCTTTTACATTTCTGAAAACTATTATGTGTTTATTATTGATTTTTGTAATTTTTCAGCGCCGCGTGCTTTCCCAATTCTTTGGACCCTGGTTTCCCCATTCATTGATGAGAATACACGCAAGAAGTTTGAATTGTACGCCAGCGATCAAGTTTTGCATGAATTGGCACGGTAAGATTTAAAAAAAGGAAATTTTTAATATGCCGAAAGAAAGAATTACAAAAAAAAAATTATTAAAAATATCAAAGTTTTACTAGTTGACTCCCAATTATACCCGAATCAATAGATTTTGTCAAATAGCATCATTCGATAATGTTTTGGCTTAGGTTTTAACTAGGGACGTATCCAGAATTTTTGTTTGGAGCGGGTACCGGAGTCAGGCGGGGTACGCATGTAAACAATTTTTGATGGCGGGGTACGCATGTAAAAAAAATCGAAAAAATTTGAGAAAAATAGCCGCGCAGCGAAAAATTTTTATCATAGAAGGGTCCCCCCGTTACTTTTTTTTACCCCCACTTCCCCCGTTGGGGGGGGGGGGGGGTACGTACCCCGTGTACCCCCCCCCCCCCTAAATACGTCCCTGGTTTTAACCACAATTTTAATTTAGTTTTAAGCCAAAAAACAAAATTGGTTTAATCCATTTAATACACTTTCATTAAAAATTTTAATCAATCCGTTGTGATTCTTGACTGGCTTGAGCAAAACTATACAAAAACCAATGGTATATTATATAGCATATAGCTGGTAGTGAATATAGGACAAACCATAAAGCTTTATAATTATTTTTGGTTTCCCGACTGGTAATTTTTAATATTCTTGGCAAATTAAATACCATTTTAAAATTTGCTTAAATAAATTATCAAATAAATTTCAGTTTTGTTCCCGAAGAATTTTTGCCCGATTTCCTGGGCGGTCCATGCCCTTTCGAGACAACAGCCACCAAGGATGGGCCCCCTTGGATGGTCCCAAAATCGGAATATTCTGTCCAAGGCGATGAATGGTTGCGACGCGAAAATACGGAGGACATTCTGACCAGCATTTACACAAGTGCGACCGTCAATCGGGGAGCGCCTTATGAGGTAAATGTTTGCAAAACAAACATTTTTGAAACATCGAACATTCTTTTCCAATATTTTTATTAGTCCAAATTCCAAAATGAAAAAATAATTTATTTAATTCGTTTCAAATTATGAATTTATAATTTTTAAGTCATTTTTTCGATTAATTTAAAAAAAATTGTAATGAAATTTTAACTAAATTGGAAAAAAATTAAATTACAATTATTCCTAATTATTTTTCATACAAATTTCCCATTTGCAGATTTGTGTTTGGGTGCCACAAAAAGGCTCTGTGCTCACTTGGGACTTCGACATCCTCAAAGGCGAATGCGAATTCCTACTTTATCACACGGAAAAGGTGAATATGAATAGATTTAAATGTTTAAAATTATATGAATTTATTCTAATTTAAATTACTAGATAGAATAACAAATTTATATAATTAAGAAAATCGAGACAAAAACGGCCCAACAATCCGGTCTCCCAGCATCATCAACGGCAGGCGGCCCAGCTTCTTCCTCCACATCTGCTCCTCCACCCGGCCCACTGGATCGCGTTGTGGATACGGTGACCAACGAAATATCGAATTTACTCTCTTCCAATTCGCCGTCAAGCATTCCACATTATCATGTAAGTAAATTTGCAAATTTAATTTTATTTATATTTTTCCAATATAATTAAATTTATTCAATAATTTTATCTCATTTTCCAGGCAATCGCCGTTGACCCCGAACTCCGTGTGGGCAGTGAGCTGACGATTATTGAACGACCATTGGCTTTTTCCGAATCCGATTCAATGCAGGTAATATGATAGATCGAGTTATTTATTAATGAGGAGAAATCCCTATTCATTATTCAAATTTTTAACTAAAAACAATTATTTTCCAAATGAAACACCAATATTTATTTTACCAAAAGAAATACAAAAAATATATTTTCAAAATCAGACACAAAAATATATTTTCGAATTAAAACATAGAATTTATTTTCCATTAAAATATAAAATTATGATTAAATACAAAAATATATTTGACTAAAAGAAATTAAAAATATTTTCCAAATTTGATCATAATCATTTATAAATTCGCAAATTATTATTTCAATTCCTTCAATTTTCACAGGGTTCCAATTATTGCGCCAAACCGGGCACATACATTCTCCAATTCCGGCATCCCAGCGATTCGGCAAATTTGGCAGTTGATGGCCAAGCAGTGGCACAGAAAAAGGATTCATTGGTGGCCGGGGATGGTGGAGGAGGCACAGCAAAGGGCGGCACCACACACAAATGCCGTCTGATGGTCTACTATGAGCTGTTGAATTCCGCCGATTTTAGGCAAGTTTTCAAATCAAATTGAAAAAATTTTTAATAAATTTAATATATGAAAAATTCAAATTTGAAAAATAATATTTGTGAGCATTAAAAAATTACAATTTTTAATTTGAATTTTTTATTAATTTCATTAATTAAATTCCATGACTTTAAATCTCACATCAAACATAAATTCAATATAATCAATTATAAAATAATATTTGAATTTTTCCTTTTTCAAATATTAAATTTAGATTTTTTTTTAAAAATTATTTTTGTCTAATTTTTAATAAAATTTTTATAGGATGAAAAATAAAAATATTTTTCACTGTAATTTTATTCAATTTCCTTTAATTTTTTCCAGAGGAAGTGTCGCCTCACTCGAGTCTTGCCGTTCCTCATTTAATTCGTTGGCCGCCGCTGGGGTCGATTCATCATTGCATTCATCCAAGCAAAATTCACCATCCACCAAACGTCGAATTCGAATTGCCGAACAGAAACAAAAGGAAGATGAAGAAGATGATTCCGAAGAACAAACACCACAGGCAGAGGATTTTAGCAGCAAAGAAAAAGCAAAGAATTAAATATTTGTTGATTCAAAGAAATATTTTTATGCGGCATTGTTTCTTTTTTGGCAGCTAATTCCATTCATTCTTTTCTACACATTTTTTATTTTTCCAATCCAAACAATTATTATATATTCCCATTGTTTTTGGCAATTCATAAATTCAACAATTATTTTCTATTTTTTAAATATTATTTTGCTGGAATCCTATAACAAATCCATGACCCTCATCAATCTTTGATCCCATGAAAATTTATTCTTATTCATATCCACAATAACCACAACAAAATTTGAAATTAAAAACCATTAAACTATGATTTTTTTTATTTTTTTACTTAAATAAATTTCCATGAAAATTCAAATATATTTTCAATTAATATTAACTTCCCGCAACTAAAATTCTCCTTCAATTCCATTATATTTTTCCTTGTTATTCCATCGCTATTCGTTGAAAAGGGAAAAATGAAAGAGTGCTATTGCGCTGTCACATAGCTCAGCAGTTGATTAATTTGTGTGATCCCAAATAGAGCTGCAAAGGTTCGAGGACCGATAGCGACAAGCTATTTTTTTCCCTATTTCCAAGCATTTTTTTGTTCTTTTTACTTTTAATATGTTAAAATGCCGATAAATAAAATAAAACTAATAGAATGAAATGAGTGAGGAATTCATCATTTAATAAAATTATAAAAATAATTCCTAAATTTATAGAAATATAAAAAATATTTTAGTAATTAATTATGGGGAATATTTATTTTGTACAAAATATTATAAAAAAATAAATCTTTAAATGAATATAGTATAATTAATTAGGGGAAATATTTATTTTGCCCAAAAGATTTATCTCTTTATCCTATAGCCTGATAGATTCCGACAAGACAAATCTTTTTATAATGATTTGGCTTAATCTAATTTTAATAAAAACCGAAAACGGTTTATGTTTTAATTAGCTTTGATTTTATTCAAATTATAATGCGTTTTGAGGAGTTTTATCGATTAATTATAAGGTTTGATGGTCTAAGATAAAACTGTGAATCGTTATGGTTTTATTTCAAAAAATTGAAAGGCCAACAAACAGAGCCAAATCACAATCCATTCAAATTAAATTAACCTATCTTATAATCTAAAGGCAATCTCAAATTTATTTCTAAATTCCCATTTTTTATGGTTTTATAGCATTTGGACCATATGAATATGTATATAGGTGAATTATTCGTTGGGAAAATCTCTGAAATGCCTTTTCGATAATAATAATAAAATGTATTTTAATTGGGAAAACATTTTTTTTGTTGAAAAATTTATATTTTTTTACCGAAAAATTTGCATCCTTTTGCAAAAAGATCGATTTTTTGAATAAATTTTGTATGCTTGAAATAGACTATATAAATCTTATATCATTCTATTTCGATAGAGCTTGTCAAGTTGCGCATCGATTGATTTATTGTTTTCAAAGTTTAATATTAAAAGTATTAAACCGTCCAAATTGTATTTTCTTAAGTTTATATTTAATTTGATGAATAGAATAAAATTTAAATATTCACATTGGCATTTTCAGAATTAATCTAGCCGAATATGGTGGCTTAAATTTAATCAGATTATTAAAATTGTCTTAATGGACATTTTTAGTTAGCGAAGTGCATTCAAAAATATAAAAATTTTCCAATCATTTTGAAATTTGTCAAAAGGTCAAAATAGGGTAGTTTTGTTTTTTGGCCATATAGCAAATTAATATATTTTATTTTAATTTTCATAATCCAAGGAAATTTTTTTAAAATTAATTTTAGCAATTTTACGGAACTCTTTATATTTACCTTAAAATCTTTATTTTCATGGATGGTATATTTTATTTTGAAAAAAAATCTGGCAACCCTGATTCAAAATATAAGGCGTATAAGGTGATTGTATCTCCTCTGCTGTGGTCTAAATTTAATTTATTCAGGTTTTAATTTAGTCCCCCTAATTACAATAATTATTCAGACTATTAATTCAAAAATGTAAACAAAAAATATGTATGGTAGTTTTTAAAGGAAAGGAAATTATTAGGAAAAATTTAGAAATCAATCTACCATAGTCTCGATAATTTCTTTATTATATTAAAATATTAAAAGGGGTTTCGCTATTTAGTAAACATTAATTAACACAATGGTGTCTATTTTATATTATAATTATATCATTATCAATAATTCACCATTCAACTTTAGGTACTTGTATACTTTGTATCCGCCAGAACCCTTAAAAAATTTCGAAATTTTTTTTCTACAAAATTATATACCAATCGACTCGTCTTGGCGAGCTGGTTATGAAAATGTTATTAGTTTCGCATAAAACCCAGAAATAAAAAAGTTATGACCTCAAGGAAATCGAAAAAGGTGCTTGGTCCCCCCTATGGGTCTGAGCTCGAAAAATTTTTTAACATTTTTTCGGTCGAATTATATCTCTGTCGACGCGTCTCGATGAGAGAAGCTCGAATCTGCCATCGATTTCGCATATAACATAAAAATAAAAAAGTTACGGCCATTTTAGTTTCGCTGGATGTGTTGGAACTGGGCAGACTTGCGCGACTGTAACTTTTTTATTTTTGTGTTTTATGCGAAACCGATAAGAGATTCGCATTCTGCTAGTCGAGACGCGTCGAATGAGCTATAAATTGACTAAAAAAATTTTCAAAAAATTTTTCGAGTTCAGACCCATAGGGGGGACCAAGCACTTTTTCAATTTTCATGAGTTCATAATTTTGCCAAATGTGCTGATGTTCAAAATTTTAACATTTTCATAACCAGCTCGCCAAGACGAATCGATTGGTATATAATTTTGTAGAGAAAAAATTTCGAAATTTTTTAAGGGTTCTGGCGGATACAAAGTATACAAGTACCCAACTTTATTATTAAAAACTCATTAATTTTATCAAATTATAAGAGCAACAGTCGTTTGATCATGAACATATTCCATTTTCCATCATCTTCCTGTTATTTTAAGCATAAACGTGACACTTTTTAGACATTCCTGGGTATTGTCTATCATGCATGCGCTTAAAAAAAATTAATTAGTAATTTTAAAATACAAATGGGAAATATTTAACATGACGAAAAAAATGCTAAAAAGTGCGGAAATGAATATAATGTCCAAAAACATATTAATTTCTATACTTGAATATAACTAGGTATTCGGGCTTATTAGGAGTTAGGACCCAGTAGGATGGGTTTAGGTCTAGGGCTATGATAAGAATCTTAATACTGACTTGGCATGATCAAAAAGTATTATTTTCGACCCCATTTTCAGTATTTTTTTCGCCAAATTATAAAATCCTTTAAAAATCCCTACATTAAGTTCTTTCCAAGTGCATTTTTCACAATTTTCCGGCTTCAATTCAGGCAAACACGTTGAATATGGCTTTAGTTTTTCCCTTTTAATTAAATAAATTAGGAGAAATAAAATAATAAAGGAAAATATTTTATATGCTACTATTTTAAATGCCACTAAAACAGTTTTTGACTTGTAGTAAATCAGAAACCAGTTTTAGACTAAACAATCCTTGTACCAATTTGTAGATCTCATCGAGACCCATCGAATGGTATAAATATTTTGTCATAGTTTGTTAAAGAATTAAAGATTTTAAAATCAAAAAAACTGGAAAAATGGTTTAAACGGTTTAATACCCTTAATTTTTGACCAAACTATGACAAAATATATACCATTCGATTCGTTTCGATGACATCTGCAAATTGGTATAAGGTTTGTATGGTCTAAAACCGGTTTCTGATTTACTACAAGTCAAAAACAGTTTTATTGGTATTTAAAATACTTTTAGTGGCATTTAAAATAATTTTAGTGGCAAAGAATAGTAACCATAACCATTAATAAATAGCCACTAACTTTGCAACACAATTTCGCCATCCGTCAAGACCCAAATATGGTGGCATAGGTACACAACAGAAACCTTTCCTCTTTCCTTCTACGCCATAAAAATTGGAAATGGCCAACGAAAAAATAATTGCAGCGGCCAAGATTAAATGAATACGATAATTCAATTTGTTGGCAGGCATTTTTTATTCGTTTTACTAAATTATTTATAATTTATACAATTAATGATAATGATAATGAGTCCTATAGAAGTGAGGAGTAAAATCGAATTTATTTTCAAAAGTTTTTGAAATGGTCACTCTCATCCTACTAAAAATATTTTCTTATCAATATTAGAATATACTTAAATCAAATTATTGCATAATTATTATAATTTGAATATGGAAATTGGAGGTAGAATAAGGCGAAGAAAGGGGAAAACTTGACCTATTTTTTTACCTTTTGTTCCTATGATGCCCATGCCCATAATACCTCTATAAAATTGATAATTGAGGAAAGGGTGGATGGATTGGGCGAATGACCAATGATTGAAATGAAATTGCCTAGAGCAAAATGTTGATTCAGTCATCAAGAAAAAAAAAACAAATTGTAATGGGACATGGGAGGGCTATAACCAAATCAAAAGCGCCAAAAGTCATCTTAAGAAGGGTTTTTAATTTTTACTTTTAAAAAATTGAAAAATTTTATAGAAATATGCGTCTTCCGTCTTTCCTTCACAAGTCAGAAGAATCTTTTGGAGGTGGATGATGAAGAATTGTGCGAAAAAACAAAAATGGATGATGGAGTTCAAGCAAAAACAAAATACAAAATGGAATTATGAATTCAGCAGTAATGGAATGAATCTAAATATTAAATTTATGAGAAAAAAAATAATTAGTAATTTTCTAATAAAGTTCGAAAATTCTTTTTGGCCATAAAATTTGGCCATAATACAAAATTTTTATTTAAACTTAAGCTGAGATTTAGATATGGGCTAGCTTTAGGATGGATAGAAATCTTAAAGAAATATATGGATTGGCCAAGTTATAATTATGACCTCAAAAATTTTGATTTGTTTACATGAAGTTTTTTTTATTGATTCCATGATTTTATATGTAAATTAATTGGCATAAAAATTACTTAATTTAATTATTTTCCCAATCCGTTCTTCCCATTTTTTGAGAATATTCAATTTGGAAAATAAACCGTTCAGCAGTGAGGTGACTCTATGCTGATCTACACATCAGGGATGCAAATTGTCCTCAAAAAATCCGATACCCAATATCCGATACGATATGCATCCCTGCTACATATGGATTGGGTTGGATTGGAGATTGTTGCCAACGAAGTAAAAGGATTGGAAAAATTGATTTGACACAAAATTTAGTTGCCCAAATTTCAATCCACAATTCAAGCTGTTATTGCTATTTGTGCGCTTGAAAAATCAATCAAAATTTTTGCTTTGCGTTTTTATTGGAACGCCCTTTAAATTTGGGGGAGGGAAGAGAAGGGAAATGGGGGAAATTCAATGGAAAAGATTACAAGCTGGGGCATTGGCACAAGGATCAACCGATCAATTTATGGCCAAATGATTGACTCTGGGCTAGCATAAGAGAGGATGGATAATTTCCTTCATTTTCATTTTTCATTCATTCAAAATGAATGCCATCAACTAAAATTCTATCTAAAACTCTCATAACAAAATAAAATTATGAAATTTTTGAGCATTTTATCCGGTTGGCCGACACTTGCGGACGAAATAGTCTGGAGCCGAAGGTGGTAAAACTGGAGTGGCATTGTTTTTAACATATTATTAGGCATAAAATTAGCTATAAAATGACATCAAAAGTTGGCAAATTTTGAGTATTCACCGAGTTATGGCCAAAAAACAGCCAAAAACACAATTTTAATTAAATCTCTGGTTTTTTGGCCATAACTCGGTGAATATTCAATATTTACCAAAATTTTTGATGTCGTTTTGTAGCTAATTTTATGCCTAATAAAATGCTATAAAAAATGCCACTCCAGCTTTACCACCTTCGGCTGCAAACCGTTTCGTCCGCAAGTGTCGCAATACGTTTTATCCATAACTTCAATAAAAAACTAAAAGGCAATTTTCCTTTGCTTGAAAATGAAAAATAATTTGGTACTGCAAAACTTTAGTCCGTACTCCGTAATATCCGATAAAATTAGCGAAAATGTTATTTTATGCCATTTTATTATTCTTAACCTAATTCATTAATTTTCTATAAATCAAATCATCATTGTCCTTTCCTAGTTTCAATTATAAAATTCTTTTACATTTTTAATTGATTATTTATAAAATAATTTTAATAAATTTTACGAATCTTTCTTTTAGGAAAAAATGACCGTTTTTGGCAAATTAATATTGCCAATTTTACTGATTTTTCTTTTATTCATTTTCGAAGCTTATAGTGGAAATGGAGAAAAAAATGTGGAAAAGTTTAAAAATGAAGATAAAGAAGGACAATATTCGATGTTTTCACAAATTGCTGGACAAACAGAATTGTCAAATCCGAATACAGAAATTGAAGAAGTTGAACCAAGAAAATCAATGATTTTGGAAAATGTTGCACAGCAGCCATCAAGCAGCTGTAGCCATTCAAGGGTCCCAAAATATTCCATGACCAGGATTATTAGATAAATAACTTTTTTCCTAATTCCAAAAAAACGTTGAAATATGCACGAAAAACACATTTTCTAGTTGGTTTTTTGGCCGATTGGTTAAAGAGGTGAATTTTGGAATTCAAAAATTAAAAGGCGATTGAGTGGGGTCGCCATTTCGAATTTCGCCACATCAATATAATTTTTGGTCAAAAAAGCGATTGAGGCTTTTTAGGCTTTTTTTTCTTCAAAAACTTTGATAAAAAAATATTTAAAAAAGTTCAAAAACAAATATGAAGTTCCAAAAATTCAATTTGTTATCTTTTTTGCCCTTTGTACTATTTTCATAATTATCCTAGCCCCGATTCTCAATCTGTCGGACCATCATCCTCTATAAAAATGAGCCCATCGGAAATTGAAGAGGTTCACCAAATCTTCAAGGCCCCAATTAAACAAACGATGTTTGATGAATCTTGGCTCCAAAGAGAACGACAATCAATATTTTCCCAAAGCGAACATGATGGAAAAATTAAAAATGCAACAGGACCAATCCGACGAGCAATAAGTACCGCTGGTGCAAAATGGTTATGTTCTGGCTGTTTAAAAAAATCACAAAGAGAGAATCCGCCGCAAAGTCAATCATTAATTCACCAAACTCCGGTGATGACAAAATTAGAACAGCAGGAAAATAGTGCGAAAATTGTGCCAAAAGAAAAGGGCGGCGAAAATCTATCAATTGTTGCTCATCAACCTAGTGGACATGGACAAGGAAAAGAATCATCCGCTTTTGACAGTAGCAGTTCTTCTCCAAGTCGAATGGAGCAAATGTCTGTACAATCAGCAGCAATGTTGGCAAAAGGCAAAACACCTGTTGCTGCTGAACATTCATTATTGGCCAAGAAAAAAACACTAGAATCAATGTTGGTGGAAAAGGAAAGCGAACAATCAATGTTGGACAAAGGAAAAAAACCAGCGGCAGGTCAATCATTGTTCTTAAAGGGAATAACATTTGTGAAGGAAAAAACATCTACTGGTAAATTTATTTAGCATTTAATATATATTTTTAAAATTTTATATCTTTTAAGATTTTCATCAATTTCTCAGTAGTACCTCCGGCAAAAAACCAAAGAAAGGATTGAAGATTCTTTTTGTTGCCCCCAATTTATACCGGAGTCATTTCGAATTGAATCAAATTCAAATACGACTGTTATTGCAAATGGAATGGGTCAAGAAAATTGTAAATTTTTCAATATGATCATAGTGGAAAATGTACCATTTTCACCAAAAAATATAATATTTTCGCCATTTTTCTGTTTTTAATTTTAATTTCGCTGAATCGACTTTTATAATATAAAATTAGATTAAACAATGTTGATATAAAATTTAAAAACTTTTAATTAAAATTAAAAGCAAAATAGCCTAAATTTTCAGTGACATATAAAAATAATTTACAAATATAAATTACTTATTTTACAGTATTTATTGATACCAGAAAAGACCACATGTGATCGTAAACAGGGAGATCTTAAGAGTGGCGGCAAATTAATTGTACAATATTTTAACCTTAGTAAAATGGTGGGAGTAAAACAGAATGTATTCTATTTTGACAATGATGAATGGAGAGAACGCACAAGAAATTCCGGAGGATTACCAAATTCAAATGAAGGCATTTTCGAGTGTTAGATTTATAATTTTATTGAAATTTATTAAAAAATAATCATTCATCAATAAAATTAAGAAATAAAATGTACAAAATCAAGAGATATTTATTTTAATGCACAATTTTAAGCATTTTTCTTTCTGGAAACAAAAACGGTCGCAAAGCTTCAAAAAGAACAGTTTGATTTGGGCATTGCCGAGCTTTGGGACTACATGTCATTTCCACTCTTTTGGCTTGTTGGTGTAAAGAATGTTGTGGCCACATCCAGCATGGCGTTGGAATCGCTCTATTAAAAATATTTGGGTTATTTGGATCCAATTTGCGCAGAAGGAGATATTCCAGGTGAATAGCTTCTATTTTTGTGTCTTATCATTATCAATATTTCATTATTGTATGGTATTTTCTGATATTTCCG